>CM054141.1:66537534-66587534 GCA_028751875.1 Rapana venosa
CGAGGATACTGGAATAAGCACTAAATGTGTTTTTTACATCAGTCCCCGTGTATTTTCCCCGGTTTTGCAAATTTTGTCATCTGTTTCCACCGGACACAATGGCCTACACTTCCGAAAAGCGGAACAGGATTTAACGTATGCGCAAGATGCTCTGCATGCGTTCGAAACACTCGATTTATAGTCTCTCCGAAGGACTTTGACATTCAGTTCGATTTGTTTGTCAAACTGGGAAGATCACACCAAGACATCACAAACGGGAAAACCTACAGATTCTTTAAACACCAGCCCCCCTTAATGAATTAACATTGTTTATGATGCGCTGGTCAAGAGAGAATTCAGCCAGCTCTAAATCTGGGGAACATTGCTTCAACTAATTTGCTTTTGTTTTGTTTTTTTCTTTATTTTACAGGAATTTATCATCCGTGGACCGCGTTTTGGCTTAAAACAGACTTTTGAATCGTTCTGTCATCTTACGTGAAACTAAACCGACAATCCAGTGCTCCAGTCAAAGTGCCATCCTTCTGCACAACTCCGTCAACCACAACAACAAAAATCCATCGTCTCTGACACCTCAATCCCTGTCTTTGAGTGGCGGTGTGTAAACACGAGTTAGCGGAGGTCGTCCTTGGACGTTCACCTGCCCCGGGCTCTGCGGCAACACCCCTTCATTGTCCTGCCCCACATTGCCGGCCATCCTGCGCTAATCTCCTGTGATTCATCAGAATGCATGGCCTGGGGAAGGGTCTGTTGGTATGATCACAAAGAAGGACTGGCCCCAGGTCTGGAGATGGCCCCGTGGAAGGGTCTGTGGTATGATCACAAAGGAGGACTGGGGCCCCCCCGGTCTGGAGATGGCCCTGTGAAAGGGGTCACTGCCATTGCTGAATGCCCGCTGTCTGTCTGTCTGTGCCTTTGACGTTGTCTGTTTTTGTCTGTCTCTTTGTGTGTGTCTATCTGTCTGTCTATCTGTCTCTGTCAGTCCCTCCGTCATTCTGTCTGTGTGTATGTGTCTGTCTTTCTGTCTTTATTTTCTCTCTCTCTCTCTCTTTTCTCTCTCCTCTCTCTCTCTCTCTCTCTCTCTTCTCTCTCTCTCTCTCTCTCTCTCTCTCTCTCTCTCTCTCTCACACACACACACCACACACACACGCACACACACACACACACACATTAATATATATTTATATATATATATATTATATATATATAATATATATTTATTTATATATATATATATATTATTATATTGTGCATGTGTGTGTGTATTCCCCTCCCCTCGATCTACTGTTTGCCTTATTTCAACCCTGTGTCTTTGTTTGTCAGTGTCATTGTTTTGTTGTGTTTGTCTGTCTGTCTGTGTAGCTATCTCGATGTTTGTATGTCCCACTTTGCCTAACCCTTTTTTCTCTCCTTATCTTTTTATTACAACCAGACTGCCTTATGCTTAGCTTTGGTAGATTATGGACATAACCTGAAGCTAAAAACGATTCACACACATATAAAAAAAAGACAACAAGGCACAGTCTTAGTTTAACTTTGGACGTTGTTGATAACAGTCACTAAAAAGACTGCTCCTGAAAACCCCAAATCGATTTTTGGCTAAATACCTTACTCTCCCCTCACATTGGCAAAGACATGACTGCAGAGAATTCTACTACCCCCCCCCCCCCCCCCCCCCCCTCTGACCTACTTTGTTCCTGCTCTGCCTACTCTGATTTTTGCTTTGGTTGCTAAAACCTTCCTATGAATCCTTTCATTCTATTTTTTGTGTGTCTTGCGTCTCTCTGTCTCTCTTTGTGTCAGATACACACAAACACACACTCACAATACATACATACCTGCACACACACACAGAGAACAGAGACACACGCGCCACCCACACCCACACACACACACACACACGCCCAACACACACACCACACACGCGCGCCCCGTGCGCACGCACGCACACGCCAAAACAATGCTCCCGCTAAAAATCTGTACAGCTTCTGTGAACACAGACATGACTGTGCAGACTTTCCCCTGACTGACATTTTCCCATAGGCTGTCTACTCTGGGCCCCCCCTCCTCTCTTTCTCTCTCTCTCTCTCCAGCCTTCCTATATCCAGCTCTCTCTCTCTCTATCCCCTTGCGCTCTCTCTTTGGGGGAAAAAACGAGTCAAGTCGAAAAAAAGCAAATTTGGGATTCTTATCCCAACCCCTGTTGTTGGATCTTGAGTATCCTTCATGTGCAGAAGTGCAC
The DNA here is from genome assembly GCA_028751875.1 of Rapana venosa. Lineage (NCBI taxonomy): Eukaryota > Metazoa > Mollusca > Gastropoda > Neogastropoda > Muricidae > Rapana > Rapana venosa. Next base: position 66,539,774 of record CM054141.1, read on the forward strand.
CTAAAAAGTATTGATAATCATACATAATTTAAACTATTTATTTGATCAACAGAAATTAATGTAAATGTGAAACGGCTTTGCTGACCGAGATCTGTGGTCATGTTTTAAAATTGGTGAAAGTGCCTAAATATATGTGATCTCAGACTATCAAGTATATGTAATGAAAGTGTTTGCTGAAGTCCCTGGGGAGAGATACAAGTGGCACTTTCGTCGAGAAAGATTTTCATCTGCATAAGCCCTGGACTAACTGGTGAAGATGTGAAGCAGCGTGCAGCATAAAAATGTAAGTCCCCAGATACAATGTTCAGTAATTTTTTTTTTTTTTCTGTCTGCACGCTAGTAGTTTGAGTTTTTAGCAAGATGTCAAGATGGATCAAAACGAAACCAACCCCTTTATGCAATTCAGAAGCCGAGTTCTGATTGTTGGTCAGGCTGCCCAGAACCCTGCCGTCCTCTCTTCACTGGTGGGCTGGCAACAGCCAGTCCTGGTTGGGGACTGTAAGCACATTGAGTGCCATCATCCAGTCCTGGTTGTGGAGCAGTACATTGGTTGTGGCATCAGCCCAGGCCTGGTTGGGGACGTAGCATTGTGTGCCATCAGCCAGGTCGTGTTGGGGGAGCTGTGGCAATGTGTGTGCATCAGCAACACCGGCCATCCCTCAATCCTGAGCACGCTGAGCTCAAGCATCAACTCATGCTATTAATGCCAGCGCTCGCCCAGAGTTTTGCGTAATGTTTTTGTTTAATGTACGAGAGTGTTCGATGTTTTTGTTTTGTGTTGGATGGTAATGTTATTTTTTTTGAGTTTGTCCCCCATTTATTACTTGGGATATTTTTGTTGATCTTTCTCGTCATGTATGTGTGAAATACGAAATACGAAATACGAAATTTTATTTAAAGAGGGTAATAGATTAAGTACAATGACTTTTTTTCATCCAGCCCTCAAAAAGGAAAAAAAAAGTATTAACACCAAAGTAAACCAAATATATTTTAAACAAAACGGAAAGGAAAAGAGTAAAGGAAACGACAAAAGAGAAAATACACCAAGAATATACAAATCATCAAGTAACAAGAAGGGAGTAATGTGTACGCTTATCGTCTTCAGCCAATGTTGTAGTAGTAGTAGTAGTAGTAGTGTAGTAGTAGTATAGTAGTATAGTAGTAGTAGTAGTAGTAGTAGAGATAATGATGTTCTACTATGCGGGGTAGGTGATGACAAATACATGCCACGATGAGGATGGTTATAATAAAAACGACAGATGAGATGATGACAAGAGAGAGAAGAGAGGGTATGAAAGAGAGAGAGAGAGAGAGAGGAGAGAGAGAGAGAGAGAGAAGAGAGAGAGAGAGAAGAGAGAGAGAGAGAGACAGACAGACAGACAGACAGACCAGACCAGATAGACCGACAGAGACAATGAGGGAGAGTTTACCAAATACAAGATGACATAATTATGTAAAATAACTGCTGTGAAAAATCAAGATTTAAAAAAAAAGATGTAGGGAAGTACACAGAAACGTAACAAAATGCTCCTCTACAAATGTCGCACTAATGAATAGACAATCTGGGCAGTTAGGAAAACTGACTACCCACACGCATGTAAACACAATCAAACAAAACATACCACGAAACAGCATCACCACTATGTAGAAATTGTTGATCAAACATTTGGGGAGAAAGTGATGCCAGGTTTGTACTTTTCATTAAAAGTCATGAGCTTGACTGAATATAAGAATGAAAGAATATTTTTCTTGCATGCAGAGACAGAAAATGTTTTTATTTTACGCAGTTGAAATATTTTTGAGGCAATTTTCTTTGATCATTTTTGATGTGACAGACCAAGAATAAATTGTTATCAATAGTTAATCCCTAATAGTTTATACTTGAAATTCTTCTATTAAATCTACAATTATATAGAGTGAAGGTTTATTATGTTAAAGATTTTGACTTTTGCTATTTGAAATGAGCTGAATTTTTGTTTTGTTGTGATTGATGCCATGTTATTCAAATGTGTCCATTTGACAAGAATATCGATGTTTCTCCTTGCATTAACTCGAAACACTGGTATGGATCCCTATCGGTTGTGTCTATGGTGGTGTCGTCTGCAAAAAGTTCACAGATGTTGTAATAGATAAAGGTAAGTCGATGATAATAATAGGAGAAAATAGCAGAGAGACAAGAACAGACCCCTGAGGAACACCGTAAGCTATCTGTAAGTACTTAGAAAAGCAATTGTGAGGAACGGCAAGAGCATTGGTAAAGGGATCATACAAAAACTCACGGGGTGTCTCCCTCTCTCTCTCTCTCTATCTCTCTCTCCTCTCTCTCGTCTCTCGTCCTCTTCTCTCACTCTCTCTTCTTCTCTCTACAACTCTCCGTCTCTCTCTCTCTCTCTCTCACAACCTATTATATATGTGTATGTATGCCGCGCTTGCTTAAAATAATTATACATCTATAAGGCTCGATGACTCCTACTTCAATCTCTAGGGTATGTTTTTAATGTGTTTTACATTCACTAGTTTCTAAGTGTTCTAAAGTACCCATGCAAGGCAGCAGACTCGCTGACAGGAACAAAACGCTTTAGGGTCATGAGAGACAGGCAAAGCAGAACAGGCAGACACACGTTGTCAGATAGAAACACAAAGCACTAAACGATAGTAGTGACCTAAACAAAAGGAGAAGCAAAACCGAAATGAAAGAGAGGGATAGTAAGAGAGAGAGAAAGAGAGAGAGAGGAGAGAGAGAGAGAGAGAGAGAGAGAGAAGAGAGAGAGATAGAGAGAGAGATCACCAATAGTAAGCAATACGATTTTAGGCAAGGTTATGGGTCCTTACAATACAATCTTCCTTGTAAAACATGCATGTACATATCATAACAGATCAACGACCTAAGGAAATCAATAAAACATCGGGATAAAAGAATGAGAAACGGAGAGAGAGAAGAGAGAAGAGAGAGAAGAGAGGGAGAGAGAGAGGAGCGGAGAGAGAGAGAGAGAGAGAGATAAGAGAGTGAGATAGAAGAGAGAGAGAGAGAGAGGAGAGAGAGAGAAGAGAGAAAGCCAGCCAGCCGCCAGCCAGCAGTCAGACAGACAGAAAGAGAATTTTACGCAATGAACACTGCGAAACCCCTCTCTTCTCAAATCATTCAGATCGTTCAACACCACACACGAGGATTGTCTCCTCCAAACAAAACGCACACTTAAACACCCTCCCTGTTGGCAGCGGAATAACACCACAGACACTTCCCACGAGGCCCATGACATTGTGAAGAGATGACAGAGCTAGAAGCTCAATGGCGACTAGGGGAGTGGAGTGGTGTGAAGGGAAACACTGATGGGAGGTACTGAAGGCCTCAGACCACACGGCAGGCAGTTTTATGGCCAGAGGGCAGGGGGCTGCTGTGGTGAACTCGTTTTGTGTACAACACACACCTCTCACTGCCGCGCGCGCTCGCGGCGCACACACATAACAACACACACACACAACCCATTCACACAACATTCACAACACAGCATACACACACACACACACACACACTTAAAAGTGGATGAAAATCGAAAATGAAGCTCACACACAAACACACACACACACAATGTACCTTCTGAAAATAAAAGGTTTCACACATACAGCACACCTCACACCAACACAACATAACACACACCACACACACACAGCACACAAACACACAAAACACACACACTAAAACCACAACGCACCAACACCCCTCCTCGCCACCCCCAACCCCCTCCCCCCCCCCCCACACACCAAACGCAACACACAACACCCACACCGACACACAACACCCACACCCAAAAACACCCACACACACATACATACACAACACCACACACACAACACAAACACACAACACACACACACACCCACACACGAAAAAAATTATAGAGAAACACACACACCCACAAACACACACCACACAACACACACACAACACAACAAACACACACACACACACACACCCACCAAACACACACCACACAAAAACACACCCCCACAAACACACACCACACAACACATACACAACACCCACAAACACAAACACAAACAACAACACAACACACACAAACACAACACACCACCCACCCACACCACCACACACACACTACAACACAACACATCACAAAGCCACACGGCAAGAAGAGTGGTGGGAGTTTTTTGAGGAGCATCGATTTTTAAGACAGAAACCGGCACAGAGGAGCAGAGAGGAGGTAGGAGGAGGGGAAAGGAGGGGAAGGAGGAGAGAGGAGGAGGGGAAGAGGAGGAGGAGGAGGGGAAGGGAGGAGGAGGAGGAGGAGGAGGGGGAAAGGAGAGAGGAGAGAGGGAGGGGAAAAGGAGGAGGGAGGAAGGAGGAGGAGATAGCACACTGGTTAGTAGCAGAGCGCCTGGCCTGCTGCCGAGAATCTAGGATTAGAAAGATGTAGGGAGGGTAGGTGGTTGAAGGAATTCTGACTGACTTATTGTGCTGTCTTTTGTGGTTTAGTATCCCTGTGAAGTAAAACACAGCAATGTCTTCGTTTCTTAAAAGAATATTTTGTTGTTGTAGTTCGTCTGCTGTATACTCAATCGCTCATCACAAGGGTGTATTTTGTCTATCTGTGTGTCTGTATTTCTGTCTGTATGTCTGTGGCTATGTGTCGTTTCCTGTCTGTGTTCTCTCTGTCCTCTCTCTCTGTCTCTCACATGCAGATGCGGACACCTCAGAGATGTGCATGCCCGCCCTCTCACGCACGCATACACACACATCCGTGCTCGCCTGTGACCGTTTTGTTTTGTTTTTTTGTATATACTTGTAGTATCGAGGATAATGGAATACGTCCGTGTGCTGTTTTTTACATCCAGTCCCGTTGATAGGCAGTTTTGTAACTTTGTCCATCCGTTGCCACGCACACAAAGGCCAACACTTCCCAAAAACGGAACAGGAATTAACGGTGCGCAAGATGTTCTGCGTGCGTTCGCGCACGAGCCTCGGTTTATAGTCTCATCCGAAGGACTTCTGGCGAGAGTGGAGTCTGCACTGATGCTAACTCCAGGGAAAATATCCCCTTGAATGGAATTCGAACCCGAGTCAGCAGATCACGAGCGCAATGCGCAATGCTCTAACCAACCACACTCCCATTTGCGTGCCTGCGTGAAAGTCAGAGGCAGAGAAAGAATGGCTTCTTTCCCCAAACTTCAGCTTTTACACAACAGAACATAGTGTTGTGTGTTAGCAAAAAAAAGTCTAGCACATCTCTCCCTACTGACCCATAAATTTCTGATGAGATCATAGGAACACTCCCCCCCCCCTCTTCTTTTCCTCCCCCCCCCTCAACTCTATCTCCTTTCTCCTCCTTTCAGGCTGAAGAATATACTGGACAAAATCAGGCACCCATTTTGCAGACGGAGGTGATTATGGGGGAGGGCCGTGGGCGGATGCTAGCTCATGTGCGCGCCTGCATCACACACACACACAACACACACACATCCACACACACACACACACACACATATACACACACACACACCACACACACATCCACACACACTAAACACACACACACACACACACACACACACAACACACACACAGTCAGTCAGGTCAGGTCAGTCAGTCAAGTAGAGTGAGGATGAAGACGACCGAATTTTGGCGCAGCCAGACCGCATCCAGTGATAAACGGAAAATTTGAGCGCTGGGTATGGATGGACCCACAACCGATATACGTTTTACTATCAAACGAGTTGGTGCCGTAAGAAGGGACAGCTCTACTGGTGGGGTGGTAGCTTACAAAGTTCATCCTGACCCCAAGAGAGAGAGAGAGGAAGATCTTGTTAAGGGAGGCCGGGTATTTGTCCCAATTGTGTCCGCCTTTCTGTTCCTCCAACACTTGAAGCTCGTGGAGTTAACAATCAGTGGCAGACTCCACTTCTCCCCAAAAGTCCTATCGGATTAGACTATAAACCGAGGCCCCGTGTGCGAGCACAACGCAGAAGACATGCTGCGCACACGTTAAAATCCTATTCTCTTTTCGTAAGAGTAGGCGATTGTGTCCGGTGGGAACAGATGACAAAATTTACAAACCGTATACACACGTGGCTGGATGTAAAAAAGCACATGAAGTTGCTTTATTCCATTACCCTCGATATAAAAGTATTAAAATAGGTCTAAAAAGTAAATTGATAGAAACATGGTATTTGTTAGTGAATTAATTATCAGAGATACCTTTTTCTTTTTTTTTTCTGTCTTCTGTTAGGACATTATATCAGACTTCAAAATATTGTTTTCATCGTCATCACCCTTCTTTTACTATGTTGTCTAGGCATCGCTATAATATTGGGTGTGATTGGTAGTGCCTGGGTTTGTTTTTTTCCCCTGTGCTTGTAGCTCTGTGTTTGACCCAGACCAAAGGCTGTGTCTGTTATGAATATCTGTTACCTGCCAAGGCCTTCACTAAAATGTTGTTATGTTGTAAAATGTTTTGTTGAGATTTGCCTTCAGCCATGAGAAACTCTAAACATAACAACCTGCATTCTTTATTAAATGAGACAAAAAATCATCTGAAGTCGGAGTGTGGCTGCCTGTATGGCGACGTACTTTAAAAAACAGCCATACATACACAATTCTCATTCAGTGTTGCAATTTCAATCTCACAATGATTCCCAGGTGGGATGAGTGAGTCAAGTGTGCACGGTCTGGGTGATCCCCAGAGTGTTAAGCTGGGGAACGCACAACTGCAACAACAACAACTGTGTGTGAGGTCTGCCAGCACACATGGCATGAACTGAGACAACCCGCCTCCAGAGTAGCCTCATGACCCAGCCTAGCCCGCCACTCCTCTAGTGAGGAGATGCTGAGGACTACGCCTAGATTACCCGCTATAGCTTCCTAGCCTGTGCCCAGTTCACCACAACTTGAGGGAAGGCTGTACCCGCCCTGTCCCATGCCCCCATCAAGAGAATACCCTCAATTGACGAGGCGTGGAGGTAGGACCACACAGTTCATCCCCGACCCAAGAGAGAGGGGGATCTTAATGAGGGAGCCACGTATGTGTTCAATTATTTGTCTTTTCCCTTGAAAGATCGAGATGTGTGTTAGAGAATGCGGTGCGATTTGTTTCAAATTGAGGACTGTTATGTCTGTATACCGCACAGTGGTCATGTAAGATAGAGTATGATACTAATAGCGATTAAGAGAGACCCCGAACATGTGCTAAGTATTCCACCTCAAACAAACCCTGCGTGGTGTGTGTGTGTGTGTGTGTGTGCGGTGCGTGGCGTGTGGTCTATCTGTCTGCCTATCTGTGTGTGTGTTTTGTGTCGTATTCTTCTCTTTCTCTCTCTATCTCTGTCTGTCTGTCCTGTCCTGTTTCTCTCTCTCTCGCTCATTCTCGACTCATCAGTCTTCTCTCTCTCTCTCTCCTTCTCTCTCTCTCTCTCTCATCTCTCCTCCTTCCCTTTTTTTTCTTGTCTTTTAAAAAATTATGCATGAACCCATCATTTATAAATGTACAAATAAAGTAGCAGCTTGTGAGGACATATTGCCACATTTGGCACACACACACACACACACAAAACACACACCGCTAAGGGAAGCTCACAACAACAAAATAAACATAAACAAACAAAGTAACCACAGAAGAACAAAAAATTGATACAAAGCAAAACAAAAAACACCATAAGAACCACCATTCAACAAATATTAACAACATGAGTATTAAGATACACCCTGCCCGCCCCAAAAAAACACCAACAACAACAACACACCAAACCAAACGAAACAAAAATCACGAGAAAACCACCATTCAACATATATTAAACAACATGGATATACGATACCCTGCTGGGCGCTGGTTCCTTGAGAGTGTTTCTGCCATGGGGGCGCCTTGGGGGCTGGGCCTGGAATGTAAGGTGGCCCTAGGGGGTGGGCGCTGAGTGTCCTGGGTGCAGGCTGAGGGGGGGAGGGACCTCTGGTGGCCTGGGGTAGGGGACCCTGGTGTGGTGGGGGGTGGGGGCTAAAGAGTAGGTGGCCTGACCCTAGGCCTAGTGCTGGGGTGGGAAGTGGGGGTGCCTGGTGCGGTGGGGGGAAGGTGTCTGGCCTGCTGGGGGGTGTTGAGGTAGGGGGAGACCCTAGGCCTTGTGGCCCTGATGGCCATGGGCCTGCAGAACCCTGTTGGAGGCTGGTGTGGGTTTGAGTTGGATACCCTTCCAGAATGCTGGAATGGGGGCCTGCCTAAAGCAGTGTTGAGTGCATGTCCCTGGTCTAATCGGTTGGGGGTGGGCGCTGGTGGCGTGGGTTAGGCGTGGGTGCTGGTGCCTGGCCTGACCCTGACCCCTGGCTGCGGGGGGGGGTGGGGGGGGGGGGGGGGGGGGGGGTGAGTGAGGAGGCCTAGGGCTGGTGGGTGATGTGGTAGGGGTGGGGTGCCTGTGGGGTGGTGGGCGGTGGTGCCGCCAGGGGGGGAGCTGAGTGCGTGGGTCCTGTGTTGGCCTGTGGATACCCTGGGTACCCTAACGTGTGGGTCCTGGTAGATGCTGGCTGGGGGCTCAAGTGGTGCAAGGTGACCCTGCTGGTGGGGAGTAGGCGCCTGGTGGGAGTGTGGTGTGGGGGTGCCTGGCCCTCAGGATATGTATTGGGGGGAGGCCTGCTGGTGGTGAAGTCGGGAGGAGGGAGGATAGTAGGGTAGGGAGTGATGGGGGGGGTAGGCCTGTGCCTGTGATGGGTGTGGGGGCCTGAGGGTTCTGGGTGGTTGGAGGCAAGGACCCTGGGCCCTGTGTTAGGTACGGGCCTGGACCCTGGCCTGGGGGTGAGTGGAGGCCCGTGGCCTGACCCTGCCAATGACCTTGGGGGCATGGAGGTGTGGGGTGTGATTGGTGGTCCTGGAGGGAGTGGGGTGGATGGGTGCCTAATGAGGATCTGCCTGGGGCGTTGTGTGTGAGGTGTGTGGCCCTAGGGGGTGGGGTGTTGGAGCTGTAGTTGACCCTGGCCTGGTGGACCTGGTGTGTTAAGGAGGACCCTCCTGGGCGGTGTTGGGGAGGCAGCACCTGCCTAGATAAGTCGGTGGGTCTGGGCGTGGCCCCTGCGGGGGTAGGGTGCCTCCTTTAGTGGTGTTTGACCTCCTGTAGGTAATGAACCTGGGCCCCTGGCCGGGCTGGCGGTGTAGTCCTGGATAGGGTGGATGCCTGTGCAGGCCTATTGGTTGGCCCAGGTGTGACCCTAGTTACTTGGGATGGGACTACCTCCTTGGCCTGGGGGGAGTTGAGATAACCCCTGCTTGTGCTGGTTAAGCTGGGATAGACCCTTTTTTGAGTATGGGGGAGGGTGTTGGGGGTGGGCGTGAAATGGGAGCGAGAGAGTGTGGGGAGGGTAGAGTCCTGGGTTCAACCCTGGGGCGCCTGGGGGGAAGCCGGTACCCTATAGTGTATGCCTTGGCGTGTGGTGGCTAGGGGTATAGCCTGCTGAGGTAGATACCCTGCGGGCGGGTGCCACTGCCGGTGGGGGTGATACCCTGGCGCCTGGGACCCTGATACCCTGATCAGAGTGCCTGGGGGAGGTTGGTGTGGGTGGTGTAGGAGGGCCCTGTCTGGTGGTCTCCTTGCTGTGGGGAGGAAGCCTTGCGGTGGGGGCACTGGCCCTGCCTGATAGGGGGTGCCTTGTGAGGGAGGCTTCGGTGAAAGGTCGGTGGGGGTAGTGGGCCTGATGGATGGTAGCCTGGGGGCCTTGGTGCCTATTGGTGCTGCCTGTTGATACCCTTCGTTGTGTGGGCCTGGGGTGGTTGGGGGCCACTGGCCTATTGAGACCCTGTGTCTGGTGGGGACCAGGTGAGGAAGGGCCTGAAGTGTTGGATGCCTGGCCTGTAAAGTTGGAGGGCCTCTGGTCCTAGGGGGTTGGAACCCTGTGACCCTGGAGGCCTTGGGGGATGTGGGTGTACCCTGGACCCTGGGGACCCTCGGGCCTTAGAGTGGGAGGCCTGCTGTACCTTCTGTAGTGTAAGCCTGATGAGGGTGGGGCCCTTGAGTCCTTGTTAACCAGGGCGGTGGTAGTGTGTGTGGGCTCGGTCGGGGTGGTGGTCAAGGAGGCCAGGCTGGTGTCCCTGGTAGCCACCCCTGTGGGACCCTTGAGAGGTGGGGGGGCCTGTGGGGCCTGGGGGGGTGGGAAGCTGTGGGTAGAGACCCTGTGAAGGGTGGGATGAGCCTGGAGGGGGTGACCCTGAGGTGGCCTGGTGGGGCCTTGGGCCCTCCGCGACCCTGGGCCTGGGACCCTGCCTGTGGTGACCTGGCTGGGTTCCTGTTGGTACCTTGGTGAGGCCCTGGTGGTGGGGTGTGTTAGCCTGGGTCTGATGGAGTCTATCGAAGTGTTGTACCTAGTGGGGGATTGCGTGACCTGGGTGGAACCTTCTAGGTGAGGCGTGTTGGGGAATGTGGTGGCCTTGAAATAGTGGGGTCCTTGAAACCACGGGCTGGAGCTGAGCTGGGTATGGCTGAGGGTGCCAGGTCCTGGGTGGCCTGGTTGCCTGGGTCTTGTGTGTTGTGGGTGGTACCCTGGACCTGAACCCTAGCTCGGTAGGGTGGAGACCTGACCCACGGGCCTTGGGGGTTGTGTGGTACCTGAGGTTGTGTTCCCTAGGGGGAAACCCTTGGTGCCTGTGTGCTGGGTGGAGGGGCCGTGGGGGATGTTAGGATGTAGCAGGACCCTGTCAGTGCTGTGGAAGGGCCTGGCCTGAGAGGGACCCTGAAGTTGGGGTGGGGGGTGCCGTGTCTGTGGGGTTTACCCTTGGTGTGGGCTAGTGGGGTGGTGGGGGTGATCCTGGTACCTGAGAAAATTGTGTGCCTAAGAGGGTGGGACTTCACCCTGGTGGGCCTGGTAGGGTTGGGGGGGTGTCCCTGATGCCCTTGGGGGTGGTGCCTTGTAGGCTGGGTACCCTGTGCTTGTTGTAGTGTGAATGCCTAGGTGGTGCGAGGGGGACCTGTGGCCCCTGCTTGACTGAGGCTCGTCGACGGTGCGTTCGGCCTGCGTGAGGACCCTCCGGCGGCGGCCTGGGCCTCTGTTGGTGGCTGGTGGGAGCACCTGCAGGTACTGGGGGCAAGGGGAATTGCCAGGATACTGGTGTGTCTGGGTGGCCTCTGGAGGGGGTGGGGGCTTTGGGTGCGCTAGCCTGGGGAGGGACCCAGTGGCCTGGAGGTTAAAGATGACCCTGGGGGACCCTTGACCTGGGTGGAAAGCCTGCCTGTCACATGATCGATGTGTGGACCCTGGCCTTTGGAGTTATGACCTAAGGGAGGCGGACCCTAGGGCTTGGGTGCAAGGCCTAAGGGTGTACGGCTGGCTGGTTAGGGAGGGGGTGTTGTGGCGGTACCCTGTGGGAGGTGTGGGGCCAGATAGCTGGGGCCTGGTGGTAGGTGCCTAGGTTTGGTGCCTGGGGAGTGGGCCTGGCTTAGGGGGGTGGCTGAGCCTGGTGGGGTGGTTATGTATGAGTTGTTGACCCATGTGAGGGGGGCTGGGTGCCCTTTGCCTAGTGGACGTAGGGGGATGATGGGTGGCGGACCTCCACCCTGAGACGGGGACTGTGGCCTTGGGTTAGGGGTTGGAGGAGGTGGAGGGGGGGGGGGACTTGGGTTGGAGGTCCGTGGGGATAGGTGTGGGAGGCCTTCTGGTGGTGTAGGTGGCCTCTTGGGTGTAAGGAGTGAACCCAGAGGCCTTCAGGAGGGGGTGGGGAGCACTGGGGGGAAGGCCTGTGACCCTGATGGTGGGGTGACCCTGGGGACCCTTGGGGTTGTGGCCCGGTGGGGTATAGTCGAAAGAAGGGCCTGAGTGCCCCTTAGGCTATGGGACTAGGGGATGAGCGTAGGCTGTGAGTGGGTGGGTGCCCTGGGATGGGGGGGGGGTGCTGGTGAGAGGAGGGGAGGGGAACCCTGTGTCGCCTGGTGGTCGTGGTGTGTAGCGCCTAGCCTGCCTGGTTTAGATGGCCTAGAAGGTGCTGGTAGGGGGACCCTGGTGGGGGGACTGTGTGGGCGCCTGTTGTCCCGCCCTGTTCCTGGCCTTGGGGGGGCCTGCTTGTCCTCCTGGCTGGTGGGTGGAGTGGCGCTGGTCCTGGTGGGACCCTGTCCTGTTGGGGTTGTGGGACCCTTGGTGACCCTTGAGGACCCGCCCGGATAGGGGAGCCTGGGGGGGCGCTAGGTGGGTGGGCCCTGGACCTAGGGCCTGGATGGTGTGACCCTGGGGGCCTGGGGGCCTCTGAGTGTGTTCGTGTGCTGGCTGGGTGTCTGGGTCCTGGCCCCTCGGGGGCTCCTGGGGGTGAGACCCCTTTAGGGCCTGGGGGCTGTGTGGACCCTGTGGGTGTTGGTCGAGTTGGGTCGAGTTGGGGAGGGGTGGGAGGATTTGGTGTGGGCCTGACTGGGTTGGTGTGACCCTGTGGGGTGGTAGGTTTGACCTTGGGTAGGGTGGGTCAGGTGGGGCCGTGCCTGTTAGGGGGAGCCCTGTGAAGACCCTGGAAGCGTATAGGGGGGGTGGGTGTGTTGTGGGGGGGGGTGTTGCCTGGGCCTGCTGTGGGTGTTCCTGGTGCCATGGTGGGACCCTGGTCCTGGGTGTAACCCTTGGGGTACAGTGGTGTGGGAACCCTGGGGTGTAGACCCTGGTGGGTGGGGGAGTTGTGGGCTGTGCTGAGCCTGTTCTGTGGTGGGAAACCCTAGACCTGTGGCCCTAGGGGGGAGGGGTGTGTGTTGGGAACCCTGGGGGGTGTGCCTTGGAGAGTGGGGGTGTGGGGGGGGCCTGGGGGGTGGGTGGCCCTGATGGGGTGAGTGTGGACCCTGCTGGAGTGGGGTGTGGTGTGGCTGTGGGAGGTACCCTGGGAGGGACCCCTGCCTACCTGTGGTCGGCCTAGTTGGTGGCCTGCTGGGTGGGTAAGATTACCCTTGGGGCCCTGTGAGGCTTGGGGATTGGTAGGGGGGGTAGGGGCCTTTGAGGGGGTGTTAGTGGTTGTAGCATCATTGCAGGGATTGCTGCTGAGTTAGGTGTGATGTGGGGATGTGGTGGGCTGGTGACCCTGGGGGGGTGTAGGGACGCCTGTCCTGTGGGGGGGGAGTTGGGGGTAGCTGGGGAAGGTGAGGGGGTGATCCTGGCCTTGGAAGGGGCCTGTAGCGTAGTGGGCCCTGGGGGTTGCAGGGACGCTGAGAGGGGGTGGGTTATGTAGGTGGGGGGGCTTGTGGGGTTTGGAGGGGACTGTGGGGTTGATCTTGTGGAGACGGAACTGGGGTGGGATTAGGGGGGGGTGGAGCTGAGGTGGGGGATACCCTGTATGGGGCCTGGGGGGCCTGAGATATGATCCCTGTGGTGTGGAGCGACCTGACCCTGGAGGAGGGGGGACTGTTTGGGGTGGGGGGGGTGGACCCTAGATGGGGGGGGGCCTTGGCCTGTGGATGTGCCTGGGGCCTCCTGGGAGACCCGGGGGGCTGGAGCTGGTGAACCCTAGGGGGTGCCCTGGTCTGGGGACCCTGTGGCTGGCCTTGTGGCCTGGTGGACCTGTGTGATGGCTGGGGGGGACCTTGAGACCCATCGGGCCTGACTGCTGGCCTGCCTAGAAGTGGGCCAAGTGGGGTGGGGTGGGGGACTAGGGTGCGCTGGCTGTGTAGAGTAGGTGGGCCTGTGAGTAGTGAGGCCCTTTTGGAATTAATGGGGGGTATAGGTGCACCCTGGTTGGACCCCGGGGGGGGGGTGGAGTGGTGGCGTGGGGTAGCGGTATCTATTCCTCCTAGTGTAAGGAGGGGTTCCTGGGTGGTGGGGTGGGTGGGGTTGGCCTTGGGGCGGGCTGACCCTGGCCTGCACCTAGAGGGCGTCCCTTCTACGGGGGGGGATGCGGGGCCCTAGTGGAGGTCGGGGGGGGGGGGCTTGGGGGGGCCTCCTGCGACCCTGGAACCCCTTGGGGGTTGAGTGAGCCTGGTTTATGGGGACACATGGCTCCCCCCCGGGAGTGTGAGATCCGACCCCCCCCCACCACAAGAAACAAAACAAACAATAAAAATCACCATAAAAACACATTTAACACATATTAACAACATGGGATTATTAAGATACCCTGCCCCCCCAAAAACAACAACAACAACAAAACACACCTAACCAAACGAAACAACAATCACGATGAAACCACCATTCAACATATATTAACCACAAGATACCCTGCCGCCAAACCCTCACAAAACAAAACAAACAACAAAACAGAAAACAAACAACCCCCCCCCCCACCCCTCATTCCCCCCAAAAAAACAACATACAACAACAACCCCCCCTCCCACCACCACCAAAAACAAGAAACGAGACCACCAAAAGCTACTAACAGAAAACAAAAGTCCTTAAGACAGAAAAAGGTCTCTGCTTTTCTCCATACAAAAATAAAATCCCAACACCAAACTCCCTCCCCTCTACAGCTATCCATGCATTCCTGATGTGATCACAGAAGCTCAGTGGAAGCTGCACGTGTGTGGATAGAGGGAGTGAAGTGAGAATGGACTGCTATCCGCATACCACACACACACACACACACACACAACACACATAACACTTACACACACACATATACAACACAACACAAGGTACACAAACACACACACGACACACACATCACAAACATAACCACACACGCATACACACACACATACACACACACATACATACACTAGCACACATACACACACATACACACTAACCCTACACACACATACACACACACCACATACACACACATACATACACGCACACACACGAAACCCACACATACACACATACACACACACATAAACATCACACACACATAACACACACATCACACATACACACACACACACACACACACACACACAAACGCACAACACCCACACACACACATAACACACAACAGGGAACTTTCACACACACACCACACACATACATACACACACACATAACACACACAATACACACATACACACACACACACACACACCCACACACACAAACAACAGCACACATAACACACACAACACACACATACACACACATACACAAACTCACACAACACACACACCACAAAACACACACATACAAACCACACAACACACATACACACACCCTAACACTACACGCACACACACCACACACAGCACACACATACACACACACACTCACAACAAGATTAACACAACACACACACACACACACACACACACACACACACACACACACACCAAAACACACACACACAAACACACACATAAACCAAGCAATTGCTGTCCGGGCAGGACGTCTGTTAACTCATGTGTACACACAGTCAGTTCGAGATAGTAAGAGTGGACTCTGGCCAGATTGCCTCCTTTGCCTTGCCCCCTCCCCCTCCCCACCTTCATCCACGCCTGTCTCTCTCTCTCTCTCGCTATAGTCTCTGTCCTCTCTCGCTATCCCTCTCTCTCTCTCTCTATCTATCCTATCTATCTATCCATCTATCTATCTATCTTATCTATCTATCTATCTATCAACTAATCTATCATATCTAACTAGCTAACTTTTTCTGTCTGTTGTCTGTCTGTCTGTCTGTCTCCTCTCTCTCTCTCTCGTCCTTCTCTCCTCTCTCTCGTCCTCTCAGTCTCTCTCTCCTCTCTCTCTTCTCTCTCCGCTGGCTCAGCTCTGTGTCTGTCTCGTCTGAACCCCACCATGATTCTTGTCTGTCTTTCCTTCCTCTCTCAATGTGAGTGTATGTAGTTGTATGTTGTCGTTGCTGTTGTGTTGTTGTTGTTTTTGATATTGACAGTGAAAATCGTTGAAACTAATCAGGTTACAGGATATAGGATTGGCCCTCTGAATCTGCTTTGCTGCAAGATGCAGATGCAATCTGTAGGGAATCATAGTTATTTTTGAGTCATCTCGCGGATGACTTATTTGTCAACCTGCTGGTGCTTTATTTTCATGGGATACGTCAATGACATCTGTGTGTAGCTAACACTCTGTAATCCATAGACCAGCTCTACATCAGTAAAACACAGTTTCAACCTTGTTTGTGATTTATCATCAAACACAGTTCCTGACAATTAGAAATTTTGTCTATCTATCTATCAATCAATCAATCAACGAACAGTCAATCTTCTGTCATCTTATCTATCTATCTAATCACTATCTATCTATCTAGTCTATCTATCTATCTATCTGTCTGTCTTTCGATCTAAGCTATCAATCTATCTATCTATCTATCATCTATCAATCTATCTAGCTATCTGTCCTGTCTGTCTTTCTTTTCGTCTGTCTTCTGTCTGTCTGTCTATCTCTCTCCTCTCTATCTATCTATCTATCTTATTATCATCTATCTATCTATCTATCTATCTATCTATGCTATTTCTATATCTATCTATTTCTATACTATTTAACTATCCATCTACCCATTCTACTTACCTATCTATGTATGTGTGTGTTTGTTTTCTGGTCCTGTCTGTGTGGTAGCATTTATGTATGTATGTATAGTGTATGTTATGATGTATTTATGTAGTAATGTTATTGTAGTATGTGCCTGCATGTCTGTCTGCTCTAACTGAACTGACAGACTGACGATTTCATTTGTCTGTCCCTCAACTATATCTGAAACAAAGGGAACAAGAATGAAACAAAGCCAGCATTCAGGAATTTCACAATACCAAAGTGGTTGTGCAAGCAAAAAGGACAGCATCAGTCAACTTGCGTTCCAAAAACGTCAACTGCTGATGACAAAACAAAATGGCAGATTGTGTACGAGAGATCTCACTGATAGTAACCATCACCACTGGCAGTTCTGATTGTTGGTCAGGCTGCCCAGAACCCTGCCGTCCTCTCTTCACTGGTGGGCTGGCAACAGCCAGTCCTGGTTGGGGACTGTAAGCACATTGAGTGCCATCATCCAGTCCTGGTTGTGGAGCAGTACATTGGTTGTGGCATCAGCCCAGGCCTGGTTGGGGACGTAGCATTGTGTGCCATCAGCCAGGTCGTGTTGGGGGAGCTGTGGCAATGTGTGTGCATCAGCAACACCGGCCATCCCTCAATCCTGAGCACGCTGAGCTCAAGCATCAACTCATGCTATTAATGCCAGCGCTCGCCCAGAGTTTTGCGTAATGTTTTTGTTTAATGTACGAGAGTGTTCGATGTTTTTGTTTTGTGTTGGATGGTAATGTTATTTTTTTTGAGTTTGTCCCCCATTTATTACTTGGGATATTTTTGTTGATCTTTCCTCGTCATGATATGTGTGGAAATACGATATAAATCGCAATCAACGAAATTTTATTTAAAGAGGGTAATAGATTAAGTACAATGACTTTTTTCATCCACCCTCAAAAAGGAAAAAAAAAGTATTAACACCAAAGTAAACCAAATATATTTTAAACAAAACGGAAAGGAAAAGAGTAAAGGAAACGACAAAAGAGAAAATACACCAAGAATATACAAATCATCAAGTAACAAGAAGGGAGTAATGTGTACGCTTATCGTCTTCAGCCAATGTTGTAGTAGTAGTAGTAGTAGTAGTGTAGTAGTAGTATAGTAGTATAGTAGTAGTAGTAGTAGTAGTAGAGATAATGATGTTCTACTATGCGGGGTAGGTGATGACAAATACATGCCACGATGAGGATGGTTATAATAAAAACGACAGATGAGATGATGACAAGAGAGAGAAGAGAGGGTATGAAAGAGAGAGAGAGAGAGAGAGGAGAGAGAGAGAGAGAGAGAAGAGAGAGAGAGAGAAGAGAGAGAGAGAGAGACAGACAGACAGACAGACAGACCAGACCAGATAGACCGACAGAGACAATGAGGGAGAGTTTACCAAATACAAGATGACATAATTATGTAAAATAACTGCTGTGAAAAATCAAGATTTAAAAAAAAAGATGTAGGGAAGTACACAGAAACGTAACAAAATGCTCCTCTACAAATGTCGCACTAATGAATAGACAATCTGGGCAGTTAGGAAAACTGACTACCCACACGCATGTAAACACAATCAAACAAAACATACCACGAAACAGCATCACCACTATGTAGAAATTGTTGATCAATACATTTGGGGAGAAAGTGATGCCAGGTTTGTACTTTTCATTAAAAAGTCATGATGCTTGACTGAATATAAGAATGAAAGAATATTTTTCTTGCATGCAGAGACAGAAAATGTTTTATTTTACGCAGTTGAAATATTTTTGAGGCAATTTTCTTTGATCATTTTTGATGTGACAGACCAAGAATAAATTGTTATCAATAGTTAATCCCTAATAGTTTATACTTGAAATTCTTCTATTAAATCTACAATTATATAGAGTGAAGGTTTATTATGTTAAAGATTTTGACTTTTGCTATTTGAAATGAGCTGAATTTTTGTTTTGTTGTGATTGATGCCATGTTATTCAAATGTGTCCATTTGACAAGAATATCGATGTTTCTCCTTGCATTAACTCGAAACACTGGTATGGATCCCTATCGGTTGTGTCTATGGTGGTGTCGTCTGCAAAAAGTTCACAGATGTTGTAATAGATAAAGGTAAGTCGATGATAATAATAGGAGAAAATAGCAGAGAGACAAGAACAGACCCCTGAGGAACACCGTAAGCTATCTGTAAGTACTTAGAAAAGCAATTGTGAGGAACGGCAAGAGCATTGGTAAAGGGATCATACAAAAACTCACGGGGTGTCTCCCTCTCTCTCTCTCTCTATCTCTCTCTCCTCTCTCTCGTCTCTCGTCCTCTTCTCTCACTCTCTCTTCTTCTCTCTACAACTCTCCGTCTCTCTCTCTCTCTCTCTCACAACCTATTATATATGTGTATGTATGCCGCGCTTGCTTAAAATAATTATACATCTATAAGGCTCAGATGACTCCTACTTCAATCTCTAGGGTAATGTTTTTAATGTGTTTTACATTCACTAGTTTCTAAGTGTTCTAAAGTACCCATGCAAGGCAGCAGACTCGCTGACAGGAACAAAACGCTTTAGGGTCATGAGAGACAGGCAAAGCAGAACAGGCAGACACACGTTGTCAGATAGAAACACAAAGCACTAAACGATAGTAGTGACCTAAACAAAAGGAGAAGCAAAACCGAAATGAAAGAGAGGGATAGTAAGAGAGAGAGAAAGAGAGAGAGAGGAGAGAGAGAGAGAGAGAGAGAGAGAGAAGAGAGAGAGATAGAGAGAGAGATCACCAATAGTAAGCAATACGATTTTAGGCAAGGTTATGGGTCCTTACAATACAATCTTCCTTGTAAAACATGCATGTACATATCATAACAGATCAACGACCTAAGGAAATCAATAAAACATCGGGATAAAAGAATGAGAAACGGAGAGAGAGAAGAGAGAAGAGAGAGAAGAGAGGGAGAGAGAGAGGAGCGGAGAGAGAGAGAGAGAGAGAGATAAGAGAGTGAGATAGAAGAGAGAGAGAGAGAGAGGAGAGAGAGAGAAGAGAGAAAGCCAGCCAGCCGCCAGCCAGCAGTCAGACAGACAGAAAGAGAATTTTACGCAATGAACACCGAAACCCCTCTCTTCTCAAATCATTCAGATCGTTCAACACCACACACGAGGATTGTCTCCTCCAAACAAAACGCACACTTAAACACCCTCCCTGTTGGCAGCGGAATAACACCACAGACACTTCCCACGAGGCCCATGACATTGTGAAGAGATGACAGAGCTAGAAGCTCAATGGCGACTAGGGGATGGGAGTGTGTGAAGGGAAACACTGATGGGAGGTACTGAAGGCCTCAGACCACACGGCAGGCAGTTTTATGGCCAGAGGGCAGGGGGCTGCTGTGGTGAACTCGTTTTGTGTACAACACACACCTCTCACTGCCGCGCGCGCTCGCGGCGCACACACATAACAACACACACACACAACCCATTCACACAACATTCACAACACAGCATACACACACACACACACACACACTTAAAAGTGGATGAAAATCGAAAATGAAGCTCACACACAAACACACACACACACAATGTACCTTCTGAAAATAAAAGGTTTCACACATACAGCACACCTCACACCAACACAACATAACACACACCACACACACACAGCACACAAACACACAAAACACACACACTAAAACCACAACGCACCAACACCCCTCCTCGCCACCCCCAACCCCCTCCCCCCCCCCCCACACACCAAACGCAACACACAACACCCACACCGACACACAACACCCACACCCAAAAACACCCACACACACATACATACACAACACCACACACACAACACAAACACACAACACACACACACACCCACACACGAAAAAAATTATAGAGAAACACACACACCCACAAACACACACCACACAACACACACACAACACAACAAACACACACACACACACACACCCACCAAACACACACCACACAAAAACACACCCCCACAAACACACACCACACAACACATACACAACACCCACAAACACAAACACAAACAACAACACAACACACACAAACACAACACACCACCCACCCACACCACCACACACACACTACAACACAACACATCACAAAGCCACACGGCAAGAAGAGTGGTGGGAGTTTTTTGAGGAGCATCGATTTTTAAGACAGAAACCGGCACAGAGGAGCAGAGAGGAGGTAGGAGGAGGGGAAAGGAGGGGAAGGAGGAGAGAGGAGGAGGGGAAGAGGAGGAGGAGGAGGGGAAGGGAGGAGGAGGAGGAGGAGGAGGGGGAAAGGAGAGAGGAGAGAGGGAGGGGAAAAGGAGGAGGGAGGAAGGAGGAGGAGATAGCACACTGGTTAGTAGCAGAGCGCCTGGCCTGCTGCCGAGAATCTAGGATAGAAAGATGTAGGGAGGGTAGGTGGTTGAAGGAATTCTGACTGACTTATTGTGCTGTCTTTTGTGGTTTAGTATCCCTGTGAAGTAAAACACAGCAATGTCTTCGTTTCTTAAAAGAATATTTTGTTGTTGTAGTTCGTCTGCTGTATACTCAATCGCTCATCACAAGGGTGTATTTTGTCTATCTGTGTGTTGTATTTTCTGTCTGTATGTCTGTGGCTATGTGTCTGTTTCTCTGTCTGTGTCTCTCTGTCTCTCTCTCTGTCTCTCACATGCAGATGCGGACACTCAGAGATGTGCATGCCCGCCCTCTCACGCACGCATACACACACATCCGTGCTCGCCTGTGCCCGTTTTGTTTGTTTTGTTTATTCTTGTAGTTCGAGGATAATGGAATACGTGCTCGTGTGCTGTTTTTTACATCCAGTCCCGTTGATAGGCAGTTTTGTAACTTTGTCCATCCGTTGCCACGCACACAAAGGCCAACACTTCCCAAAAACGGAACAGGAATTAACGGTGCGCAAGATGTTCTGCGTGCGTTCGCGCACGAGCCTCGGTTTAATAAGTCTCAATCCCGAGGACTTCTGGCGAGAGTGGAGTCTGCACTGATGCTAACTCCAGGGAAAATATCCCCTTGAATGGAATTCGAACCCGAGTCAGCAGATCACGAGCGCAATGCGCAATGCTCTAACCAACCACACTCCCATTTGCGTGCCTGCGTGAAAGTCAGAGGCAGAGAAAGAATGGCTTCTTTCCCCAAACTTCAGCTTTTACACAACAGAACATAGTGTTGTGTGTTAGCAAAAAAAAGTCTAGCACATCTCTCCCTACTGACCCATAAATTTCTGATGAGATCATAGGAACACTCCCCCCCCCCTCTTCTTTTCCTCCCCCCCCCTCAACTCTATCTCCTTTCTCCTCCTTTCAGGCTGAAGAATATACTGGACAAAATCAGGCACCCATTTTGCAGACGGAGGTGATTATGGGGGAGGGCCGTGGGCGGATGCTAGCTCATGTGCGCGCCTGCATCACACACACACACAACACACACACATCCACACACACACACACACACACATATACACACACACACACCACACACACATCCACACACACTAAACACACACACACACACACACACACACACAACACACACACAGTCAGTCAGGTCAGGTCAGTCAGTCAAGTAGAGTGAGGATGAAGACGACCGAATTTTGGCGCAGCCAGACCGCATCCAGTGATAAACGGAAAATTTGAGCGCTGGGTATGGATGGACCCACAACCGATATACGTTTTACTATCAAACGAGTTGGTGCCGTAAGAAGGGACAGCTCTACTGGTGGGGTGGTAGCTTACAAAGTTCATCCTGACCCCAAGAGAGAGAGAGAGGAAGATCTTGTTAAGGGAGGCCGGGTATTTGTCCCAATTGTGTCCGCCTTTCTGTTCCTCCAACACTTGAAGCTCGTGGAGTTAACAATCAGTGGCAGACTCCACTTCTCCCCAAAAGTCCTATCGGATTAGACTATAAACCGAGGCCCCGTGTGCGAGCACAACGCAGAAGACATGCTGCGCACACGTTAAAATCCTATTCTCTTTTCGTAAGAGTAGGCGATTGTGTGCCGGTGGGAACAGATGACAAAATTTACAAAACCGTATACACACGGGGGCTGGATGTAAAAAAGCACATGAGTGCTTATTCCATTACCCTCGATATAAAAGAATTAAATAGGTTTAAAAAGTAAATTGATAGAAACATGGTATTTTTTAGTGAATTTAATTATCAGAGATACCTTTTCTTTCTGTCTTTCTGTTAGGACTTTATATCAGACTTCAAAATATTGTTTTCATCGTCATCACCCTTCTTTTACTATGTTGTCTAGGCATCGCTATAATATTGGGTGTGATTGGTAGTGCCTGGGTTTGTTTTTTTCCCCTGTGCTTGTAGCTCTGTGTTTGACCCAGACCAAAGGCTGTGTCTGTTATGAATATCTGTTACCTGCCAAGGCCTTCACTAAAATGTTGTTATGTTGTAAAATGTTTTGTTGAGATTTGCCTTCAGCCATGAGAAACTCTAAACATAACAACCTGCATTCTTTATTAAATGAGACAAAAAATCATCTGAAGTCGGAGTGTGGCTGCCTGTATGGCGACGTACTTTAAAAAACAGCCATACATACACAATTCTCATTCAGTGTTGCAATTTCAATCTCACAATGATTCCCAGGTGGGATGAGTGAGTCAAGTGTGCACGGTCTGGGTGATCCCCAGAGTGTTAAGCTGGGGAACGCACAACAGCAACAACAACAACTGTGTGTGAGGTCTGCCAGCACACATGGCATGAACTGAGACAACCCGCCTCCAGAGTAGCCTCATGACCAGCCTAGCCCGCCACTCCTCTAAGTTGAGGAGGATGCTGAGGACTAGCCTGATTACCGCTATAGCTTCCTAGCCTGTGCCCAGCACCACAACTTGAGGGAAGGCTGTACCCGCCCTGTCCCATGCCCCCATCAAGAGAATACCCTCAATTGACGAGGCGTGGAGGTAGGACCACACAGTTCATCCCCGACCCAAGAGAGAGGGGGATCTTAATGAGGGAGCCACGTATGTGTTCAATTATTTGTCTTTTCCCTTGAAAGATCGAGATGTGTGTTAGAGAATGCGGTGCGATTTGTTTCAAATTGAGGACTGTTATGTCTTGTATACGCGCACAGTTGGTCATGTGAAGATAGAGGATGATACTATACGATTTAGAGAGACCCCGAACATGTGCTAGTATTCCACCTCAACAAACTCCTGCGTGTGTGTGTGTGTGTGTGTGTGTGCGGTGCGTGGCGTGTGGTCTATCTGTCTGCCTATCTGTGTGTGTGTTTTGTGTCGTATTCTTCTCTTTCTCTCTCTATCTCTGTCTGTCTGTCCTGTCCTGTTTCTCTCTCTCTCGCTCATTCTCGACTCATCAGTCTTCTCTCTCTCTCTCTCCTTCTCTCTCTCTCTCTCTCATCTCTCCTCCTTCCCTTTTTTTTCTTGTCTTTTAAAAAATTATGCATGAACCCATCATTTATAAATGTACAAATAAAGTAGCAGCTTGTGAGGACATATTGCCACATTTGGCACACACACACACACACACAAAACACACACCGCTAAGGGAAGCTCACAACAACAAAATAAACATAAACAAACAAAGTAACCACAGAAGAACAAAAAATTGATACAAAGCAAAACAAAAAACACCATAAGAACCACCATTCAACAAATATTAACAACATGAGTATTAAGATACACCCTGCCCGCCCCAAAAAAACACCAACAACAACAACACACCAAACCAAACGAAACAAAAATCACGAGAAAACCACCATTCAACATATATTAAACAACATGGATATACGATACCCTGCTGGGCGCTGGTTCCTTGAGAGTGTTTCTGCCATGGGGGCGCCTTGGGGGCTGGGCCTGGAATGTAAGGTGGCCCTAGGGGGTGGGCGCTGAGTGTCCTGGGTGCAGGCTGAGGGGGGGAGGGACCTCTGGTGGCCTGGGGTAGGGGACCCTGGTGTGGTGGGGGGTGGGGGCTAAAGAGTAGGTGGCCTGACCCTAGGCCTAGTGCTGGGGTGGGAAGTGGGGGTGCCTGGTGCGGTGGGGGGAAGGTGTCTGGCCTGCTGGGGGGTGTTGAGGTAGGGGGAGACCCTAGGCCTTGTGGCCCTGATGGCCATGGGCCTGCAGAACCCTGTTGGAGGCTGGTGTGGGTTTGAGTTGGATACCCTTCCAGAATGCTGGAATGGGGGCCTGCCTAAAGCAGTGTTGAGTGCATGTCCCTGGTCTAATCGGTTGGGGGTGGGCGCTGGTGGCGTGGGTTAGGCGTGGGTGCTGGTGCCTGGCCTGACCCTGACCCCTGGCTGCGGGGGGGGGTGGGGGGGGGGGGGGGGGGGGGGGTGAGTGAGGAGGCCTAGGGCTGGTGGGTGATGTGGTAGGGGTGGGGTGCCTGTGGGGTGGTGGGCGGTGGTGCCGCCAGGGGGGGAGCTGAGTGCGTGGGTCCTGTGTTGGCCTGTGGATACCCTGGGTACCCTAACGTGTGGGTCCTGGTAGATGCTGGCTGGGGGCTCAAGTGGTGCAAGGTGACCCTGCTGGTGGGGAGTAGGCGCCTGGTGGGAGTGTGGTGTGGGGGTGCCTGGCCCTCAGGATATGTATTGGGGGGAGGCCTGCTGGTGGTGAAGTCGGGAGGAGGGAGGATAGTAGGGTAGGGAGTGATGGGGGGGGTAGGCCTGTGCCTGTGATGGGTGTGGGGGCCTGAGGGTTCTGGGTGGTTGGAGGCAAGGACCCTGGGCCCTGTGTTAGGTACGGGCCTGGACCCTGGCCTGGGGGTGAGTGGAGGCCCGTGGCCTGACCCTGCCAATGACCTTGGGGGCATGGAGGTGTGGGGTGTGATTGGTGGTCCTGGAGGGAGTGGGGTGGATGGGTGCCTAATGAGGATCTGCCTGGGGCGTTGTGTGTGAGGTGTGTGGCCCTAGGGGGTGGGGTGTTGGAGCTGTAGTTGACCCTGGCCTGGTGGACCTGGTGTGTTAAGGAGGACCCTCCTGGGCGGTGTTGGGGAGGCAGCACCTGCCTAGATAAGTCGGTGGGTCTGGGCGTGGCCCCTGCGGGGGTAGGGTGCCTCCTTTAGTGGTGTTTGACCTCCTGTAGGTAATGAACCTGGGCCCCTGGCCGGGCTGGCGGTGTAGTCCTGGATAGGGTGGATGCCTGTGCAGGCCTATTGGTTGGCCCAGGTGTGACCCTAGTTACTTGGGATGGGACTACCTCCTTGGCCTGGGGGGAGTTGAGATAACCCCTGCTTGTGCTGGTTAAGCTGGGATAGACCCTTTTTTGAGTATGGGGGAGGGTGTTGGGGGTGGGCGTGAAATGGGAGCGAGAGAGTGTGGGGAGGGTAGAGTCCTGGGTTCAACCCTGGGGCGCCTGGGGGGAAGCCGGTACCCTATAGTGTATGCCTTGGCGTGTGGTGGCTAGGGGTATAGCCTGCTGAGGTAGATACCCTGCGGGCGGGTGCCACTGCCGGTGGGGGTGATACCCTGGCGCCTGGGACCCTGATACCCTGATCAGAGTGCCTGGGGGAGGTTGGTGTGGGTGGTGTAGGAGGGCCCTGTCTGGTGGTCTCCTTGCTGTGGGGAGGAAGCCTTGCGGTGGGGGCACTGGCCCTGCCTGATAGGGGGTGCCTTGTGAGGGAGGCTTCGGTGAAAGGTCGGTGGGGGTAGTGGGCCTGATGGATGGTAGCCTGGGGGCCTTGGTGCCTATTGGTGCTGCCTGTTGATACCCTTCGTTGTGTGGGCCTGGGGTGGTTGGGGGCCACTGGCCTATTGAGACCCTGTGTCTGGTGGGGACCAGGTGAGGAAGGGCCTGAAGTGTTGGATGCCTGGCCTGTAAAGTTGGAGGGCCTCTGGTCCTAGGGGGTTGGAACCCTGTGACCCTGGAGGCCTTGGGGGATGTGGGTGTACCCTGGACCCTGGGGACCCTCGGGCCTTAGAGTGGGAGGCCTGCTGTACCTTCTGTAGTGTAAGCCTGATGAGGGTGGGGCCCTTGAGTCCTTGTTAACCAGGGCGGTGGTAGTGTGTGTGGGCTCGGTCGGGGTGGTGGTCAAGGAGGCCAGGCTGGTGTCCCTGGTAGCCACCCCTGTGGGACCCTTGAGAGGTGGGGGGGCCTGTGGGGCCTGGGGGGGTGGGAAGCTGTGGGTAGAGACCCTGTGAAGGGTGGGATGAGCCTGGAGGGGGTGACCCTGAGGTGGCCTGGTGGGGCCTTGGGCCCTCCGCGACCCTGGGCCTGGGACCCTGCCTGTGGTGACCTGGCTGGGTTCCTGTTGGTACCTTGGTGAGGCCCTGGTGGTGGGGTGTGTTAGCCTGGGTCTGATGGAGTCTATCGAAGTGTTGTACCTAGTGGGGGATTGCGTGACCTGGGTGGAACCTTCTAGGTGAGGCGTGTTGGGGAATGTGGTGGCCTTGAAATAGTGGGGTCCTTGAAACCACGGGCTGGAGCTGAGCTGGGTATGGCTGAGGGTGCCAGGTCCTGGGTGGCCTGGTTGCCTGGGTCTTGTGTGTTGTGGGTGGTACCCTGGACCTGAACCCTAGCTCGGTAGGGTGGAGACCTGACCCACGGGCCTTGGGGGTTGTGTGGTACCTGAGGTTGTGTTCCCTAGGGGGAAACCCTTGGTGCCTGTGTGCTGGGTGGAGGGGCCGTGGGGGATGTTAGGATGTAGCAGGACCCTGTCAGTGCTGTGGAAGGGCCTGGCCTGAGAGGGACCCTGAAGTTGGGGTGGGGGGTGCCGTGTCTGTGGGGTTTACCCTTGGTGTGGGCTAGTGGGGTGGTGGGGGTGATCCTGGTACCTGAGAAAATTGTGTGCCTAAGAGGGTGGGACTTCACCCTGGTGGGCCTGGTAGGGTTGGGGGGGTGTCCCTGATGCCCTTGGGGGTGGTGCCTTGTAGGCTGGGTACCCTGTGCTTGTTGTAGTGTGAATGCCTAGGTGGTGCGAGGGGGACCTGTGGCCCCTGCTTGACTGAGGCTCGTCGACGGTGCGTTCGGCCTGCGTGAGGACCCTCCGGCGGCGGCCTGGGCCTCTGTTGGTGGCTGGTGGGAGCACCTGCAGGTACTGGGGGCAAGGGGAATTGCCAGGATACTGGTGTGTCTGGGTGGCCTCTGGAGGGGGTGGGGGCTTTGGGTGCGCTAGCCTGGGGAGGGACCCAGTGGCCTGGAGGTTAAAGATGACCCTGGGGGACCCTTGACCTGGGTGGAAAGCCTGCCTGTCACATGATCGATGTGTGGACCCTGGCCTTTGGAGTTATGACCTAAGGGAGGCGGACCCTAGGGCTTGGGTGCAAGGCCTAAGGGTGTACGGCTGGCTGGTTAGGGAGGGGGTGTTGTGGCGGTACCCTGTGGGAGGTGTGGGGCCAGATAGCTGGGGCCTGGTGGTAGGTGCCTAGGTTTGGTGCCTGGGGAGTGGGCCTGGCTTAGGGGGGTGGCTGAGCCTGGTGGGGTGGTTATGTATGAGTTGTTGACCCATGTGAGGGGGGCTGGGTGCCCTTTGCCTAGTGGACGTAGGGGGATGATGGGTGGCGGACCTCCACCCTGAGACGGGGACTGTGGCCTTGGGTTAGGGGTTGGAGGAGGTGGAGGGGGGGGGGGACTTGGGTTGGAGGTCCGTGGGGATAGGTGTGGGAGGCCTTCTGGTGGTGTAGGTGGCCTCTTGGGTGTAAGGAGTGAACCCAGAGGCCTTCAGGAGGGGGTGGGGAGCACTGGGGGGAAGGCCTGTGACCCTGATGGTGGGGTGACCCTGGGGACCCTTGGGGTTGTGGCCCGGTGGGGTATAGTCGAAAGAAGGGCCTGAGTGCCCCTTAGGCTATGGGACTAGGGGATGAGCGTAGGCTGTGAGTGGGTGGGTGCCCTGGGATGGGGGGGGGGTGCTGGTGAGAGGAGGGGAGGGGAACCCTGTGTCGCCTGGTGGTCGTGGTGTGTAGCGCCTAGCCTGCCTGGTTTAGATGGCCTAGAAGGTGCTGGTAGGGGGACCCTGGTGGGGGGACTGTGTGGGCGCCTGTTGTCCCGCCCTGTTCCTGGCCTTGGGGGGGCCTGCTTGTCCTCCTGGCTGGTGGGTGGAGTGGCGCTGGTCCTGGTGGGACCCTGTCCTGTTGGGGTTGTGGGACCCTTGGTGACCCTTGAGGACCCGCCCGGATAGGGGAGCCTGGGGGGGCGCTAGGTGGGTGGGCCCTGGACCTAGGGCCTGGATGGTGTGACCCTGGGGGCCTGGGGGCCTCTGAGTGTGTTCGTGTGCTGGCTGGGTGTCTGGGTCCTGGCCCCTCGGGGGCTCCTGGGGGTGAGACCCCTTTAGGGCCTGGGGGCTGTGTGGACCCTGTGGGTGTTGGTCGAGTTGGGTCGAGTTGGGGAGGGGTGGGAGGATTTGGTGTGGGCCTGACTGGGTTGGTGTGACCCTGTGGGGTGGTAGGTTTGACCTTGGGTAGGGTGGGTCAGGTGGGGCCGTGCCTGTTAGGGGGAGCCCTGTGAAGACCCTGGAAGCGTATAGGGGGGGTGGGTGTGTTGTGGGGGGGGGTGTTGCCTGGGCCTGCTGTGGGTGTTCCTGGTGCCATGGTGGGACCCTGGTCCTGGGTGTAACCCTTGGGGTACAGTGGTGTGGGAACCCTGGGGTGTAGACCCTGGTGGGTGGGGGAGTTGTGGGCTGTGCTGAGCCTGTTCTGTGGTGGGAAACCCTAGACCTGTGGCCCTAGGGGGGAGGGGTGTGTGTTGGGAACCCTGGGGGGTGTGCCTTGGAGAGTGGGGGTGTGGGGGGGGCCTGGGGGGTGGGTGGCCCTGATGGGGTGAGTGTGGACCCTGCTGGAGTGGGGTGTGGTGTGGCTGTGGGAGGTACCCTGGGAGGGACCCCTGCCTACCTGTGGTCGGCCTAGTTGGTGGCCTGCTGGGTGGGTAAGATTACCCTTGGGGCCCTGTGAGGCTTGGGGATTGGTAGGGGGGGTAGGGGCCTTTGAGGGGGTGTTAGTGGTTGTAGCATCATTGCAGGGATTGCTGCTGAGTTAGGTGTGATGTGGGGATGTGGTGGGCTGGTGACCCTGGGGGGGTGTAGGGACGCCTGTCCTGTGGGGGGGGAGTTGGGGGTAGCTGGGGAAGGTGAGGGGGTGATCCTGGCCTTGGAAGGGGCCTGTAGCGTAGTGGGCCCTGGGGGTTGCAGGGACGCTGAGAGGGGGTGGGTTATGTAGGTGGGGGGGCTTGTGGGGTTTGGAGGGGACTGTGGGGTTGATCTTGTGGAGACGGAACTGGGGTGGGATTAGGGGGGGGTGGAGCTGAGGTGGGGGATACCCTGTATGGGGCCTGGGGGGCCTGAGATATGATCCCTGTGGTGTGGAGCGACCTGACCCTGGAGGAGGGGGGACTGTTTGGGGTGGGGGGGGTGGACCCTAGATGGGGGGGGGCCTTGGCCTGTGGATGTGCCTGGGGCCTCCTGGGAGACCCGGGGGGCTGGAGCTGGTGAACCCTAGGGGGTGCCCTGGTCTGGGGACCCTGTGGCTGGCCTTGTGGCCTGGTGGACCTGTGTGATGGCTGGGGGGGACCTTGAGACCCATCGGGCCTGACTGCTGGCCTGCCTAGAAGTGGGCCAAGTGGGGTGGGGTGGGGGACTAGGGTGCGCTGGCTGTGTAGAGTAGGTGGGCCTGTGAGTAGTGAGGCCCTTTTGGAATTAATGGGGGGTATAGGTGCACCCTGGTTGGACCCCGGGGGGGGGGTGGAGTGGTGGCGTGGGGTAGCGGTATCTATTCCTCCTAGTGTAAGGAGGGGTTCCTGGGTGGTGGGGTGGGTGGGGTTGGCCTTGGGGCGGGCTGACCCTGGCCTGCACCTAGAGGGCGTCCCTTCTACGGGGGGGGATGCGGGGCCCTAGTGGAGGTCGGGGGGGGGGGGCTTGGGGGGGCCTCCTGCGACCCTGGAACCCCTTGGGGGTTGAGTGAGCCTGGTTTATGGGGACACATGGCTCCCCCCCGGGAGTGTGAGATCCGACCCCCCCCCACCACAAGAAACAAAACAAACAATAAAAATCACCATAAAAACACATTTAACACATATTAACAACATGGGATTATTAAGATACCCTGCCCCCCCAAAAACAACAACAACAACAAAACACACCTAACCAAACGAAACAACAATCACGATGAAACCACCATTCAACATATATTAACCACAAGATACCCTGCCGCCAAACCCTCACAAAACAAAACAAACAACAAAACAGAAAACAAACAACCCCCCCCCCCACCCCTCATTCCCCCCAAAAAAACAACATACAACAACAACCCCCCCTCCCACCACCACCAAAAACAAGAAACGAAGACCACCAAAAGCTACTAACAGAAACAAAAGTCCTTAAGACAGAAAAAGGTCCTCTGCTTTTCTCCATACAAAAATAAAAATTCCCCAACACAAAACTCCTCCCCTCTAACAGCTATCCATGCATTCCTGATGTGATCACAGAAGCTCAGTGGAAGCTGCACGTTGTGGATAGAGGGAGTGAAGTGAGAATGGACTGCTATCCGCATACCACACACACACACACACACACACAACACACATAACACTTACACACACACATATACAACACAACACAAGGTACACAAACACACACACGACACACACATCACAAACATAACCACACACGCATACACACACACATACACACACACATACATACACTAGCACACATACACACACATACACACTAACCCTACACACACATACACACACACCACATACACACACATACATACACGCACACACACGAAACCCACACATACACACATACACACACACATAAACATCACACACACATAACACACACATCACACATACACACACACACACACACACACACACACAAACGCACAACACCCACACACACACATAACACACAACAGGGAACTTTCACACACACACCACACACATACATACACACACACATAACACACACAATACACACATACACACACACACACACACACCCACACACACAAACAACAGCACACATAACACACACAACACACACATACACACACATACACAAACTCACACAACACACACACCACAAAACACACACATACAAACCACACAACACACATACACACACCCTAACACTACACGCACACACACCACACACAGCACACACATACACACACACACTCACAACAAGATTAACACAACACACACACACACACACACACACACACACACACACACACACACCAAAACACACACACACAAACACACACATAAACCAAGCAATTGCTGTCCGGGCAGGACGTCTGTTAACTCATGTGTACACACAGTCAGTTCGAGATAGTAAGAGTGGACTCTGGCCAGATTGCCTCCTTTGCCTTGCCCCCTCCCCCTCCCCACCTTCATCCACGCCTGTCTCTCTCTCTCTCTCGCTATAGTCTCTGTCCTCTCTCGCTATCCCTCTCTCTCTCTCTCTATCTATCCTATCTATCTATCCATCTATCTATCTATCTTATCTATCTATCTATCTATCAACTAATCTATCATATCTAACTAGCTAACTTTTTCTGTCTGTTGTCTGTCTGTCTGTCTGTCTCCTCTCTCTCTCTCTCGTCCTTCTCTCCTCTCTCTCGTCCTCTCAGTCTCTCTCTCCTCTCTCTCTTCTCTCTCCGCTGGCTCAGCTCTGTGTCTGTCTCGTCTGAACCCCACCATGAGTCTTGTCTGGTCTTCCTTTCCCTCTCTCATGTGAGTGTATGTAGTTGTATGTTGTCGTTGCTGTTGTGTTGTTGTTGTTTTTGATATTGACAGTGAAAATCGTTGAAACTAATCAGGTTACAGGATATAGGATTGGCCCTCTGAATCTGCTTTGCTGCAAGATGCAGATGCAATCTGTAGGGAATCATAGTTATTTTTGAGTCATCTCGCGGATGACTTATTTGTCAACCTGCTGGTGCTTTATTTTCATGGGATACGTCAATGACATCTGTGTGTAGCTAACACTCTGTAATCCATAGACCAGCTCTACATCAGTAAAACACAGTTTCAACCTTGTTTGTGATTTATCATCAAACACAGTTCCTGACAATTAGAAATTTGTCTATCTATCTATCAATCAATCAATCAATCAACAGTCAATCTTCTGTCATCTTATCTATCTATCTAATCACTATCTATCTATCTAGTCTATCTATCTATCTATCTGTCTGTCTTTCGATCTAAGCTATCAATCTATCTATCTATCTATCATCTATCAATCTATCTAGCTATCTGTCCTGTCTGTCTTTCTTTTCGTCTGTCTTCTGTCTGTCTGTCTATCTCTCTCCTCTCTATCTATCTATCTATCTTATTATCATCTATCTATCTATCTATCTATCTATCTATGCTATTTCTATATCTATCTATTTCTATACTATTTAACTATCCATCTACCCATTCTACTTACCTATCTATGTATGTGTGTGTTTGTTTTCTGGTCCTGTCTGTGTGGTAGCATTTATGTATGTATGTATAGTGTATGTTATGATGTATTTATGTAGTAATGTTATTGTAGTATGTGCCTGCATGTCTGTCTGCTCTAACTGAACTGACAGACTGACGATTTCATTTGTCTGTCTCAACTATATCTGAAACAAGAATGAAACAAAGCCAGCATTCAGGATTTCACAATACCAATGTGTTTGTGCAAGCAAAAAGGACAGCATCAGTCAACTGCGTTCCAAAAACAGTCAACTGCTGAGACAAAACAAAAATGGCAGATTGTGTTCGAGAGATCACACTGATAGTATCCATCATCATTTTTTTTTCTCAGTCTGCGCCGTCTCCAAAGCACTGGCATCTGTTTAATCATGTACTACAGTTGACTAAACGTCACTCAGAATAGCCACCCCCAGTACTTTTGCCCCCTGGCAAATTATAACACTTCGTCTGCATGCCCTATTGTCCCCCGAATTATAACACTGTCTGAGTGTGCCATTAGCCCGTCTGATTGTAATGAATCACCCCTTCTCTCCTGTAATCAAGAGTTCTCAATTTGTACGTGATTAATTTGCTTTCACTATTGGGACATCAGGTCTCACTTTAGACTTGATATCATTATTATGTTGTTGTTGACACATCTAGCGGGAAAAAAAGATATATGTAAAGGACGTTTCAAGGTATATTACTTATGGGTATTGTTATTGGGATTTCTCAATACTTACCTGCAAGTACGCGTTTTTTTTTTTTCTTGATCCAAATAAGGGAAGTTTCATGACAGGTTAAACAAATAGCTGGTCCAGAAGATGATATAGTTTTTATAGGACTTGTGGCTTCTCTAAGTGTAATCCTTATTCACAAGCTGAATAATTATATAGGGATCAATAATAACTTACTTTAATCCCAATGGACTGTTCTCATTGTAACACTTTAATCTCATGCGTGATCTTCTCATTGTAAAACTGAAATGTCCGGTGTGATCTTCTCGCGTTGTAAAGCTGTAATCATATTCTGTGAAACTTTTAAAAATGTAACGCAGTAATCTCCTGTATAAACCTCTCTTTGTTAAGCTTATGGTAAAACAGGCCCTTAATTAACCACAAAACACAACGCGCACACACCACAAACCACAACAGAAACGCACACACAGAGACACAAGTAAAACCCGAAACGCACACACACATTAAACCCACACCACACACCACACCCCACAACACACACAAACACCCACCACACACACACCACGTATAGGACATCTCTGGTGTAATTTTGATAAACTCTCTTTGTTTAAAATGATGAAATAACCCGGATTTATTTACACCAAAACAACACAAAACACACACACACAAACCGACACAACAGGCACCACACACGACAACACAAACACACGCGCACACAACAAACAACAACACACCAAACACCGCGCGCAACAACAAACACACACACACAGACACACACAAAGACCCCACACACACACACACACACACACTGTATACGCAACATCCTGGGAGTGTGTGAAGTGTGAGTGTGGGGTGAGTGTGGTGTAGTAATGTACGTATGTGGTTCGCGTGCGTACCTTGTGTGTTGTGCTGTGTTGTTCGTGCCTCTGGTGTGTTTGTGTGTCTCTCTGTCTTTCTGTCTGTCTTTCTGTCTGTCTCTGTGTACGTCTGTCTGTCTGTCTGTGTACGCGTGTGTACGTGTGAAAATCCAGTATACTTGAAGAACGTGACTGTCCCCTCCCTGTGCTACGCTGTGTTATCTTACAGATATGTCCACTCTCTGCGAGCCTACCCTTTCCGGCAAAACATCCCACTTTATCTTTTGCTGCGTCTGTCCGTCTGTTGCTGTGTCTGCTTCTCCCTTCATGTCTGTCTGTCTATCTGTCTGTCTGACTGTTTTTGTCTCTGGTTTCTGTTTTTATGTCTATCTGCTAGTGTCTGTCTGGCTCCCCTCTATCTCTCTCTGTTCCCCTACCTCTCTGTCTATCTGTCATTTTCTCTATTAAAAAGAAAAAGTCATTCATTCATTTTCTCTTCTTTCTCTTGTTTGTCTGGGCTGTCTGTTTTCTGTATCTGTCTCTGTATGCGCCCCCCCCCCCTTTCTCTTTCCCTTTATCCCCGTCTGTCGTCTGTCTGGGCTTCTCCTCACTCTCTTTCTCTGTTTCTCTTATTTCCCTTCCCTATTTGTTTCTTCTCTTTCCTCAGTCTTTTCCGTCTGTCTGTCTGTCTTTCGTCTGTCTGTCTGTTTTGTTTCTATCTCTCTCTCTCTCTCTATCCCTCTCTTCTCTCTCTCTCTCCTTTTCTCTCTCTCTCTCTCTCTCTCCCTCTCTCTCTCTTGTCTTTCTCTTGCTCTCCCCCCTCTCTCTCTCCCTCTCCCTCTTGCTTCTCTTCTCCCTCCCTTCCCCTTTGCTCTCCTCTCTCTCTCTCTCTCTCCCCTCCCTCCCTCTCCCCTCTCCACTCTCTCTCCCTTCCCCCTCCCTTTTCCCTCCCATCTCTCTATCCCCTCCCTCCCTCCCACTCTTCTCTCCCTCCCCTCCCTCTTCCTCTCCCCCTTTTCCTCCTCACCTCCCTCCCTCCCTCTATCTCTCTCTCGCCCCCCCCTCTCTCTTTACTCTCTGGCTCCTTCTTTTCCTTCAAAGTGTCCTGTGGGTTATTTAATTGTTTCTGTCTCCCCCACCCCTTACCTTTCTTGCCTCTGGTCTGGTCTTGTTGGGGGTTTTCACACCCCGTGGCAGAAAAGAAGTGTGTTGTGTTTTGGGGGGGGGGGGGGGGGGGTGGGGGGGGGTGGGGGGGGGGGGTGGTGTGTGGTGTGTGGGTGTGCGGGGTGTTGGTTTTTGTGTGTGTGTATTGTGTGTGGTGGTGTTGTGTGTGTGTGTGTGTGTGTGAGTGTGTGTGTATGTGTGTGTGTGTGTGTGTGTGCGTGTGTATGTGTGTGTGTGCGTGGTGTGTGTGTGTGTGTGTTGCGGGGTGTGTGGTGTGTGTGTTTTGTGTGTTATGTGTGTGTATGTGTGTGTGTATGTGTGCGTGTTTTGTGTGTGTGTGTGCGTATGTGTGTGGGGGTATGTGTATGGGTGTGTGTGTGTGTGTGCGTGTGTGTGTGTATGTGTGTATGTGTGTGTGTGCGTGTTTTGTGTCGTGTGTGTGTGCGTGTGTGTATGTTGTGTGTGTTTGTGTGTGTGCGTGTGTGTGTGTGTGGTGTATTTTGTGTGCGTGAGTGACAGTGTGTGTGCGTGTGTTTTGTGTGTGTATGTGTGTGTGCTGTGTGTGTGTGTGTTCTGTGTGTATGGGTGGTGTGGTGCGTGTGTTTTGTGTGTGTGTATGGGGTGTGTGTGTGTGTGTGCTCGGTCTGTTTCTGGTACTGGCTACTCTGGGATTCACCTCTTCCTTTTCAACTACGAAATAAACCAACTGCAGTGTTGGTGTGAATGATATTCATTTCTTGTAAGTGAATTAATCCACTGTGATGGTATGCATACGTGGCGCTGTTAAAGACGCAAGACAACTAGAGAGCCCATTTTAAAGAATGTGGTGGTTGGACATAATGCTCAACCTAAAGATGTGTTTATCTTCATTGATATTCACAACCAAATCTAAAATTATTTCCCTCCCGCCCAACCCTTTTTAAAAATGAAAACTCTCAGAAAACCGACACTCTCCTTTAAAGAACAAAACTATACTCTGAAGTCAGAGTACAGCTGTCTCGATACTTCAGATGAGACTATAAACCGAGGCTCCGTGTGCGAACGCACGCAGAACATCTTGCGCACACGTTAAATCCTGTTCCGCTTTTCGTAAGAGTAGGTCATTGTGTGCCGGTGGGAACGGATGACAAAATTTACAAAACCGCATACACGCGGGGACTAGATGTAAAAAAGCACATAAGTGCTTATTCCATTATCCTCGATATAAAAGAATAAATAAATGATGAAAAACTCGAAAAGAGTTATGCACGTAAACTGTTCGCCTGGTGTGTACTTACGGTCAAACGGCGAAACTCAAGTGTGAAGGGATAGTCAGAGTGCATGCTCTGTCTGGGTGACCCCCGCGGTGGTAAGCTAGGATACTAGCATCGGAAACGGCAGTAACAACATTCTAAGTAAGTCAACGGCCTCAACATAACGCCTCATTCCAGAAACACAATGGTTAGAGTGATGCGCATTGCGCTAGTGATCTGCTGACCTAGGGTTCGAATCTCGTTCGAGGATTTTTTTCCCTCTGGAGTTAACTAACATCAGTGCCGACTCCACTGTCCCTAAAAGTCTTTTGGATGAGACTATAAACTGAGGTCCCGTGTGCGAACGTACACAGAACATCTTGCGCACACGTTAAATCCCGTACCGCTTTTCGGAAGGGTAGGCCAGTTCTGACGTGGGAACGGATGACAATTATAAAACTGCATGCACACGGGAATTGGATGTAGAAACACATAAGTGCTTATTCCATTATCCTCGAAATAAAAGAATAAAAGAAATATAAAAAAATAAACAACAGAAAGAGGTAGTGTCCTCCTTCACATTCACAAGCAGGCATGGAATCGTTTCCCTCCTGTGTAGTAGTACACAACCTTCAGAGATCATCTGAAGGCTCGTTTCTCGTATAAAAACACAACTATCTTGTTTTGTGTAGATGTGGCACTATAAAGAAATCAACAACAGCAGCGGGAGAATTGTTTTCAAAATAATATTTATTCCCAAAGTCGAAATGCGGCTATCTTAATGTTGGGCAAAATCGTGGGCGTATATGCACAAAATTTTTACACCATTGGATATTAAAGGATGTGGGCTGAAGATTGGGAAAAAAAATTCAAGTAATTTGACGGCTTAAACAACACTCGGGTGGAAAACAAAATAGTTTTCTTTTTTTTTTTAATTGAAGGTTTCTAGTTTGTAAATTCTGTAGAAGAAAAATTGAGTAGATAAAGGAATGCTAAAAGAAGGACACAACATGATCGGCGAGAAAAAAAAAGTTGGGAAATATCTACAACAGCAGAAGAATTCTTTGGCTAACACTGCAAAAAATTTTTTTTTTTTTTTTTTTTTTTTTTTTTTTTTTTTTTTTTTTTTTTTTTTTGGGGGGGGGGGGGGGGGGGGGGGGGGGGGGGGGGGGGGGGAAAAGGAGAGAAAAAGGAAAGAGAAGAGAAAAAAAAAGGGGGGAAAAAAAAAGGGGGAAGAAGAGGAAAAAAGGGAAGAGAAAGGGAAAAAGGGGAAAAGGGGAAAAAGGGAAGGGGGGGGAGGGGGTTTTGGGAAAAAAAACCCCAAAGAAGAGAAAAAAAGAGAAAAAAAAAGAAGAGTTTAACAGAGAGAAGAACAACGGAGGGGATTAAAAAAAGTTTTTAAAAAAAAAAAAAAAAAAATTTGAAAAAAAAAAAACCCCGGAAAAGGGGAAAAAAAAATTTTTTTTTTGGGGGAAAAAAAAAAAGGGGGGAAAAAGAAAAAAAAAAAGGAAAAAGGAAACAGCCAAAAAAAAATTTAAAAAAAAATAAAAAAAAAAAAATAAAAAAGAAAAAAAAAAAAAAGAAAAAAATTTTAAAGGGAAAGGGGAATTTAGAAAAAAAAGGGGAAAAAAGAAAAAATTTTTTAAAAAAAAAAAGGGGTTTGGAAAAGGGGTAGGAAAATGGAAAAAAAAATCGGAAGAGAGGAAAAAAAAAGAAAAAAAAAAAAAAATTAAAAAAGAAAAGGTTAAAAAAAAAATTTTAAAAAATTTAAAATAAGATTTTTTTTGAAAAAAAAAAAAGGGGGGAAAAAAAAAAAAAAAATTTTTTTAAATAAAAAATCTGGAAAAGAGAAGGAGAGAGCGAAAGAAGAGAGAGAGAGAGAGAGAGGAGAGAGAGGAGGGGGAGAGAGAGAGAGAGAGGAGGAGAGAGAGAGAGGAGAGAGAGAGGGAGAGAGAGAGAGAGAGAGAGAGGGGGGGGGGAGAGGGCAGGAAACAAAGGCGTTCTAAATTAAATTTTTTTTCATTTTAAAAAAACCCCTTTTAAGTTGGGAAAAAACCCCCAAAAAAAAAAAATTTTTAATAAATGTAGGGAAAGAGGGAAAAAACACAAGTTTTTGCGGCCTTAACAAACCCCCGGGTAAAAATTTGTTTTTTTTTTTTTTTTTTTGTAGTTTTTCTTTTTTGCCTCATTTTTGTACAAGTTTAAAAATTTTGGAATTTTCCCCCCCCCAGTCTTGCAAAATTGGGGAAAATAAAACCACAGGGACGGGCAGCGGGGGAAGTCGGGGGCCTTGGGGGGGAGGGGGGGTTTGGGGTATGCTTGGTGATTTTTGGGTCCCCTTTACAGGGAAATTTTTTTTTTTTAAATTTGAAAAATACTTAAGTTTTTGGGGCCCCTTTTCCTTTTAGTTTGAACAAAAAAAACATTTGGCAAGCCCAGGCCCCAAAACAAAACGGCGAAACCACAACCCCCACACAAACCCTTTCCGCGAAAGGAACCCCCCCTTTCCCCAACAAAAAAAAACAAAACCCAACCACAACAAAACCCATTAATTTTGTTTTTTTTAAAAAATTTCCGAAAAAAATTCTAATTTTATTATTTTATTTTTTTTATTTTTTTTTATTTTTATTATTATTATTATTATTATTATTTTTTATTTGATCTTCATACTAAAACCCAAATAATTTTTTATTTTATATTAATTATTATTTTTAAAAATATATTATTATTTTTTATTATATTTTATTTTTAAAATTTTTTTTAAAATTTTTTTTTAAAAAAAAAAAAAAATTTCAATTTTCCCAAAAATCCCCCCCCCCATTAAAAAACCTTAAAAAACCCCACCCCCTTTAAAAAATTAAAGAAACATGATTGGATCAGCTTTTTTAAGAACCATAAACAAACAAGCTTTTCCCGGGGGGAAAATACAAAAAAACCCGTAAACCCTTTAAAAAATTTTTACTTTTTCAAGCAACAAAAACCCCCCAAAAGGGGCAAAACCCCACCCCCCCCCCCAACCAACTTTACACAAAACCCCCAACACAAAAAACAAAAAAAGGCCCCAAAACAAAAGGGGGCCCCCCGAACAAAACAATCTTTTTTTTTAAATATAATAAATTAATATTCATTTCAAAAATTTTTTTAATATAAAAATTTTTCCTACCTTTTTTCAAACTTTATTTGAAAAACCCCAAAATAAAATATTTTAAAATTTAAAATTAAATTATTTAAAAATTTCCTAAATTTTTCCCTTTTAAAAATTTTAGTTTAAATTAATTTTAATTAAAAAAATAAAAACCCCCTTAATTTCCCCCGGACTTTTGAAACCCCAAACCAAACTGCCCCCCCAAAGGGGGTCACAAATTTAAAAGGCAAACTGTCTTTAACCTTTTTGTTTTTTTCCCATGAATTTTAAGTAAATCGGACAAAGACCCTGACCAAGTCTTCCTCCAACTACACTGCCCTACAATATATATTTTTTCCCCTCAACAAAATTTATCTCAACAATTTTCCCCCCCTTAAAAAAACAAAAAACAAACAAAAACAAAAAAAAACCTTTTCATAATTCAACCCCCCCTGCATTTTGGATTTTTAGCACCCCTTAACAAACCCCAGGGAACAAAAAGAAGCAAAAAAGCGTTTGCAAACAGGCCCCATGAAAAAAGAAAAATAATAATGTGTAGCAGAGATTTAAAATGACTCATCCCCGCCTGAAATAATTATCCTCACAAAAAAACGAACTGCCATGCACTTCCTCTTTGCTGATGATGACCAAAAAAGGGAGCTAACATGTAAACACAACCACCCCAAAAACACCACACACACACACACAAACACAAAAAACCCCACACAAGTAAAGAACAAAACCGGTACGTATTCTTTTTTGCAAACAATGTCAACTGTTCTGAATTAAGGGCCCTTGATTTTAAAAATTGTCGACAGTTTTGTTGGTTTTAACGACTAAAGGGTCAGCTCAAAAAAGTAGGAAACACAAAACCCCCCCCCCCCCCACCCCCCCAAAAAAATATTTTTCATTTTCACATCTCGCTCATGCCCATAATAACAAGCATTTGTTTGCCTCAACGAGATACGAATGCTGCATTAAGATGTCGTATCTTTCGATCATGTACATTTATTTGCAGAGTTTAAAATGGTGAAAATTTTTCCCAACCCCTTCCTTGCTGTTTGGTGATAACACCACCCCCTTCTCTTGCATCTTCGGGGGGTTAAAACAACCATTAGTCCCACTTTTCCGGGTTTTTTTTATTTTCCCCTTTTGTTTTATGTTTATTTTTATATTCATAAACCCAACCTTTAAAGTATTCATTTTTTTGTGCTTACTTTTTCTTAAAATGACAGAAAAAAGTTAGTTATTTGTATCAATAGTGTGTTGTTGTTGTTTTTGGTGTTAAAAATGCTTTTTCTTTTTTGTACTTTGGGATGACATTTGCACGGGGTTTTCTTGTTATATTTTAAATACGCCTGTATTTGTCATACACCTTGAAAAAAAAGTCATTGAAAATTTGAGGGGGCGCCCGACCAAAAAAAATGGATAGAAAAAGAAGAAAACAAAGAAAAAAACAGGAAAGGAAAAAATGGACAAATTAAGCAAACTCACTACAATTCTTTTTTTTTTCAAGCAAATAGATTCGTTATAACAATACAAAAAAAAACCATTCCCACCAAACAAAAACAACAGCACGCAAGCAAGAGCAAACAACAAGAACAAAAAAAACAAGTATCCACACTACCCACAAAACACCAATCACACCACCCCACCCCTCACCCCACACCCCCATCACCACACCAAACCCACCACAACCCTCCCAACACCTACCTCACCTCACATCGCCTAATACCTTCCACCAAACCCTACACCGCTCACTATACCATACACAACGCCGCACCCCCTCGATCAGCACCCAAACCCACACGCTAAACCCCAAAAAAAAACCCAAACACCCTATCTTTACTTCATCAACTTGGGAGGGGTGAGGGACGGTGGACGCACAGATAAACCAAAAACACAAAGGGCCACCCCTGAAGAAAATGACCCTCTGAACAAAGGCGTCACCGACTCTTAACGGGAGCGGAGAGAGACTGACTTCCAAAAACCCCCCGGCTTTCGGATCGTAACCCCCCAGGGGGATCAAACTAGGGGCGTCGAAAGCCCAGACTAAACCCTGCGCCCTACTCCCTCACTCCTTTTCCTTTACCCCTCCTCACTCCCTACTACCCGCGTCCCTCACCGGTGTTTTCAGAACGCAAAAAAACGCAGGAATGGGGGAGCCGGGCTAACTAACCAGGCCCGGGTACTGTCTTTTGCCGATCGTTGGGGAGTTTTTATTTCTCCCCGTATTGGGGTTTTCGATCTTTTCTGCTCTGGTCTCCCTCCTCCTCCCTCCCCCCGGCCCTGATTACTCTCAAAACCGAACTCCATGTTAATTCCATTTAAAGTCCCTGAATTACGAGCATTGATATTTCGTCACGAGACGGATCTAAGAAAAGTCATCTTTTGGGGGTATCCCAAAAAAAGAGGAAAAAAAAAAAAAGAAAGGGGGGGGTTTGTCCAAATTTCCAGTTGGGAAAAAAGTGATGGTACCTAATCAAGCACGGGAGAGGAGATGGGGGGGTAACAAAAACCAAAACAAAGTGCATACTCAGGGGCTAGTCCCAAAAAACTATCCGTAAGACGGGTTTGTTTTTCAACGTGTAGGGGGCTGGTAAGCTTTTTGATGTCAGTGTCGAATTGACAGGGAGGGGGAACTCGTCGAAAACCCCCCTCTCTCTCT
Organism: Rapana venosa; assembly: GCA_028751875.1. Classification (NCBI taxonomy): domain Eukaryota; kingdom Metazoa; phylum Mollusca; class Gastropoda; order Neogastropoda; family Muricidae; genus Rapana; species Rapana venosa. The sequence continues at coordinate 66,582,278 of CM054141.1, forward strand.
TTTTCGGAATTCCTCCCCCCCTCCCCCCTTCCCCCTCTCTCTCTCTCTTGGCGCACTGAGGCTATGCCCCTTCGAAACTTCATGATGGCGGGAGGGGCAAGGGCTCCACTCTTCCTTTCCCCTCTTCTCTACATCCCGGTTTTGGGAAGGGAAAGGGGAAGACAGGGTTGGGGGGGTAAAAACAAAGACGTCCAAAACCCCCGGCCGTTTTTTTTCACACACCACCAGCCTCGGGGAAAGAGATCCACATCTTTTCCCCCCCCCTGCTTTACCCTCTTCCCCCCTTTCTTCTTCTTTTCTGCTACCCCCAGTCGTCCCCGTTCTTCTTTTCCCCTTCCCTCCTCCTCTCTTTCCTCTTTTCTCTCCCTCCTCACTGGGGGGGAGTTTAGCGTTGTCCACGATCACACGTGCTGGTCGTCCGCTTTAGCTACGGAGGGCAAAAATGATGCGAAGGGGGGAGTTGTTGTAACACTGCGCAGTTTTTATGGGGCCCCGGAAAGATTTGGGTTTTCTTTTCTTTTTTTAAAAAAAAAAAAAGGTTTTTATGCTGTGTTGTTGTTTTTGGGGGTTGTAATGTGTTTGTGTTGTGTGGTGGAAGGATGGGGGTGGGGTGGGGTGGGGGTGGGGGTGGATGGGGTGTTGGTGTGGTGTTTTGGTGTGTGTGGTGTTGTGGTGTGTGTATTTTGCTGTGCTGTGTTGTGCGTGTTGTTTTTGGGGGTATTTTGTGCTGTGGGGGGGGGGTTGTGCTGGGGTTTTGTTGTGTTGGTGTGTTGTGTTTGTTTTGGGGTTTGGGGCATGGAGGGGGAAAACCAAGCTTCCTCGGGGCGTCGTGGTGGGGGGGTTGTGGTGTTGGGGTTTTTGTTTTGTTTATAAAAACGCACTTTCCTTACAAAGATGAGATCGCTCTGGGTTCAGGATGGCAAGGGGGGTTGTACAAGACACCATTTTGTTTTAACCCTTTTTTGTTGTAAAAAAAACCCCCGGGTTTTTTTAACCCGTCTTAAGGGGTTTTGAGGTTAAAATTTCGAGACCCCCTTGGGGAAGGAAAAAAACCCATTGGGACACAGTCCCATTAAGTCACAACAAAGGGGACGTGGGCCCCGTTTCCCCCAAAAGGAACCTTGGTTAAGGCCGACGTGGAAATTTGGGTGTGCTTAGACCATAAACACCCAACAAAACCAACAAACACAAAAACACCAAAAACAACCCCAAAAAAAAAAAAAACCAAAAAAAAGGGGCAAGGGAAGGGGATAAAAAAAAAAAAAAAAAAACACCCAAAAAAAAAAAAAAACAAAAAAAAAAAAAAAACACAACACCCACAATCAAAGAAAGACAGGGGGAAAATATAAAATGGAAAGGGAAACAAAAACCCCCCGGGGTTTGGAGTGTTTTTAAAAAAAGGTTTATTGTTATTTTGGGGGAAAATTTTGGTTTATTTTTACTTAAATTTTCAGCTAAAAAATGACTTTAAAAATGTTAATTTTAATAATTTAAAAACGGGAAAAATATATAAACCCAGTTTAAAAGAAAACAAAACAAAAACAAAAAACCAGATAAAATTTTGCAAAACAAAAAGCATATTACAAAATAACAAAAACAAGGTTTAAAATACAAAACATTTCCCTACCAAAAAAGTAGATGCTAAAACAAAGTATATTTCCACGGGAAAAGGGCACATCTCAAAAATGTGTATTAAGATTGCCTTTCCCATCCATAACTGTCTCTAAGTACAGAAAGAAAATAAAGTCATCCAATGACTATACATGTTTCCAGAACTAGTTGCCAAACACAGCATGAACTAAAGATTGACAACACTCTTTACAAAGTGTCAAAGACGTAAAATATCTCGGCTTGGTCAAAACAAATGATGGATCATTTAACACAGACGTAAAACCAAAACCAGGCATGGTGGGCAAAATAACGAATCATGGATCATTTAGCGAGCAAGTAAAAACAAGCATAGGTATGACTAAAAGCAGACTAGTCATACGAAACATCTGAAAAGATCGCAACATTCTTTACAAATCAAAAATGATTATGTTTATATTGAAATGCGTACTGTGGCCCGTCTGCTATATGACGATGAATCCTGGACACAGAAAAACTCTGCCGAAAGAATAATACAGTTGGGATTTCTTGTTGCTTTTTATTCCTGATGGCTGCCCATGTGCAGATAGTAGAACCAATGAAAGCATACTGCACGACCGGAATCAAAAAGGAAATTCTACACTAGCATGGAGGGTTCAGATTTTATTAGGCCATGCGGCATGAAACCAAAAGTACAAACCTCAGGAAAATTGTCTTTCAAGGCAAGGCCGAGGCAAAGCGAAAAACAGGCAGATCGCCAGCTTCTCTCATGGGCAACATCCATCCCCACATCCTGTGGCATGAGGTTCCATGCAGTAAGCAGGGCCAGGAAAAGCCGAGTCATATGGAGCAGGAGGATCAGGTCGGTCTGTGTCTATAGGTACAGCAGCTAGCATCGTGCCCAGTGATGCCGACAGGGGAGACAAGTGAGAAGATGGTATGGGACTACTTATGTGGCGAGGTACTTGAACACAGCTATACCGGCAAACTTCTCATCCAGCGTTAACTTACAATCTTTCTGAGTTCCTGGTTGATGAGTAGACCGAGTGCTTGTTCTAGGTGATGTCGCCTGTCTTAAAGACGAGCAACGCCAACAGCCCGACAAAAATAAGACACTCTGCTTAAATAATTCTAGCCAGATTGTGTGGTTATTGAAGAATATTCATTATCATCAAAAATCACAGATAAGGTGTTTTGTTGTTTTTCCTCGGAACTGCCTTCCAACACTGTAGGCATCACCTACCTGTGATGATGTGACAGCTAGAACCAGTTGACCTGGATGCCAGTAGCAGCACTAGAACCTCTGCTCCGACTTGCTCTCTTCGTGTCACAACCAAAGCAATTGCTCATTGGAAAATACGACTATAAAAAATCATTAGGATCCAAACTATGTATAATCAGTTTTTATTCATGACTAAAGATACGTTCGTGTTGTTGTGGTTGTATAAACGTTCCAGTTGCGATTTCCGATTTTGAGGCCTTTCTGCGAAGATGAAAAAAACCTCGCTGTTTAACCTTGATTTGTTGCGCCCTTTGCTATCATAACATCTCCTGGCAGTATTTTATAATGATGTCAACATTTGTGTATAAAAACTTGAATCCTTCCATGTGTATTTCACCATCTTGTCACAAGACATCCCCATTACTAACAGCAAAAGGCAGAAAACAAAACCAAAATTCACTGCCCCCAAAATAAGCCCACATGTATTTGGTTGCTCAGCCAAGAAATGCAGAGCGTTGACAAACGTTGCCATCTGACCAATGCACGGCAGGGTCTTGAAGGTCGTTTCAAATAGTTGTATGTTTGCAGGCCAGTATTCTGCTCTGAACCTGTACTGCAAGTGTCCCATGGCCTCTCGAGCTGTACGGTAGGGTTTTTTGTTGAAGAATTCCTGTTTTAAATCTCTGTAAACATGCAGTTCTTGAGAACTGAAGCAGATTGCTGTGCAACCTTCTGTGACTGCTCAGGAGATTCTTATTGGCCCTACACCTACCGGCTTTATGATAAATTGCGTTTTTGTCACACTTGCTGATCATCAATTTATTTTACTGGGTGATGGTTGAAAGGAGTACTTCATCAATTGCTTTTTGCCCAAGCTTGGTCAGTTATTCATCTCGGAAAATACCATGACCGTAATTGAAATGTTGTTATGTTTTAAATGTTTGAGGTTGTCTTTAAAGATGACAAGATCCTACCATAAACAGCTTGCATTCTCATGAAATCCCCTGGAGTCAGCAGAGTATAACCGTGTGCAAGACAATGAATTGAACAGAACTACACACACACACATTTCTCATCCAGTGTGTACTAGCAATCTCGCAGTGAGATGATAGAGTCCGAGCACATATTCCAGAAACCACAGACTATCAAGACGATTAATGAGCACAACAACAACGACAACGCTATGAACAACGACAACATCAGCAGCAAAAACAATCCTTCCCCCAGAGCTGGCAATCTCAAGCAGGGCCATCTTATTTACGCTGTCAATGCTAAAACAGTTGCTTGAAGTGCTTGCTTGAAATCTGCTGTATGGCTGCTTGACAACATTGATTAAAATACAACAACACCTCAAACCCAAGCAAGCTTGGCTTAAACTTGAAAGAACGTGCATGTCCAGTAATGGGACTGCCACATCGTATCTATTGACTTAGCGACTTGGTCCTTCCCTCTTCACCCTACGCGATGAAGAGTTACTGAGGTACTGTACTCCAGCTTTCAGGAATAAGTCATGTCATTCATTCTGCTCTAAAGCGGCTGCATCCTGATTGTTTTGTATGGTATGCTTTCACCTTTCTTTGTCTCTGTTTATCTCGGCATATTTTTGTTTGTTTATCTGATTATTTATTCTTCTTCTTGCTCTTGTTGCTATTGTTGTTGTTGTTGTTCTTCTTCTTCTTTCTTTGTCGTCATCGTCGTCGTTGAACGCACAGACAGAAACGACTGTTGTATGTTACATGAGCAAAAATTTTTAATATGTCGCGCTGCCGTCAAGTCAGGCCTAGCGCATCCGAACAGGTGTGAGGAGAATTGTTATCATAATTTAAATTTAAAATTTCGGGGGGGGGGGGGGGGGGATGCTAAGGAATGGCCCCCAAAAGGCAGAAAATAGAAAGAGGAAGGTGACAGGAAGAAAAGGAAAAAAGCAAAAACAAAGAAAGGGAAAAAAGGGGGAATCCTGAAAAAAATTATTTCCAGAAATGGGCAGTATTATCTGATATCGCCCGCATCCCACGAGGTGAGACAGAAAATAAAGAGAGGGATAAAAAAGGGAATTCCTGCAGATGATTTCAGAGGCGGATGCTATTTAGTCAGGCCCGCTTCTCAACCAGAGGAAACACTATTAAAGATGATAGCTTTCAAAATGAACACGGGACTTTTGACTTAATGTCGGAAAGCGATTAAAGGGAATGCCGAGGAGATTGTTGTGCATGGGATTTTGTATGTACAATGGCGCAGTGTTGGATGGATGTTTTTGTATGTACAATGTAGCGCAGTGTTGTGCATGGATGTTTTTCGTATGTACATGTAGCGCAGTGTCTGTGATTGGATTTTTTGTATGTACAATGTACCGCATTTGAATGGGAGTTATTTGTAATGTAAATGTAGCCGCGTGTGTGCATGGGTGTTTTTGTAGTACAATGTAGCCGCAGTGTGGCAGGGAGTTTT
>CM054141.1:66592534-66596595 GCA_028751875.1 Rapana venosa
AACTGATCTCTTTACTTTTCCATATGGTGGTGAGTTTTGTCATGGAAGATGTTGCCATGGCTATTCTGACTTTGATTTCTGTCGTCGATCGCCCATCCTTTGTGAGTGTAGCGCCAAGGTATTTAAAAGCGTCTACCTCCTCCAGTTGTTGGCCGTTCATGTAAATTTTAGCAGTGGCGTTGCTCGTGCTGTTCACAAGTACTTTACTTTTCTCCGAGCTCACCTCATCCCATATGCTCCAGCTCTGTTCTCAAGTCTGGTCGTAAGATCTTGTAGCTCTGTGTTACTTCGCCATGAGGTCAATGTCATCGGCAAACCGTAAGGTGTTGAGGGTCTGCCGCCAATGGAGATGGTAGAGTGGAAGTCATGGAGGGTCTCTCTCATAATGTTTTCCAAGAACAGATTAAACAGGACTGGAGATAACAGGCATCCTTGTCGGACCCCAACTGTGGTTTTGGAAGTAGTCTCCGACCTGATTGTTCAGAAGGACTGCACTGCTTGCGTGTTGTATAGTGCTTGAATGGTTTGTACTAGTCCTTCTTCAATGCCAAACATTCTGAGGCCTGCCACAGGCCTTCGTGCCATACTCTGTCGAAAGCCTTCTGAAGTCGATGAAGTTGTGGAACAGGTCTCTCTGATGTTGAAGATGTTTTTCCATCAGGATGTGGCAGTTAAAAATCTGTTCGATTGTGCTCCTGCCTGCCCTGAACCAGCTTGTTCCTCTGCAAGGTGTTCTTCTGCCTCCTTCTTGAGTCGATTCAAAATAACTTTGAGCATGATCTTGCTGGCTGGCTGATGAGGCTGATTGTTCTATAGTTTTGGCATTGGCGTAAATTCCCTTCTTGGCAGGGGTATGATGAGTGATTGTGTCCATTCTGTAGGCCACTGTTTTGTCTCCAAATCTTCTGACAGATAGCTGTAACATATGTGAGACTGTTTCGCCACCATGCTTGAGCAGCTCTGCTGGTATATTGTCTGCTCCTGGGACTTTCCTACTGGTAAGCTGCGGATGGCTTCTTCCACTTCTTCCCTCAGTATAGGTAATGGCGAGGGTACTCTTGATGTTGCTGCTTTCTCTTCTATTATGCTCTTGTCAGGTTGTATTGGGTAGTTGTACAGCTCTTGACAATATTTAGACCACCTGTTCAATGCAGCTGAGCTTTCTGTGAGGAGGTTTCCGGAGCTGTCTTCAATAACTGATGATTTGGTTTGAAATGGTTTTGTGAGTTTCTTCAGGGTGTCGTATGCCTTTTACTGTTGCCCACTTTCATGCTTTTTTCGATCTCATCACATTGATCACTGATCCACTTCTCTCTGGCCTTTAACATTGACTTCTTCACGAGATTGTTGGCCTCCCGGTATTCTTTAGGGTTGGAAGACCTGGTTGGTTTCAGTGCTCTTCTTGTATCGCAGAGGTCCAAGATGTCATTGGTAGTCCATGGCTGGTGTTTATTCCTCTGACGACCGAGTACCTCCTCTGCTGTTTCTTGGACTGCCTCATTAAAGTTGTTGGTGAGGTCATTGATGTCATTGTCTAGGAGGGTTAATGCCGCAAAACGTCCGCTAAGCTTAGCTTGGAAGATCTCCTCGACATCTGGATCTTTCAGTTTGTCCATGTCAAATTTGATACGTGATACACACAGACACACACGGACAAAAAATAGACATACAGACACACAGACACAGACACACAGACACGCAGACAAAGACACACACACACACACATACACACACGCACAAATACGCGTGCTTATGTTTGTGCGTGTGTGTATGTGTGTGTGTCTTTGTGTGTGTGTGTGTGCATGCATGCACACACGCATACACACTCATGCAAGCTTGCATGCGTGTGCATAACGGTTTTAAGTAGTCTCTTGAACATATACACGGTCAAGTCACTATTGATCATTGCTCAGTCTCATAATTCCACAGATTATCAATATTTTGCGATCCAGTTCAATGCATTGTTTGTCCAGTTCAATGATTGTATTCCACCGACATATTCAAACAATCACAAACACAAATTCAGCCAAAGACATGAGTAAGTCATGACAGCCACTGTTTTCTCTCTACACCAAAATACCAGAAATGTAAAAAGACACACATATACAGAAAAAAGAAAAAAATAAGCTCAAAAATATTACAAAAAAGCTCTAAGAAACGAATGTCAATATATCTAACAAAGAAAGCGTAAAAAGTAAGTACTACGGGAACGGGATAAGATGAAAGAGGAAGTTCAAGGAGTGCTAGTGGAAACGGGTCAAGGGCAGATAAGAGGGTGGGGTGGGGTGGAAAGTAAACTGAAAAAGTAATTTAAAAAAAAAGCCACGAATCCCATTGGGCGCAACGTGAGGACAGAAAATGGAGCTGGAGGGTGGTGGGGAAGGGGAGGGGGGGGGGGGGGGGGCGGGGCAGCAGGGTGGAAGTATGCTAAGTAATTTTGGCTTATGAATGCAGAGTCCAAAAGAAAACCCTTTGAGGGAGAGTATTGAAGCTTCATGCACGAAAGATTTACAAGACAAGGTTTAAAATATTTAAAAAAAGGAGATGGGAGAAAAAGTGTTCTAAATGGGAGGAAAAGGTAGACAGGGAGAGAGAGAGAGAGAGCGACAGAAAGACGGGCAGACAGAGAGACAGACAGAGACAGAGACACAGACAGACGAACGACAGACAGAAAAGACAGACAGGTAGACATAAAATACACACAGCAACATGCAAGCATTCATGCAGGAACCACACAACACCCCCACACATCGCACACACATCACAAAAAATTACACGCACACAGGCAAGCCCCACACACACACACACACAACACACCACACACACCACCACACCCCCCACCACCACAACACCACCACTACAACCCCCCACCACCAACACCAACACCACCAACAACAACAACATGCTCTAACAAGCATTGGTTACAACCCTCCTCCCCCTGAATATAAACATCTGGAAAATATCAATATCCAACATAGAAGTATAGCAATGCCTCGCAGACAAGCCTGAATGAGAGGTTTGGGGGGGGGGGGTTGTGATGCAAGAATAGATCACAAGAGAGTGAAGGAGGGGAGGGTTTAGGAGAGGTGGGGGTGGGTGGAAGGGCTGCTAATTGCATAAAACAAATGGCTTAAAGCGTTTGAAGGGGAAGAGGAAAGAGGGAAGGGTGGCATGATTTTGGATTTATGATGCTAGTGTCCAGAAAAGCTGATTACTGATGGAAGAGCATCGACGCTTAAAGCTTATGAATGCAAGCCAAACAACGAGGGAGGATAGGCGACAGAGAGATGGGAGGGGGAAAAGACAATTAGATGTGATGAAGCAGAGCTGAAGACCTTCCAACATACCTGGGGAACCATTCAGAAGCTGGCCCAGGACAGGCAGGAGTGGAGAACTTTTGTTGCTGCCCTACGTGCCAATAAGGCACAAAGGCATTGATGATGATGATGTTATCCAAATTGTAACATATCCGCCCATACACATTCATTTTTGCATTCGCATAGCACTCCCGATTGTATATACACACAAATGTTCTCACACACATACACACACAAACAGAAACACAAACACACACAAAACACACACACACAGTTGCAAGCTCGTGGGGAATAACGCCCCCTTCCCCCCCCCCCCCCCCCCACCACGAACACCCCCCCCCCCCCAAACAAAAAAAAGTAAAGTTCTGAAAATGTCAATAGCCAACAAGAAAGCATAGAAGCATCCTTCAGGGACCAGATTAGACAAGGTAGGGTATAGCGGCGGGGGAGGGGTGGAGGGGTTGGGGGGGTCGATAGGGGGGAGGAATGGGGTGTTGTTAACTGCACTAAACGATCAAGTGGGAATCTTGACAGAAGAAGGGAGGGGGTGGAGGGGTGGGGGAGTAAAGGTTAGAGGGAAAACACAAGTGGATGGGAAGAGTGAGCAATATAGACTTTTTGAATGTAGCTTCTTTTGTATTTGTATGTGTGTGTGTGGTGAGGGAGAGAGGGGAGGAGAGAGAGAGGGATCACGTGTGTGCACCATACTCACCCCCCCCCCCCCACCCCCCCAAAACACCCCCC
>CM054141.1:66597095-66604595 GCA_028751875.1 Rapana venosa
ATCTTTTTCCTTTATTTTTTTTAATTTTTTAAAACCAAACAAAAAAACCCTTTTCTTTCCAAAATTTTAAGTTTTATGCCAAAAGTTTACCCCAAAAAATTTAATTTTTTATTTTTCCTTTTTTTTGTTGTTTTTTTTTTTTTTTGGGTCCCTTTTCCCTTTTAAATTTGTGTGTTTTACCATTTGACAAGTGTAGATGTTTATCTTTAGATTTTAAGTTTGGTTGTGTTTTTTTTCTTGGCTTTGTTGTTGTGTTGTTCTTGTTGTTTTTGTTGTCTGTTTTCTCTTTTTTATATTTTGTTGGTTTGGGTTTTCTTCTCTTTGGTTTGTTTGTTTGTTTTGGTTAGGGTTTTTGGGGGTGGGGTAGGGGGGGGTATTTTCAGATTTTCTTTTAAAAGCTTGCTTTGGGGGGGGGGGGAGGGTTTTGGGGAGCTTTTTGAAAGGTTTATTTCCCTTGTTTTTATTATAGACCTATATAAGTATTGGTTTTATTATTAAGATGTATCCCTAACGGGGGGACGATGTAAAAAAGCACATGGTGCTTATTCATTATCCCCCAAATAAAAGAATTTGTCATTGTCTTTGTCTCTCTCTCTCCCTCTCCCTTCTTCTCTCTCCTCCTCTCTCTCTCTCTCTCTCCCTGCCCTTTATAAAAATTGGCTTTATCCCCCCCCCCTTTTCCTCTTTCCTTATTTTATTGTATGAGTATACGGGTATTGATTTATATTTCATTATCTTGACATATAATCTGCTAGTATAATCAAAATTGGTGTTGACGGTGATCGTGCACTGTCTTGAAAATTATTATTTTAGATTTATCACTGAAACTCCTCTCTCTCTCTTCCCCTCTCTCTCCCCTCTCTCTCTTCTCCTCCCCCTTCTCTTTTCTCTCTCTCTCTCTCTCTCTCCTCCTCTCTCTCTCTCTCTCTATGACCTTATAGATTTGGCGGTTGTTTTTTTGGGTCTCTCTCTCTCTTTTTCTCCCCTTTTCCTCTCTCTCTCTCTTCTCTCTCTCTCTTCTCTCTCTCTCATTTATCTTCTCTCTCTCTCTCTTTCTCACTCTCTCTCTCTCTCTCCCCTTCTCTCTCTCTCTCTCTCTCATCTCTCTTCTCTCTCTCTCTCCCCCTCCCACTATGACCTATAGTTTTGGCTGTTGTTGTTTTGTTTTGTTTTCTTTCTTTCTTTTCTCCTTTTTATTGTGTGAGAGTATGGTATTGAGTGTTTTTTTATTTATTAATTATTATTTATTTTTTAAAATATTATTATATTTTTTAAATCATAACAATTTTGTATAAGTAATCAAAATAGTGTCGAAGGTGATCTGTACTTTTTGAGAAATTATAATTAGTACCATCTCTGAAACACACCACCACATCCAACAACACCACCACACCCAAAACCATTACACCCACAACACACCCCAAAACTCAAACAACCCCAAAACACACACACCACACCCCCACCACACACACAACAACAAAAAAAAACATCGTATTTCATCTACAAAAAAAAAAAAACCCGAAGGAAAACAAATATATTAATTTTCCCTTTTTTGGAAAATTATTTTGGTATGTTTACTTTAATATAGCATTTTTATTTTTTTCCTTTTTCTTTTTTTTTTTTGGGTTTTCTTTATTGAATTTTCCTTTTCCTTTAAATTTTTTAATTTGATAATCTTCTGATATGATTCTCAGTAAAAATTTAAATTTTAAATTTTTTTTTAAAAATTTATAAATTTTTAAAAACTTTAATTAAAATATTTAATCCCATTTCACCCGGGGGGTTTTTAAAAAAAAAATTTTTCGTTTCAAACGAACAGCACGGTAGGGTTTTTTTGTCTTGGTGGTTTGGTTTTTTTTCTCTTTAAAGACTGCAGATGTTTAGACTTTTGACAGAAAATTAGATTAACACATCCATGATTTCGGACTTTTTTTTTTCCCCATTTCATCTTTAAGTTGTGATCATCAATGGTAGCGTACATAGTTAACCAAGTTAAAACCCTAAGTTGTTGACAGGGGAATATGTTGTACATACATTTGAAGTGAAGCTTTTCAACTGATTCAAAATTGTATTGCATTGTGAAATTTATTTTGTTTCTCATTGTATACCCGCCCCCCCCCCCCCCCCCCCCCCCCCCCCCCCCCCCCCCCACCCCCTTTGGAATTGGCCCCCTAACCGACTTTCCCAACAATTCAAGCCCCCTCCCTCCCTCCCCCCTCCCCCCCCCCCCCTCCCCCCCCCCCTCCCCCCCCCCCCCCTTTCCCCCCCCCCTCCCCCCCCTCCCCCCCCACCCCCCCTCCCCCCCCCCCCCTCTCTTGTATTGTGGCCTAAACCGATATGCATTTTCCATTCCTCTCCTCTCCTCTCCTCCTCTCCTCTCTCCTCTCCCTCTCTCTCTCTCACCTCTCTCCTCTCTCCCGCCCCCTCTCCTCCTCTCCTTCTATTTTTTATTGGTATTCTAATAAAGGGCAATTTCATACTTTCGATTTTCAATATTATTTGGACTTGGTTGAAGTACTTGAGCTCCAGTGAATCTCCTATTTTAAAATCTTATTACCACCGTTAAACAAACTATGTGTACTTTCTACAATATGAAGTGTTCAATTTTATGATCTATAATTTGCTTACTCCTCTCTCTCTCTCTCTCTCTCCTTTTCCACTCCTCCCCTCTCCTCTCTCCCTCTCCCCTCTCTTCACCTCTCTTCTCTCTCTCTCTCTCTTTGTTATTGCTGTAGTGTTACTTGTTCTTGTTTGTAATTTGTTTGGGTTTTCGCTTGTTTGTTTATGTTTTGGTGTATTTTGGTGTGTGGTGTGTGTGTGTGTGTGTGTGTTGTTGTGTGTGTGTGTTGTGTGGTGTTGTGTGTGAAGGGGAACGTTTCTATTTTTTTTTATTGTTTTTTTTTGTTTGTTTGTTTTGGGGTTTTTTTAGGGTTTTTTTTCATTTTGTTTGTTTTGTTGTTTTTTCTTGTTTTTGTTTGTTTATTTGGAAGGGTGTTTTTGTCCCGCTTTTTTGGTTGTTTGTTGTTGTTGTTTTGTTTCTTTTTTCTTTTTTTCTTCCTTTTTTTTCTTTTTTTTCTTTTTTTGTTTGCTTTTTTTTTTTTCTTTTTTTTTGGGTGGTGGGGGGGGGGGGGGGGGGGGGGGGTTTTCCTGGGGTATAATTTTGTCTTTTGCTGTCTGGGGTTTGTTTGTTTGTTTGTTTTGTATGTTTGTTTTGTTTTTTTTTTTTTCTCCTCTCGTCTTTTTCTTAAAAAAAAAAGTTTTTTTTTCCTTTGCTTTTTCTGCTTGAAAGTATAGTACTGAGTGCATTTTTAAAAAGGACCCCATGGCGGGGACTGGATGTAAAAAAGCACATGAATACTTATTCATTATCCTGGAAAAAAAGATTTTGTTTCTATTTCTTACAATGTGTAGATGTTCTTTTTATGACTTTTTTGGCTTTTCCCCCCTTTTATTATGTGAGTGTATGGGTATTGCACTTATTTATTACCATGACATTCAATTTGCATGAGCATAAATTAAAAAGGTTTGTGTTTATCGTGTGCGATGTAGTATTACATATTAGTATTATCCCCCGAAACACCCCCCCCCCCCCCCCCCCCCCACACACGCTCAAACAAACACAAACCACACACACCCCACACACTCACTCACTCACTCACCCACTCATATTCTCCTCCCTATTTTTTTTTCTTTTGTTGGTTTGGTCTTTCTTTCTCTTTTGTTTGTTTGTTTGTTTTGGTTGTGGGTTGGTTGGTTGTTTTTTTTTGTGGGGGGGGGGGGGTGAGGGTTTTTTAGGGGTTTTTTGTTATTAGTTTGCTTTCGGGGTGGGGGGGTGGGGGGAGTTGTTGGGGGGGGGGGGGGGGGGGTGTGCTTTGAAAAAGGGGTTTTTTCCCCCTGTTTTTACTGTGAGACTGTATAAGTGTTGGGTTATTATTAAGATGTATCCCTACGGGCGGGGACTGGATGTAAAAAAGCACATGAGTGCTTATTCATTATCCTCGAAATAAAAGAATTTGTCATTGTCCCTCAACGACTGTATAGTTTTAAATTTCTTCTTGGTTTGTTTCTTGTTTTTATTGTGTGGATGTATGGGTATTAAATTTATTTCATTATCATGACATATAATTTGAAACGAGTATAATCTAAAATGAGTGTTGATGGGATCGCATACTGTTTTGGGAATTATATATTGGATATTATCTCTGAAATACACACACACACACACTCTCTGTCTCTCTGTCTCTGTCTCTCTCTTCACCTTTTATCGCCCCGCTTTTAGTCATAGTATATCCTGATGAAGGATTCATATTTTTATATTTTCAAAACTTTATTGACTTGCCTCTGTACTTAAGTTTTAATGATGCCCCTTTTTAATACTTTTAATTTTGTGTAACAAATTTGTTACCCTTTTTACAATGTTAGAGTTTATCTTTATGACTTTTTTAATTTTGGTTGTTTTATTTTTTTTGGGCTTTGTTGTTGTTGTTTTTTCTTGTTGTTGTTTTTTTGTCTTTTTTTTTTTCTTTTTTTTTTTATCATTTTTTTGGGTTTTTGGGTTTTTTTTTTTCCTTCTTTTTTGGTTTTGTTTTTTTTTTTGGTTTTTTTTTGGGGGTTTTTTTGGGGGGTGGGGGTTTTTTTTTTTTTTAGGATTTTTTTTTTTTTAAAAGCTTGGGTTTGGGGGGGGGGGGGGGGGGGTTTTGGGGGGGGGGGGGGAGGGGGGGGGGTTTTTTGGGGGGGGGCTGTTTGGGGGGGAAAAGGGGTTTTTTTTGGGGGGGGGTTTTTATTGGGGGGTTTTTTTTAAATTGGGGTATTTTTGGGGGGGGGGGGTTTTTTAATTTAAATTTTTTTAAAATTTTTAGATTTGGGGGGGGGGGATTTTTTTTTTTAAAAAGGGGGGGGGGGGGCGGGGGGGGGGTTTTTTTGGGGTGGGGGAAAAAAAAGGGGGGGGGAATTTTTTGTTTTTTTTTTATTTTTTCATTTTTTCCTTTTTGAACTTATTTAAAAAAAATTTGGGGGGGGCAATTTTGGTTTCATTTGGGGGGGCTTTTTTTCCTTTCCTTCCTTTTTCCTTTTTCCCTTTTCCCCTCTTCTTCTTTTCTCTTTTCTTCTTTTCTCTCTTCCTTCTCTCCTCTTTTCCCTTTCCTTTCTCTCCTTTTTTTTTAAATTTATCCAACACCTTTGGGGGGGAATTTACTGTCCAGGGGGGGGGCCCGGTGGGTAAAAAGGGGGGGAAATGGGGGGGTTTGGGGGTTTTGGGGGTTTTTGGGGGGGTTGTAATTTTGGGGGGGCCCCTTTCCTTTTTTTTAATTTTTTGCTAGCTATTTTTTTAATTTTTTGGCAAGCAATAACTTTTCAATTCCCAAGGGGGGGAACCGGGGGGGGGTTTTTTTGAAAATTTTTTTTCCCTTTTCAAAGGGGGGGGGGAGAGTTCAGATTTTGGGTAACCGGGGCCAAGGGGAAGGGGGGCTTGGTCCGGGTGGGGGGATTTAAATTTTTGGGAACCCTTTTTTTTTTCTCAAAAAAAAAAAATTTTTTCCCCCAAAAAGGGTTTTTTAAAAAACCCTTTTCTTTTTTAAATTTGTAAAAATTTTATTTTATTTCTTTTTTTTTTTTTTTTTATTTTTTTTTTTTTCCCGGAAAGGATTAAAATGGAATAAAAACGCTTTTAAAAAGGGTTTTAAACCCTTTTTTTTTTTTTTACCCTCCCAAAAACCCCTTTTTTGTTTTTTTATTTTTTTTTGGTTTTGTAAAATTAAATCCCAAAAAAATTCCCCTTTTTTACCGGGCCCCAAAAGGGTGGCCCCCCCTTTCTTTTTAAAAAAAAAGGGGGGGGAAAAGGGGGACAGGATTTAAAAGGGGGTTTTGGCGGGGAAAATGTTTTGGTGCCCTTCCCCCCTCTTGGGGGGGTTATTTTGGTTTATAGTCTCACCCCCAAAAGGGCTTTTGGGGGGGAGAGTTTGGGGTCTGCATGATGGCGAATTTTGAAGTTTTTATCTTTCCTATATTTTTATGGCTTTTTTCCCCCCTTTTTGGAAAACACACCCCACACACACACACCACAAAACCCCACACTTCCCCCCCCCCCCCCTATCCCCCCACCGCAATATCTTTAAAACCCCCCCTTTTTCCCGATCGACCACCCCCCAAAACCCCCATTTTCCACCACCCCCACCACAAAAACCCCCCACCCGCCCCCCCCTCACCCCAACACACACACACACACACACAACACCCCACACACACACACACCCACCCACCACACCAAAAAAAATTTCATTTCAACCACTCCCCGACCACCCACTTTTTTCAAAATTCCCTTTCCCTTTTTTTAAAAAACCCTCCCCCCCACCGCCACCTCACCACCACCACCCCTCCCCCCCCCCCTCCCTGAGAGGGGGTTTAAATACCGAGGGCCCCCGGTCGTCCTTTCCCCCTTTTTAGCAGGGGATTTAAAAAAAGAGAAAGATGACATCGGGGTCACTGGGGGGCCTGGTTTTGTTTCTTTCCCTCGGTCTGCTCTTTGTCTGGCTGTCTTTCCGTCTGTCTGCTTTCCTGCCCGCCTGCCTGCCGGGGTTTTCCTGCCTGCCTGCCTGTCTGTCTGTCTGCCTGTCTGTCTGTCGTCGTCTGTTGTCTGCCTGTCTGCCTGTTGTCTGTCTGTCGTCGGTCGGTGTGGTTTTGCTTGTCTGTTTTGTTATCCTCTACTCTGGAAGAAATTTGGGTGTACTGTCCCTTCATTTTTATGTTCTCTGTGTGTGACTGTTCTTTGCTGATTGTGTGTGTGTGTGTGGTTTTTAATGTGTGGGTGTGTGTGTGTGTGGGTTTTTTTGTGTGTGTTTTGTAGTATTAGTGTGTGTGTAGTGGTTTCGTAAACTTTTGTGTGGTTTGTGTTTAAATGTTGGGGTGTATGTGTGTTTTGTGTGTGTGTGTGTTTTTTTGTGTGTTTTTGTTGTTGTTGTTTTTTTTCTTTTGTTCGTTTTGTTTTTGTTTTTAAAGTCCTTTTATACTTGGGGATAAAGGGGCACACCCGCATTCCAAAAACCCAAATCCTTTTCTTTTTCTCTCTCTCTCCTCTCTCTCTCTCTCTCTCTCTCTTTTTCTTTTCTCTCTCTCTCTCTCTCTTCCCCTCTCTCTCTTCTCTCTCTTTCCTCCTCTCTGTCTTTTGTACGATATTTATATTTTCAAAAACTTTTTCTACAGTAGAGGTCTTACGGGGGAAAAAAATATATAATTTCAGCAATTATGTTTGGGGGCTGGTGAGAGTCATATAAAACATCTCGAAAAAAGTGGCATATTTTTTTTAAATTTTCTATTCCTTTCCCTTTTTAAAAAGGGCAGTTTTGGATTTTGGGGAATTTAAACAAGAAAAGGTGGATTGAAAAAAGATTGAGATTTAATGAATATCTATTTTCTCAAATTTAAAAAAGGTCAAATAAGGATTGGGCAATCAAAAAAGAAATGGTGGGGTTTAAAGGGGATTTGAGAACAGAAAATTTTCTATTT
>CM054141.1:66609595-66613153 GCA_028751875.1 Rapana venosa
CGTGGTTGAGTTAGTGATACCACTGTTTCAGCATTATTTTCAGTCTCTCTATATGTCTCTGATGTCCATCTCTTGCAGACATACAAACTCACCTACACACACACACACTCACACACACTCACACACACATTCCTCTTTCACGCACACACACACACACACACACACACACACACACACACACACACACACATACACAAGTCTCTAATATCACTAGAAGTGAACAGACGTAAAATTGAAGTCAACACAAGTCCTTCGGATGAGACTATAAACAGAGGCCCCGTGTGCGAACGCATGCAGAACATCTTGCGCACGCGTTAAATCCTGTTCCGCTTTTCGAAAGAGTAGGCCATTGTGTGCCGGTGGGAACAGATGACAAAATTTACAAAACCACATACACCCGGGGACTGGATGTAAAAAAAAAGCACACGAGTGCTTATTCCATTATCCTCGATATAAAAGAATAAAATAAAACATTAAAAAATAAAATAAACACATTCCCCTTTCACGCACACAGACACACTCACATCAAGACACTCCCCCTCCCTCTCACTAACTTACACACGTAGAGCTAGAGCACAATACTATTTTGCTATACAGCACAATCATGCAGGATTGGTAACCAACTCACTTGGTGGCGCCATCTCTACAGGGCTATCCCTCATCTCAAACCATAACAAACACCACACCACCACCACCACCACCACAACAACACACCACAACCATGACCACTACCACCACCTCCACACCACCACCACCACCACCACCAAAACAACAACAAAACTACCACCAACACACACACACATCCCCTTCGACACACACATACACACATCCCCTTCCACACACACACACACACACACACACACACACACACACACACACACACACACACACACACACACACCACACACACACACACCCCACACACACACACAGTACACACACACATCCCCCTTCCACACACACACACACACCCCCCTTCCACACACACACACAAGAGCCCACTCCCTCCCCCCTCCCCCCCCCAACACCCCCCCTCCCCACACACATACACACACAAGCAGCTAGAGTATAATACTACTATACTATCTGCACTACAGTACAATCATCAGGCAGGCATGGTAAGGTATGGTAAGGTAAGGTAAGGTAAGGAAAGTTAAGGTAAGGTAAGGTAAGGTAAGGGAAGGTATGGTAAGGTAAGTTAAGTTAAGGTAAGGTATGGTAAGGTAAGGGAAGGGAAGGTAAGGTAAGGGAAGGTAAGGTAAGGTAAGGTACGGTAAGGTAAGGTAAGGTAAGGTAGGGGACTGACTTTGGCGGTGCCTTTCTCGGCAGGGCACTCGCTCATCTCGAACCACCAGTACTTCTTCAGCTGCTCCAGCTCCCCGTGCTCCCTCAGCTCCAGGATGCTCAGTGTCAGCCGGTCCCTGCCACACACACACACAGACAGACGCATAGACAGATTATGCAGACAGACATGCACGCACACGTGTGCCCTTTAGTGCATACTAACATATGCGTGTATATCTTAAAAGGTAATGAGCGTGTGTGTGACGATAAGCATTCGCATATATGCCCCCCCCCCCCCCACACCCCACACATATACACACGCTCGCGCAAGCACGCATGCATGTGTGCGAACACACATACACACACACACGCGCGCGCACACAGCGTTTTGAATAACATGAAATGATAAAAAATAAGCAGCGTTGTTTAGAACAAACATTGAGATGAGTTAAAAATAGACATAATGTATATATAATAGTATGCTGTATTTCCTTCCTTGTGTGAGCTAAAGGGGTGGAACATGGTAGAGAGGCAGACATTCAGAAAGATGTCTTGCTTTATGAACTAGTACAACTTTCAAAATGTGGCTCCTATTTTCATAGAGGCCCCTGTAAAGTTGAGACAGCATCCGGGTTTATCAATTATGCTCAACATATAAATTATGCTCATAGGTTTATGTGAATGTTTTACAAGTTTGACCATAAAAGGCCTTTCGATATGATTTCCAACCAATGGGATAAAAAACTTAAATGAAAAACATGTGCTCATTTTGAGAATGCATAACACTTCTCTGGTGGAATGAAAAAAAAAAAATATTATATATATATAATATATATATACACACACACACACATATATACACACACACACACACATATATATATATATATATATATATATATATAATATATATATATTATATACGTCTGAAAGGAATATTTGTTATACTATGTTCGTCTGAAAATACTTAGAAAACGCGATTGGTTTACTTTTAAAGTATAGAGACACATCTACTGGCCGTCGATACAAGTCTAGCTGCAATGTTCCTGCATCATTTCCGCTCAAAGCCTGTTTGGCGGAAACGACTGGTTATTTAGATACCAAATATAGTGTGCATATAACAACAAATACTGAGCAATAATATGCAAAAAGCTTGTAGGGTGCCCAAACAAAGAGACATCAAACTAAAAGATCTGGAAACTAGTAAACGAATTTTCTTCATGGTGACAATAATTTATTATGGTAAGCTATTACAGTTCAAACTGTGAAAAATATATTCTCGGTATCATCATCATCATTTTCATCAGTCCCGTGACCTTGGCGGTCGTGGAGGAGACACGAAAGACGATGCCGTGGTAAGCCTCCTCCATCCATCTCGGTCCTCGGCTCTGCGCAGTAGTGCCGAGTCATTCATCCTGGTCCATTCTCTGATGGTGTCCATACATGACTTGTTCTGTCTTCCCCTCTTTCTGCCACCTTCGAGTGTTCCCTGCAGTACCGTTTTTGGCAGAGTGTTGTGGCGGGTGACGTGTCCGAACCATGTCAGCTTTTTCTTCTTGACGATGGTGAGAAGGGGTTCCTGTGGACCTGCCAGCCGTGTTATTTGGCTCTTGACAAATTCATTGGTCTTTCGTTCTCTCCAGGATATGCCCAGCAGTTTTCTATGGCATTTTGTTTCAAATGACTGGATTCGCTTTGCTGTTCCAGCAGTCAATGTCCAGGTTTCACTTCCCTACAGCAGGATAGTCTGAATTAGGGCTTTGTAGAGCTTTAGTTTGATTGGGAAATTGATCTCTTTACTTTTCCATATGGTGGTGAGTTTTGTCATGGAAGATGTTGCCATGGCTATTCTGACTTTGATTTCTGTAAGATGTCACTTCGTGCAAAACACTCTACATACACTAAATACACGTCGGTCAAGAAGTGCACCGAGCAGATGTTTATGTAGCTACATAACCCAGTGCACTGCGAAGCCTCTGAACACAGACTGCATAATTTGGTGTGTCCCTAGAGCAACGCTGACAGTACAGGAGCATTGTAGTGTACTTTACTTGGAGTGTAGTGGAGTGTAGTGTAGTCTAGTGGAGTGGAGTGGAGTGGAGTGGTGTGAAGTAGAGTGAAGTGGAATGGAGTGGAGTGGAGTGGAGCGGAGTGAACTGCAGTGGAGTGTAAGGTAGGGTAGTGCAGTGCAGTGCAGTGTAGTGTAGTGTAGTGGCGTGGACTGGGCTGGAGTGCTGGTTAGTGTAGTGTAGTGTAGTGGAGTGTAGTGATGTG
>CM054141.1:66616153-66626153 GCA_028751875.1 Rapana venosa
TAACGCATTTTGCTGCTTTATTCACACGTTCATAAATCTCGTCCTATATCGTGTATTTTCATCTTTACAACACCCTTCTCTCTCTCCACAGGCTTACTTTCCCTTGTCTTTCCACTTTATTTCCTTTTGAGCCCTCCTGGCCAAAGTGCTGATGATCTCTCTCCCTCTGTCTGTCTGTCTGTCTGTCTGAGCACTATTGACACTGTAAGTAAATCAGTTTTATACCTGCTGTGTTGTTTTGTTCTATTACCATTTTAAAAAAAAAGTGTATTCCACAAATTCTGTTACAGTTTTTGTCCTTGTTCTTTTGGTGGATTCTTGATTCTGTGTTTTTGTTGTTGTTTGTTTGTTTGTTGATTTTTTTTTTTTGGGGGGGGGTTACTTATGTAGTGGTAATGCCATTTTTATTTACTAATTATTTTATTTCTTTATTCTTTTATATCGGGGATAATAGAATAAGCACTCACGTGCATTTTTACATCTAGTCCCCGTGTATGCGGTTTTGTAAATTATGTCATCTGTTCCCACCGGCACACAATGGCCTACACTTACGAAAAGCGGAACAGGATTTAACGTATGCACAAGGTGTTCTGCGTGCGTTCGCACACGGGGCCTCGGTTTATAGTCTCATCCGAGGGACTTTTGGGGAGAGTGGAGTCTGCACTGATGTTAACTCCAGGGGAAAATATCCCCTTGAACGGGAATCGAACCTGGGTCGTCAGATTGCGAGCGCAATGTTCTAACCACTAGGCTATCCCGTCCCCGTTCTTCATATTTTTCCTTGTGTTATCTGTAGTCCCCCTTCTATGGGGCCATGGTTTTTATGAAAAAACATTTAATTTCATTTCTCTCTCTCTCTCTCCCTCTCTCTCTCTCTCTCTCTCTCTCTCTTGTATGACAAAACCGCATACACACGGGGACTGGATGTAAAAAAGCATATAAGTGCTTATTCCATTATCCTCGATATAAAAAAAAGAATAGAATAGAATAGAATCTCTCTTTCTCTCTCTCTTTCTCTCTTTCTCTATCTCTGTCTCTCTCTCTGTGTCCCTGTCCCTGTCTCTACCTGTGACGTAATGCCATGAGCCAGTGGGCTAAAAGGACAGAACGCAGTGACTTGGAAACCTTGTCACGGACTTCATCTTTTGTGCTATGTTGTCAATGGATTTGTATGTTTAGTGGATCTCCACCCTCCCCTCCCCTCCCCTGTCCCTCTGCAATGGGAGAAAGATTTACGCAGTCAAATTCTGTGTTGTTGTTGTTGTTGTTGTATGCAGGGTATGATTGATTGTGTTATTAAGCAGGTATATATTTTGTGCCCACTCCCTACCCCACTGTCTCCTTGTGAATGGGCAATTTTGCCTACAGAATAAACCTTTGTCATTGTCATTGTCTCTCTGTCTCTGTCTGTCTGTCTGTCTGTCTGTTTTCTGTCTGTCTGTCTGTCTGTCTGCCCTGTCTGTCTGTCTCTCTCTCTCTCTCCCCTCTCTCTCATCCTCTCTCTCTCTCTCTTCTCTCTCTCTCTCTCTCTCTCTCTCTCTCTCTGAAAGATATTGACATTGGCCGTGGATCTGTTACCACTTCCTGTGCTCTATTTTCTATTTATTTGTGTTCCATCTTCCCAAAGCAGGAATAGAACGGTTGAAGTTTACTGTCTTCTTTGGGGGGGATTCTTGTGTCTTGGAATGTGGTGTGTGTGTGTGTATGTGTGTGTGTTGCGTGTGTGTGTGGTGTGTGTGTGTGTGTGTGTGTGTGTGTGTGTGTGTGTGTGTGTTTGCGCGCACGTGCGTGTGTGTGTGTGTTTGCGTCTGTGTGTGCGTGTGTATGTATGTGTGTCAAGTCAAGTCAAATCATTTTTTTAATTCCCAGATGGTACATTGAATAAGCAATGCATTTGCTTTTGTTCATTATGTATTTGCGCGCGCGTGTGTGTGTGTTTGTTTGTCCGTCGTGTTCGACGATGACCTCCAAAACTGCAGAGGAGGCAGTTGCTGTTTCAGAAAATGGGCAGAACTTGCTTATAGTGGAGATGCCTTGCCCACTGTATATCCCCACTCTCTCGACCAAACGGGCTAGAGCATTATGAAGTTCTGTAGATTTGGATAAAACCAGGGCGTGTGTACGGTAGGGTGGAAGCGAATGATATGTTTGCGTTGAGCACTAAGGAGGTCAGTGTCCAAGAATATCCATTATTTTTGTTTGACTGTTCATACCTGGGAACAACCATGACAGGTTTTTTTATGTCCTTTGTTTGCCTAATCATCGGCTAAAACTCCATTTAGGTAGCCGCATTTCGCCTTCGGGGATACTTTGGGACTGTAGGTACACACAAACTGAAAAAAAAGTTACCCCGTACGATTGTTTTACATACTTCCCCTTTCAGGCAGCAATACTCCAACTTCAGAGAATATTGATCACCTTGACGTAGTAATGCCAGAGGTGCTTTATGGATAAAGACACATAACAGACTTTGACTTTGACTTTGACTATATATATATCCGCATAATATCCCACATCACGGTCTGGGCGCTAGTCTTTCGGATGAGACGATAAACCGAGGTCCCGTGTGTTACACAAAAATATTCAGCGCACGTAAATGAACCCACGGCAACAAGAGAGTTATCCCTGGCAAAATTCTTAGAAAAAAGCCACTCTGATAGGGAAACAAATACAGTTGCAGACCAAAAAATAAAAAGAAAGGTGGCGCTGCTCTTGTTGCGACGCGCTCTTCCCGGGGAGAGCAGCCCCAATTTCATGCACAAAAATCTCGTGACTTAAAGTGGTATAAACAAATAAACAAACACATATTTAAAAAAAAAAAAGAACACAGTGTTGATGTAGGCCTTGGCACTGATGTTTGTTTGTATCCAAACTGACACAGCTGTAGGAGCGAGGCCAGAAAGGCTGGCACATGAGGCTGCAGAACCTCTGCCAAGTTCAGTGGTCAGCAGAATGTACCGCTCTATAGTTATCTGCAGTAGTCCACTTTTGTTGTGACACTTTTTATGGGAGACTAACTACTCAAAAAGACTGATCATTCTTGACTGTCTCTGTCTTATTGTTGGAGTCTTTGTCTGTCTGTCTGTCTGTCTGTGTCTCTCTCTTGCTCTGGCTCTGTCTCTTTGTTTCTCACTCTCTCTTTCTCTCTGTCTGTCTGTCTGTCTGTCTGTCTGTATGACTGTCTGTCTTTCTGTATGTCTCTGTCTCTCGCTGTCTCTCTGTGCTTGCTCTATCTGTCTTATTTCTCTCTATCTGTGTCTCTGGCTCTCTCTGTCTCTGCCTCTGCCTCTGTTCTCTCTCTCTTTCATTCTGTCTCTGTCTCTCTCTCTTTCTATCTCTGTCTCTATGTGTTTCTTTCTGTCTCTGTCTGTCTGTCTGCCTGTCTTCCTGTCTGTCTCTGTCTCTCTATCTCTGTGCTGTGCTCTGTAACTGTCCTTGGATCCATTCCTTACATTAATTTAAACCATAGCATCTCTTCTTTTCTTTTTTTCATTCCTCACACATTTCTTGAAACTCTGTTTAGTTTTTGTTTTATGGGGGTCAGAAAATGAATCACCTGAACTTCCAATCCCTCCTCTCTCTCTCCTCTCTCTCTCTCATCTCTCTCCTCTCTCTCTCTCCTCTCTCTCTCTCTCTCTCTCTCCTCTCTCTCCTCTCTCTCTCTCTCTCCTCTCTCTCCTCTCTCTCTCTCTCTTCTTACCCTTTCTTTCCCCATTCTTCCTCGTAACCTTTCCTCTCACCACCCCTCCCCTCCCCCTCAACTAGTTTGACAGAAAAACTCTACTGCATTCTTTCACGAATTGAAATAGTCCAGAACATCTTTTCGACCTCAGTTTGTGTGTTCTATTTCATGTTTATTCATATGTGTGTGTGTGTGTGTGTGTGTGTGTGTGTGTGTGTGTGTGTGTGTGTGTGTGTGTGTGTGTGTGCGCGCGCACGTATGTGTGCGTGTGTGTGTACAGGCATGCTTGCATATGTGCCACGTGCGCGCGCGTGTGTTTGTGCGTTTTGTCTGTTCGTGTGTTTGTATGTGTGTGTGTGTGTGTGTGTGTGCGTGCGCGCGTGCATGCGTGCATGGTACGTGTGTGTGTCTCTGTGTGTGCGTGTGCGCGCGTGTGTGACCACGCCTACAAGTTGTGTGTGTGTGTGTGTGTGTGTGTGGTGTGTGTGTGTGTGTGTGTGTTTG
Organism: Rapana venosa; assembly: GCA_028751875.1. Taxonomy (NCBI): domain Eukaryota; kingdom Metazoa; phylum Mollusca; class Gastropoda; order Neogastropoda; family Muricidae; genus Rapana; species Rapana venosa. The sequence goes on from CM054141.1 coordinate 66,620,340, forward strand.
TGTGTGATTTTATGCTCCATCTTCCCAAGAAAGTCGAAATAGCATGTTGGCAATTAGCTCATTACTAGTTCGCTACTTCAGTTTGTGGTGTTTGGGGCGAAATGCATCATTTGGTTGCGTGTGTCTTTCTTCTCTGTCTCAGTTGTTTCAATCTTAAGTATTCACATGTTGCTGGGGGGATTTCCCGTTGTTGTTGGTTTGTTTGTTGTTGGGATTTGTTTGTTTGTTTTTGTGTTGCTTTTTGGGTGGTTGCTGCTTCTCTTCCTCCTCTTCATGTTCTTTTAATCAAATGATTGGATTTATAAATGCATTCGCCTCCAAATGTCAACAGAATGTTTTGATTGCCCACACATCAAAGGGCATCTCTTTCTTTCGTCTGTCTGTCTGTTGTCTTCTGTCTCTCTCTCCTCTCTCTCTCCTCTCCTCCCTCTCCTCTCTCTCCTCTCTTCTCTCTCCCTCTCTCTCTCCTCTCCTCCTCTCCTCTCTCTCCTCTCTCTCCGTTTTCTTGTATTTGCCTTTAGTATTTTTTTTTATATATCTTTTTCCTCTTTTTTGGTTTGTTTCAGTCGTGTCGTTGTTTCTGTCTAAATTCGCCAACTTATCTTTGGGGGCCCGCCTGCCCTCCATTCCAACCTGCATCAATTACTCTTTTGTTTCACTCTTTCCTTATCTTTTTTAGCCCAGGTCATGGTTTTTTCGAAAAATTCCCGACACTTCTTTAGATTACACGACACTCCGTCTTTTTCTTTTTTTTTTTAATCTCCCCAAAGATTGTTATTGCTTTTTAAAAAAAAAATCTTGATATTGAAACTGATTTTTTTAAAATGCATAATTAAAAGATCAGTGGTGGTTTTCCCTTTATTTTCCCCCCCTGTAAACCTTGTAAAAGCAAAAAAAAGAAAAACAACAAGAAAAAACAAAACCCCTGTATTTTGGAAATTTTGTATATTATAATAAAATTCAGGATTTATTTGTCCCTTTTTTTGCCTTGCAATTTTTTTTTCTCCCTGTCGTGGGGGGGGTGTTTTTTTGGGGGGTGTTGGTTTGTTGGTTTTTTTTTTTATGCCTTCTTTTAGTCTGTGTCTCTTTCTGTCAGCGGGAGTGGTGGGTTTTGGGGTGTGTTGGTGTGTGTGTTTTTGTGTGTGTGTGTGTCTGCGCGCGTGCCTCTGTGTGCCTCTGTGTGTGTGTCTGTCTGTCTGTCTACCTGTCCTGTCTCTATCTCTCTGTCTCTCTGTCTCTCTGTCTTTGTCTCTCTGTCTCTCTCTGTCTCTCTCTGTCTCTCTCTCTGTCTGTCTCTCTGTCTGTCTCTCTCTCTGTCTCTGTCTCTCTCTTCTCTCTCGTCTCTCTCTCTCTCTCTCTTCTCTCTCTCTCTCTCTCTCTCTCTCCTCTCTCTCTCTCCTCTCTCTCTCTCTCTCTCTCTCTCTCTCTCTCCCCGCTCCCCCTTTCTGACGCTTTTTCTAAATCAACTTTTAATTAAACTCTTGGTTTTTTTCGTATTGCACGTCAGTATATATCATAAATCAACACAACGCATCATGCTCCCCTCTATCTTCCTTTCTAACCTGCAGTTATCTCTCCGATGCTCTCCCTTATATTTCTTTGTGTATTAGGCCAGCTTTGTAAGGGAATGGAGTCCTCTGTCACGGTTACACAATGTTGATATTTGGTGAGGAAATAGCAATATTTCAGTTGTGAATTCATCCCCCCCCCCCTCCTTTCTCTATACACTTTTTTTTTGGGAGGGGGGGGGGGGCTTTTGATTTTTTTTTCTCTTAAAAGTCTCGAATCTTTTCAAATCAATGACAAAACGGCTCTAATTAGCACGATTGTAAGGATATTTTATTGTTGTTCATTTATTATTATTATTATTATTATTATTATTATTATTATATTATTATTATTATTATTATTATTATTGTTATTATTATTATTATTATTATTATTATTATTATTATTATTATTTGTCTGTATGCCGGTATGTCGATGTGTCAGTCTGTTTTCTCTCTCTATCTGATTGTTTTTCTCAGTATATTTCTGTATCTCTGTCTCTCTGTCTACATGTTTGTTTGTCTGTCTGTTTTTTGTCAGTGTGTTTCTCTCTCTGATTGTTTCTTTGAATGTCTGTCAGTGTGTCTGTCTCTTTCTGTCTGTCTGCCTGCCTGTCTCTCTCTCTGTCTTGCTCTCTCTCTCAATCTTTCTCTCTCTCCCCTCTCTCTCTCTCTCTCCTCTCTCTCTCTCTCTCTCCCTCCCCTCTCTCTCTCTCTCTCTCTCTCTCTCTCTCTCTCTCTCCCTCCGTTGTCCTACATATAAACAACCTTCTATTAATCATTTGTTTTTCTTTTATCCCCATTAATTAATCCTTTTTTTGAGTTTCTCTTTGTTCTACAGCGTGTTGATGCTTCTCCCACAAATCAACACAGCTCGCCACGCCCCCTCTGCCTTCCTTTCTGACCCGCAGTTATCTCCCCAATGCTCTCCCTTGTTCTACTACCCTCTCTTCAGCCTGCTTCGTCAGAAGATTTATTTTTGTTTTGTTTTGTTTTGTTTAATGTCTATTCACTACATGGTGATTTAGACACACCCGCATTCACACCAAAGTACCTTTATTATTACAAAAACCGCATCTCTCTCTCTCCTCTCTCTCTCTCTCTCTCTCTCTCTCTCTCTCTTTCTTTCCCTACACGCACCCACATCCACACACACATAAGTATATAAATATATACATATATATAAATATATATATATGTATATACATATATAAAAATATATATATATATACATATATATATTATATATATATATATATATATAATATATATATATAATATATATATATATATATATATATATAATATATATATATATATGTAATTACAGTAAAGGTTTTACAGGTGAAGAATATATGACTTCAGCAACTGACACTATGAATTGCTGAGAGTCATATAAAACTTCTTGACTAGTGGCATATTTCTTATGAATATCTAAACCTCTCCTTTTATACATGTCAAGAAGAATTGGGCAATCAAACAACAAATGGTGGACTGAAAGTGGAATAGAACAACAACATGTTACATTTTTTTGAATATTTAGTATTCCATGCATTTAATCTCAGTTTATGTATTAGAATTTCTAATTTCCGTGGGCAAGGAAACTGTTGATAATGTTTTTCTATAATCTTTGAATGTATGCATTTCATTAACTTAGAATGAATTTCATAAGACGACAATGCAAGATTAGAATCAAACACTTCAGTACTGTATTCAGAAGCACCTTGTTTTGCCAAAGAATCAACCAGCTCATTCGAATAAATTCCACAATGAGAGGGGATCCAGCAAAAAGTTATGCCGATGCCTCTGCTTGCAATAGAATGTATCAGGAATTTTATCTCAAATACAATATCATTCCTTATTTTACCATGCCATGACTTTAATGCCATTAACACTGCCTTTGAGTCAACGCAAAACAGAATTTGGCAAACATCAATAGCAGTATCAGACAAAAAATTCAAAGCCATAAGAATTGCAAAATTCAGAAGTAAAAATAGAAAAATGTTGTCCTAAATGAAAAGATTTTTGAACTTTTAAAGTCGGAATCACATATGCAGCACCACTTTTGCCTGTTTCTAATACAGATCCGTCAGTATACACTTTTAAGTGATTAGAATAATTATTTTCTAAGTGACTTTTTACATCAACGGTGAGAAGATTTTGATCTTCATGCACTCACTCACGCACATTCATGGAAGTCCATGACTTTTCAAACCAGGGTTTGGTTTGGTTTGGGGGTTAATTTTTTATTTATTTTTCCTTGTTAACTACCAAGCATTCACTGTCTTATTCTACCGTTGACTTCCGATTCTTATTGTTTGCAGTACTGGACTTTATCGTTTGTTTTTATATATTAAGTCACTGATCTTTCCACGCTCATTTTTAAATTTGGGTTCTTATGTATGCGATATTATTAACACAAAATCAATTGACAGCAACATTGTGTATTACAAGTTCTATACCATGGAGAGAAAAAAAACCCACAAAAACTTGGTCATGTCATTACAACGTTCTAGAGGTGTAAAAATCTTGCAGTGGAATGCTCGCAGCATAGCCACCAACTTGTTGGGTTTTACACAGTTTTTAACTACTGATAATTACTCAATATTAGCACTTCAATCCCTGAATGTGGACAAAGCAAAATGCCTAAATTCACAAATTATTATTACCCACCACAGTGTGACTGTGATACAAATTCTAAAGTAAAATCTGCCATATATGTCAGGCAGGGCTTAGAGTATGATAAACTTGTGTTTTCTCCTATTATGCAACATACAGCAGATATATATCATGTAGGGGTGACAGTCAAATTTAACAAAGATGACATATTAAATATAGTTTCTGTATATTTACCTAAAGGGTCCAAAAATGACAACACTGACTGGTTAAAAAACACAGACTTCACAAAACATAAATGGATTATTCTGGGCGATTTCAATTCTCATGCCCCTTTTTGGGATTCTGGGTGCCCCTACTATCACTAGCAACCGTTTGGTAGAAAATATTGTGGATTCAAAGCTTTACTTATTGAATGATGGTAGAGTAACCAGAATTCCCTGATGTTCTAGTCATAAACCAAGTGCTATTGATTTAACATTAATATCTCCAGGTTTAGCTATCAATTGCTATTGGAATGTTGAAGAGGATTGTTTTGGAAGTGATCATTGCCCTATTACGTTGTCATTTGAGGACCTTGCAATATCAGACCTAACACAAATTGAGGATAAAATTCCTAAATTTCGATATAAATTGGCTGACTGGAGTTCTTTTCAATCATTCCTTCAGGCTACTGATATTGAAACGATCGAAGAGGATGATGTAGATCAGTTTTATTCCAATTTTTTGGCAAAGCTCATACATGCAGCTGAGTTTTCTATTCCCAAACACAAAAGCAACAAGAATGGAAAGCATACGGGCAATAGATGGTGGACTAAAACATGTGAGGATGCAGTAAACCATAAAAAAGAAAGATTCAAAATATGGTTAAAAGATCAATCAGAAGAAAACTTTATTTGTATGAAGTATGCTAAAACTCAATGTAAAAGAATAATTGCTCAGGCAAAAAACAAGTATTGGACAGAATTCTGTATAAATGAAGTATCAGAATCCAAGGATTTACATAAAGTTTGGAAGAAAGTTAGTGAAATGAAAAATGGATTTCAGCTTCCAACACATCCAATCAAATTTGAAAATAATAGATTTCCAAGCATAATTGAAAAAGCAGAAGCTTTTGTTTCAATGTTTTCAGATAATAGTTTCATCATAAGAATACAATCAAATATCGAATTAGAAAAAGCAAATAAATCAAACAAATTGTCATCTTATAATGCTGATTATTTAAATGCCCCCATTCAATATGATGAATTTAGTGAAACTTTAGATTCATTTACACATAACAAGAACGGCTGTTGTGCTGATGGTATATCTTATCAAATGCTGGCTCATATGCCTTTAAAATGGAAAAGGCTACTCTTTTCATTTTCCAGAACTGTTGGATAAATGGCGCTCTTCCTAAAATCTGGAGGCAGTCGATTGTAGTCCCAATCCTGAAGAAAGGTAAACTGCGGTCATCGATAGATAGCTACAGGCCAATTGCTCTTACGTCTCATGTGGGTAAAGTAATGGAAAAAAATTATACATAAGCGTTTATTTCATTTTTGTGAAAAGAATAATGTGATCCCAACAAATCAGGCTGGTTTTCGAAAGGGAAGATGTACTTCTGACCACTTAGTTAAACTAACACATCAAATTAAAAAGCAATTTTCCA
>CM054141.1:66633653-66637538 GCA_028751875.1 Rapana venosa
TGCTGCCTCAATTTCAAAAGACTATCTGTCCTTTGTTCCCGTGCCGCACATTCTCTTCTCACCCCACCCCCTCCCCTCCTCCATCTTGGCCATCAACCATGTTTTAATTCGGTCCGTTGCAATCCTCAGGGCCACAATCCACAGGGAGCCTATCAATGTCAGGCCGCCGCGGGGCCACCAGCCAGATGGACTGTGCACTGCTATTGGGTAGGTACCTTTGGTGGTGGTGGTGTTCAGTGGTGCATGTTCTGAGCTAACATATGCAGCACACCTCCTATTAATAACCCTCCTACTGATGACAGTAATAGCTCAGTCGCGAAGTTATTTTAATTTTAATTTTATTTATTATTTCGAGGATAATGGAATAAGCACTCATGTGCTTTTTTTTTACATCCAGTACCCGTGTGTACGTAGTTTTATCAATGTTGTCATCCATCCCACCGGCGCACATTGGCCTGCTCTTCCGAAAAGCGGAGCCGGTTTTAACGAGTACGCAAGATGTTCTGCGTGCGCTCGTACATGAGGCCTCGGTTTATAGTCTGATCCGAAGGACTTTTAGAGGAGTGGAGTCGGCACTAATGTTAACTCCAGGGGAAAAATCCTCCTGAATGAGATTCGAACCCGGGTCAGCAGATCACGAGCGCTACGCAACGCAACGCGCTTTACTCTAACCACCGGGCCATCGAGCGTGGTGATCACCACAACGCCCCTCCTTGGGATCTTTTCAGTGGACCTCCAACCCCAATGGCTTTGATACAAACTCACCACAGGCACAGAAGTGTATGGATAAACCAAACCTGAGGTCACCAAGGGAACAGACCAGCTGGACAGTTTTATTTTAGCACGACGATCAACGATGTTGATGATATTATTTTGGAGCTATGGGAATGCTTGTGCTTTGAGACTACGTGACAGGGCTGTAACTCTCCACTTCCTACCATAACCTATCTTGATGTCAACGTGGCCTGAGAGATACAGACGCCTGCAATGTTGATCAAGTAGTTTGAGCAACGCTCTCAAAGTGGCATCTGTAAAGTAAATGAGGCTCAACTTTGTGGTCCCAGTCTTCCCTATAAACCCATAGCACTCACACATGGAAGGAGAAGACTGGAGTCCGAAAAGTCCCTATGAACCTGAAAGGATTGGAACTTGCGAGCCTCCCGTGCCTTGGCTTTATCACAGTTCTTGATTGAACCATTAACGCTGGGGGCAACAGCAAAGTGAGAGGCTGTATGATCATCAGTGACTTTCCCACTCATGGAATTCCACTTTACAGCTTAGTCTTTAGTGATCGACTATGACTCTCTGACTAGGAGGCTTGACTCGCACAGTCCTTATGTGCTGCAGCCCTGGGGGCTGGTTGGCCTTTGCAGAATATCTCCAACGCTGACTGTCCTTATGCTCTCTTGGCCGAGAGAGCGGGAATGTACTGTGGGCAAGGCATCTAAAAAATAATCGAATTTCTGCCCAATTTCCGAAACAGCAGCTGCCTCCTCTGCTGTTTTGGAGGTCATCGTCGAACAAAATAATGAAACCCGCGACCTTCCAGTGCGTAATCCAAGACATAACCACTGCACCAAAGGCTGCTGGTTCAGTTCCATCGTTTCCTGATATCCCCAGATTTTTTTGTTTCGTCCCCTGCCGGGTTTGCCAAATTGCCACTGCTGTGACTGACTTTGGAATGGATGCTGCCCACAGCAGCCTGCCTCTGGCACTGTCCCCTTGTGGTGTTTTTTCTTTGGTGTTTCTCCTTCTGAGCTGCATGCATAGAGGGGTTGTAGCGTTTAAATGTGTTGCTGTTGTTTTCTTGTTTGTTGTTGTTTGGTTGTGGGGTTCTTGTTAAATTCGAGATTGGCTCGTGGTCTTGTGTGTGTGTGTGTGTGTGTGTGTGTGTGTGTGTGTGTGTGTGTGTGTGTGTGTGTGTGTGTGTGTGTGTGTGTGTGTGTGTGTTGTGTGTGTGTGTGTGTGTGTGTGTGTGTGTGGTGGTGTGTGTGTGTGTGTGTGTGTGTGTGTGTGTGTGTGTGTGTGTGTGTGTATGTGTGCCTGCATGTGTGTGTTTATTTCTTTTTTATTGTTTTATATCGAGGATAATGGAATAAGCACTCATGTGCTTTTTTACATTCAGTCCCCGTGTCTATGCGGTTTTGTAAATTTTGTCATCTGTTTCCACCGGCACACAATGGCCTACTCTTATGAAAAGCGGAACAGGATTTAACGTGTGCGCAAGATGCTCTGAATGCGTTCGAACACGGGGCCTCGGTTTATAGTCTCATCCGAAGGACTTTGACATTCAGTTCGATTTTTTTGGTCAAACTGGGAAGAAAGGTGTGTGTGTGTGTGTGTGTGTGTGTGTGTGTGTGTGTGTGTGTGTGTGTGTGTGTGTGTGTGTGTGTGTGTGTGTGTGTGTGTGTGTGTGTGTGTGTGTGTGTGTTGTGTGTGTGTGTGAGTGTGTGTGCGGATGTCAAAGTCAAAGTCAAACTTGTGTGTGTGTGTGTGTGTGTGTATGTCGGGGGTTATTTGTATGTGCGTGTACATTCATGCGTGCATGCGTACGTGCATACGTGCGTGCATACATGCGCGCGCGCGCGTGTGTGTATATATGTGTATGCTTTTGCACGCATACACATACTGTTTATGTACGTGCTTCTATCTGACCTATCTATTCTTCTGCCCATGCGTACGTATGTTTATATCATTACGTGTGACCCCTATTTGCCTGTGTGATAGTCTGCGTGTTTGGGTGTCTGTCGTGACTTTACGTTTATAGTTACCGTTTTTGTAGCAGACTTTGAGAACTCTTTCCGACATCAGGTTTCTACATGGCTTGTTCATAAAAACGCACGACTCATGCTGAACCCTTCCTTCTACTGTGTGTACTTTCTTACTTTCTCCTTCCCTTCCTTCTCTTTCTCTCTATCCATTCCTCATAACCCTCTTCCTGATGTTTGAAGTTGCCACTGCACTTACTGACCTAGGAATTGACATTTGCCAGAACTCTCTGTCTCTGTTTCTGTTTGTCTCCGTCAGTCTGTCTGCCTGTCTGTCTGTCTGTCTGTCTGCCTGTCTGTCTGTTTTTCTTTGTCTCTCTCTGTCTCTCTCTCTGTCTGTATCTGTCTCTGTCTCATCCTCTCTCTGTCTCTCTCTCTATCTCTATCTCCCTGTCTCTCTCTCTTTTCTCTGCCTCTCTTCCTCTCTCTCTCTCTCTCTCTTCTCTCTCTCTCTCTCTCTCTCTCTCTGTCTCTTCCTCTCTCTCCCTCTCTTCCTCTCTCTCTCTGATTCTCTTCCTTTTTCTCTATCTTTCTCTCTCTCTGTTCCCCCTCTCTCTCTGTCTCTTCCTCTCTCTCTCTCTCTCTCTCTCTCTCTCTCTCTCTCTCTCTCTCTCTTCTCTCTCTCTCTCTTCCTCTCTCTTTCTCTCTATTCCTCCCTCTCTCTCTCTCTCCTCTTCTCTCTCTCCTCTCTCCTCTCCTCTCTCTTTGACGCTGCAGTCATATGTCTAAATTACTCACCATATCCCCTTCATCTTTGTACAACCCCCCGCCCCCACCCCCAACCTCACTCCCCACCATCCCTGGACGTTCTCTATTTCCTTTGTGCTGTTAACATCACTCCTTCCCCCTTCCAAACCCCTGCATCCCCCAACCCCCCAACCTCCCTCCTCACTCCCTCCCCTCTTTTCCCGCCCCCCCCCCCTCCCTCGATCTAATCTTGTCCTCAAAGGGTAGCTATACTTGCTTGTTGGGTATTGACATTTTCAGAACTTTACTTCTTTTTTTTTTTTCTTTTTTTTTGGGGGGCGGGGGGTATTATTCCTGACACTCTATGTGTGTGTGTGTGTTGTGGGTATGTGTGCGTGTGTGTGTGTGTGGCGGGGGGGGGTGTATGTGC
>CM054141.1:66638038-66653038 GCA_028751875.1 Rapana venosa
ACATAGAAAAAATATAATTTAGGGGGGTTTTTAAACACCAATCTTCATGTGTTGGGGGTTTTCAAAAAATTGTCATCCATTCCAAAACCCACCGGCAAAAAGGGCCTTTTTCCCAAAAAAAACTATCAATGTTAACCAAAATACCAAGTTTATTCTTTAAAGGGGGGAGGCCACTTCACACCAGCATGAATTGGATAGCAATTAAAAAATTTTTAATGCGTGATCCCCAAAAAATTTTAATGGGGCAACAAAAATTTTTAATGCGTGCACCCAAAGTTTTAAGCGACACATAGGGGTCATATTTAAAATACCAACCCTGAAGTTTGAATGCAGCTACAGGGTAAAGCGTCCCATAACCTATACGTCAAGTGGGCAAGACTCAGAGACCCAATTCCGGGCCCCCGATATTGAAGCGGCGCCCCTCTCCCCTCTCCCCTCTCTTTTGCTTACCTTCCTGACCCTAAAGAGGGAAGGACCCATTTTCAAAACTGGGGAACTGGGGGGAAAATGTACTGAACAAGGGGTGCAAACGGTCACCCACCAAGGGTAAACCCCGCGCTCGACGCTTCTTAACTTAGCTGGGGGAAACGAGTGCCTGACCACCCCGACTATCCCCCCCCGTGGTAAAAAAAAATCGCCTGTATAAAACCCAAAATTCACGTTGGGTTTAAACCCCAGAGAATAGCCGAACACCCAGCAACAACAAAGAAAAACCCCCCCAAAGCAAAACAGGAAAAAACATCCAAACAAAAACCCGTGTGAAAGGAATTGACAGTTCGTGTTTTTTTTTTTTTTTTTTAATTTAGATCAAAAAAATCTTTTGCATACAGCTGGGGGGGTGCGGAAATGATCAAACAAAACAAACAAAACAAACAAAACAAAACAAACAAAACAAAACAAAAACAAAACAAACAAAAACGAAACAAAAAAAAATAAAAAATAAAAACTCATCACCAAAAAGGGGACACGACACAGGGGCAAAAAAAAAAAAAGAAAGACAAAAAGAAAATTATGAAAAAAAGCAAGAAAAGGGGGGGAAAAAAAAAAAAAGAAGAAGAAAGATAGATGGATGTAAAAAATAGAAGATAGATAGATAGATAGATAGATAATAGATGAAAATAGATTTGAAAATAGATAAAAAAAAAAAGGAAGAAAGAAAGAAAAAAAAAAGAAAGAAAAAAGAATGAAAAAAGGAAAAAGAAAAAGGGAAAAAAGAAAAAAAAAAAAAAAAAAAAAAAAAAAAAAAAAAAAAAAAAAAAAGAGAGAAAAAAGAAAGGAAGGAAGAAAAGAAAGAAAAAAGAAAGGAAAGGAAGGGAAGGAAAAAAAAAAAAGACAACAAAAGAAAGACAAAAAAAGAAAGAAAGAAAGGGAAAAAAAAAAAAAGAAGGAAGAAAAAGAAGAGAGAAAAATGAAAAAAAGTAAGAACAAAGTAAAAAAACAAAGAGAAGAGAAGAAAGACAGAAAGGGGAAAAGGAACACAAACAAGAGGATAGAGGAAAGAGAGAAAGATAGAAAATAAAAAAATCAAGCACCAAAAAAAGAAAAAGAAAAGAAGGGAAGAAAAAAAGAGAAATAAAGAAAAAAAAGGAAAAAATAACAGGAAGGAAAGAAAAGAAAGAGATAAAGAGGATAGATAGATAGATAGATAGATAGATAGATAGATAGATAATAGTAGTAGGTAGGTAAAGGAGTAGTAGATAGATAGATAATAGATAGATAATTTTGATAGGAGGTAGGTAGGGTTTGGTAGGTAGGTTTGGTAGGGAGGTAGGTAGTAAAGGGGTAGAAAAATAATAATGATAGATAGATAACAGACAGACAGCGACAGACAGGAAAAAACAGACGACAGACAGATAGATAGATAGATAATAGATAAAGATAGATTTGATAGAAAGACAGACGACAGTCTGACAGACAGACGACGCAACCCAAAGAAGAAGATGGAAAAAGATGTGATAATAGATAGATAGATAATTAGATAGATAGATAGATAGATAGAAAAATAGCAACCAAAAAGAAAAAGAACAGAACAGAACAAACAGAACAAAAGAAAGAAAGAAAAAAAGAAAGAAAGAAAAAAAAAAGAAAAAAGGAAAAAAAAGAAAGAAAAGAAAGAAGGAAAAAAGGTTGATACAATCATAGTGTGACAATAAAAAATTGGAGCGAAAGAACGAAATAGCATTTCTTGTTGATTTGTTTGCTTTGTTGCTCGTTTTTTGTTTGTTTTTTTTGTGTCTTTGTTTAAATTGGGTGTTTTCTTGTGTTTTGTCTTGTGTGTTGTTTTGTTTGTTAGTTTTCTTTTTTGGGCAATGAACAACCCCACCTTCGTAAAAGCTTTTTAAAATTTAAGTGCCTTTTCTCTGTCTCCTTCTCCCCCCCCTCCTCTCCCTCTCTCTCTCTCCTCTCTCTTTTTCTCTCTCTCCTCTATCCCTCCCTCCTTTCTCTCTCCCCTCTCTGTCCTTCTTCTCCCTCTCTCCTCTCCCCTCTCTCCTCCTTCTCTTCTCCCTTCCTTTCTCTCTTTCTCTTTATTTCTCTTATTATCTCTCTCTATCTATCTATCCTGTCTCTCTGTTTTTCTCCCCTCCCTCTTTCTCTCTGTCTCTGTCTCTCTGTGTCTCTGTCCTTTTTTCATTCTTCCCCCTCTTTCTCTCCCCTCCCTCCTCCCCTCTCTCTCCTCTCCTTCTCTCTCCTCTCTTCCCCCCTCCCCCCTCCCTCCCTCCCTCTCTTTCTGACTCTCCCTCCCCCCCTCTCTCTCCCTCTCTCATCTCCCCCTCTCTACTTTTCCATCTCTTCTCCCTCTCCCTCTCTCCTCTCTCTCTCTCTCTCTCTCCTCCTCCCCTCCCTCCCCTCCTCCCTCTCTCTCTCCCTCTCCCCCCTCTCTCTCTCTCTCACTATCATCTATCTCTCTATCTCTCTCTGCGACCTACAAATGGGTTTGGTTTGTTGTTTAAATTTTTATTCTATCTCTGTGGTTTAGGCCGGGGCTTGGGTTTAAATTTAAAAAAACAAAACAAAACACACCATTGTAAACGTTGCCTACGGGGTAGCATTCATTATCTTAAAAGCATTTTTTCCGCTCCCTTTTTGTCTATGCCTGTGGGTTTGGGTTTTGGTTAGGGTTTTTCTTCTGTCTGTTTTGTCACCCCTGTCTGTCTGTCCTGTCTGTCTTTTTTCACTTGTCCCGTCTTGTCTGTCACTGATGGTCTAACTTCTGACTGTGTGACTGTCACTGTCTTGTCTGCCACTGTCTATCTGTCTGACTGGGTGACTGTCTGTCTGTCTGTCTGTGTGTCTGTCTGTTTTTTCTATCTTCTGTCGTCTGTTCTTTCTTTGTCTGACTCTTTCTGTCTGCTGTCAGTCTGTCTTCTGCTGTCTGCGCCCGTCTGTCTGTCTGTCTCCCGCTGCTGTCCTCTGTCTGTCTGTCTGTCCCTTTCCCGTTTTTTCTGTCTGTCCCGTCTTCTCTTCTGTTTCTTCTGTCTGGTCTGTCTGTTCGCCTGCCCGGGGGGTCGGGGCGGGTGTCTGGGTTCGTCCCGTTTTTGGAACCCGCTTCCTCCCTTTCCCTGAGTGGTGGTCTGGGTGCTAGGTTTTCGGATGGCGTCGAGGCCCGTTCTCACTACAAATATTTTTTAGCGCACTTTAAAACAAAACCAGAAAATTGGGTGCCCGGGAAAATTTGAGAAAAAAAGCACCTTTATGGGAAAAAAAACAGTTTAAAGGAAAATTTGAAAAAAAAAAAAAGGGTGGGGCTGCTTTTGGGACCCTCTCCCCGGGAGCGCCCGAAATTTTACCAGGAAATCGCCGTGACTTAAGTGGCAGGGAAAGGGAAAAAAAAATGAAAAAAATGTCTAACAGAGGAGGGGAGCCCCCAAAAAGAAAGAGCACATGTTGTTAGTTGTTTACATTGTATTTTATCGTATTTATTGTATACAATTGTATTGGTTGCATTGTGTTGCTATAGTATACAAAAACATAAAAATACCTAATACACACTTTCATACTACAACTACATACTACATACATAAATACAACATACATAACAAAATACAAACATACTACATACATACATAAAACCCTACAACATAAAAACTAATAAAAATACATACAAAACAAAATAAAAGAAAAATTTTCCCATAACCTAAAAATTTTTGGGAACAAACAACCCCTTTTCCAACCCATAAAAATTTAACCCCCTCCTCCTCCTCATTTTTTTACCCCCCCTCCCCAAAAACATCCCCCTTTACAACTTAACAACTACTAACCCCCCCAAACCACCCTCCCTTTTAACACCTAAATGCTCCTAAACCTTAACGAAAAGCAGTGTTCCAAAACCTATGTAATCCGTCCCAATCCAAAACTCACCTCAACCCATTTTTCCCCACCCTATCCATCTACCCCCCCTCCCATAAAAATACCTTTTCAAACGGTAATATTCAAAACCCAAGTCACCCGCAAAACCAACCAAATCTGCCAAACCCTTACTATATACATCCTACCATCACCCCCTTCCATACATACAACATACCATCTATACATCCATACCATCCATCACCACCACATACAACATACACCATACGATTAAATTTTCCATGCCAACAAAAGATCTAATGATAACCAAACACAAAAACAATAATACAACAACATACAACATGACAGCAAAAACGCATAACAACAACACCAACAACATAGCAGATGCATATATTATGAAAGAGGAAGATAGATAGATTAGATAACAGAAGACAGAAGACAGATATAGCAGACAAACAGACAGACAGATAACAGACAGATAGATAGAAGACAGACAGACAGACGGATGATAGATAGATAGATAGATAATAATAGATAGATAGATAGATAGATAGAAGATAGAAGATAGAAGAAAAAGATTTTAAAGATAGTAGATAGAAGAAAAAGGGGATAGATAGATAGAAAAGAAGATAGATAGATAGATAGATAGATAGATAGATAGATAGATAGATAGATAGATAGATAGATAGATAGATAGATAGATAGATAGATAGATAGAAAGAAAACAAATTGTTCATTAAAATACAAATTTTAAAAAAATAATGAATGAATGGCCAAAACAGATAGTGAGGGTGTGGCATCGATGATAAAATAGCTGAAGAAAACAAAATGCCAACGAAAGAAACGGAACACAATGTTCCTGTGTTTCGCTTTCTTGTTCTTTGCTGTGTTTTTGGTTTTTCCTTCGCTTCATTTTGCAAGGAAGAAATTATATTAGAAGCTGTCTCGGCAATAACAAACTATCCTCTGTCAAAATTACTTTTACTAACAACTAAGATTTTTTTTCATTTTGTTTGGGTTGTTCCCCTCTACCCCCCCCCCCCCCTCCACTCAAGCTTTGGGGGGACGGGTTAGCCTAGTGGTCAGAACATTGCGCTCGCAATCTGACGACCCGGGTTCGATTCCCGTTCAAGGGGATATTTTCTCCCCTGCAGTTAACATCAGTGCAGAGTCCACTCTCCCCAAAAGTCCTTCGGATGAGACTATAAACCGAGGCCCCGTGTGCGAACGCACGCAGAACATCTTGCGCACACGTTAAATCCTGTTCCGCTTTTTGTAGAGTAGGCCATTGTGTGGCCCGGTGAACAGATGACAGAATTTACAAACCGCAAACACACGGGGACTGGATGTAAAAAGCACATAGTGCTTATTCCATTATCCTCGATATAAAAGAATAGAATAAAATAAAAAACCCTGAGAGAATGTATAGGGGTTTTTTGTTTGTTTTTCTCTCTTTCTGGTGATCCCTCTGTTCTATGTTGGTTTCCACCCCGTTTTCGTTGCCCCGCTTTTTTGTTTTTTTCCTTCTTTCTTTCCACCCTCCCACAATTTTTATTTTTATATGCATCGCCGTCCTACGCTACAGCAGCACCTCAACTTCCTAGGGGTTATCTTTTTACCCTTTTTTCATGCTGATGATACAGTTTTTCAGAGAGGTATAAAAAATTAAACAAACCAAACCCCCCAAAAAAAAAGGGAAAAATTCATTGATTCTTTTAAGTTTTTTTCTAAATTTCTGTTTCGTCTCCCGATTTGTTTTTGTCTGTTTCGCTGGTTTTTGGTTTTCTGCTTCCTTTTTTGTTTCCCCCCAAATTTTAAAATTTTTTATTTCTTCTGATTAATTTTTTCTTTCTCTTTTCTGTCCCCCCTGCTGCTCGCTTTTTTTTTCCCCAATTCTTCCTCTCTTCTTCTTTTCCCCTTTTCCCCTTCTTCTTTTCCCCCTTTTTTCTCTCTCTCTTTCTCTCTCTCTCCTCTTTCTCTCCCCCCCCCCCCCCCCCCATCTCTCTCTATCTCTCTATCTACGTATATATCTATCTATCTGTCTGTCTGTCTGCCTGTCTATTTAGCTAGCTAGCTACCAAGCTATCTGTGTCAGTGTGTCTTCTCTATCTGTCTATTTATTGATCGATCAATCGATATTTACTTTTGAGAGCATGGTATAAAGAAATCATATACTTATCCATTTACTCTCTATAAAAGAAAAAATCGACTTCGAGTTAAGTTTTAATTTCATTCTATCGCTAATTATGTGTGTCTGTCTTGCTGAGTGTTTCTGTCTCAGTATCTCTCTGTCTGTTTGTCTCTCTGTCTCTCTCTTCGAGTTCGAGTTCTCTCTCCTCTCTCTCTCATCTCCTCTCTCTCTCTCTCTCTCTTCTCTACTCTCTCTCCTCTTTCTATCTATCTTTCTTTCTTTCTCTCTCTGTCTCTCTCTCTCTCTCTCTGTCTGTCTCTTTGTCTCTGTCTCACTCTGTCTCTCTCTCTGTCTCTCTCTCTGTCTCTCTCTCTCTCTCTCTCTCTCTCTCTCTCTCTCTCTCTCTCCTTCTCTCTCTCTGTCTGTCCTTCTCTTTCTCTATCTCTCTCTGTTTCTCTCTCTCTGTTTCTCTCTCTCTCTCTCTCTCTCTCTCTCTCCTCTCTCTCTCATCTCTCTGTTTCCCTCTCTCTCCTTCTCTCTTCTCTCTGTTTCTCTCTCTCTCTCTCTCTCTCTCTCTCTCTCTCTCCGCTCTCTTTCTCTGTTTCTCTTCTCTCTCTATGTTTCTCTCTCTCTCTCACTGTTTCTCTCTCTCTCTGTTTCTCTCTCTCTCTGTTTCTCTCTCTCTCCATCTCTTTCTCTCTGTTTCTCTCTCTCTCTCTCTCTGTTTCTCTCTCTCTCACTGTTCTCTCTCTCTCTTTCTCTCTCTATGTTTCTCTCTCTCACTCTTTCTCTCTCTCTCTCTCTCTCTCTCTCATCTCTCTTCTCTCTCTTTCTCTCCTCTCTCTATCTCTCTCTTGTTTCTCTCTCTCTGTTTCTCTCTCCTCTGTTTCTTCCACAAGGTTTTTAAAAATTTTTCTTGATTTGTTTTTTCTTATTTAATTCTTCTCTCTCTCTCTCATTCTCTTCCTCCTCTCTCTCTCTCTCTCTCTCCCCCCCCTCTGGAACTGGACATACGAGAAGAGTGGCAGCTATGTCGCTGGAACGGATGACGATAAACAGTACCCAGCATGCAGCCTTGTCTGGGAAAGGAATGGGCTCCACAGGGTTGAACTTGCCAGGAGAGCTAGAAGAATAGTGTGGTGTGGTTTTCCAGGAACTCCTAGAGAAAGTCTTGAAAAAGACAGGACAGTTAGAAGTCAGGTTCCCAGTTATCGCGTGCTGATTCAGTCACAAGAGAGGGAGAGAGAGGGAGGGAGGGAGGGAGAGAGAGGAAGGGAGAGATAACGATAACGATAACCATATTATTCAAGAAAGGCAATATCCCCATTTGAAAAGGTATCAACATAACAAATATGCTGTAACATTCATTGGAAAGGAAGACAAAAGGAAGGGAGAGAGAGAGACAAGAGAGACAGAACAGACAGGCCCGACAAGGAGGGGAGAAAAGAGAGAGAGAGAAACAAGACAGAAAAAGATAGAAAGAAGAGAGAGGGCAGGGCTGACAGAGAGACAGACAGACAGAAGAGGAGAGACAGACGACAGAGACAGACAGGCAGACAGAAAGAGAAAGAAAAGAGAAACAGATTTGATAGATAGAACAGACACAGAACAGAAAGAGAAAAGACAGACAAAACAAAAGACAGACACAGACACAGAAAAGAGAGAGAGAGAGACAAACAAAAGAGAACAGACATACAAAACAACAGATAGAGATAGACAGACAGGGAAAGAGGCAGATAACAGAAAGAGAGACAGACATACATACAGACAGAAAGAGACGACAGAGAGATAGACAGAGACAGACACATAAGAGGCAGAGCGACAGAGACAGAAAGACAGAAGACAGACAGAAAAAACGAGAGAATTGAATTGAATTGAAAAGAGAGAGAGAAAGAAAGAGAGACCACAAAAGACAGACAGGGCAAACAGACAGACAAATCCCGAGAGTGGGCGTAGAAGACAAGATGAGTGCACCCGCATCCGTCTTGTTTTTTTAATATATTTTGTTTGACTCTTACAATCATAAATGTAAAAGATTTTGTTGTTGTTACTGCAATGCACTAAAATCAAAAGAGTTTTGGTATAACTTTGCCATGTAGCCAGGTGTGTGTGTGTGTGTGTGTGTGGTATGTGTGTGTGTTAGTGTGCGTGTGAGTGCGCCGTGCGTGTGTGTGTGTGATGTGTACGTGCGGCCGCGCGCGTGCGTGTGGGGCCCAAAGGGTGTGTGTGTGTGTGTGTGTGTGTGTACGCACGCGCGCGCGCATGCTTTCCATTTTTGTGGTGTTTTCATGCATGTGGTCCTTATGCGGATGGAACAATTTTCAGGTGTAAGAGAAAATGGTTTCCTGGGTTTGTGATACCGATTTGCGTTAATTTAGTTTACTTGAGGACGGGATAGCTCATGGTCAGAGCACTCGCTTTCCCCCAGCCAATGTTATGCAGCATCGAGCGTGGTTACCACTTGAATGGGTGACCATTTGCGCGCCTTGCTTCAGTACAGTCGCCCCCAGTTCACCCAGCTGTAAATGGGTACCTGCCCTCTTTAGGGTCAGGAAGGTAAAGCACGAGGGAGAGGAGATGGGGCCGCCCCTCAATATGCTGTAGCCTCTAGAGAAGTTGAGTCTCTGACCCTCGCCCCCTAGACCTTATAGGTTATGGGAACACCCTTTTAAATCTTGTTGTTTTGTTTTGTTTAATGTCTATTCACTACATGGTAATTTAGACACACCGCATTCATACCGAAGTACCTATTACTACACAACCGCATCCCTCTCTCCCTCTTTCTCTCCTCTACACGCACCCACACCCACACCACATAAGTATAGTATATATAATATATATAATAAATAAATATTATATATATATATATTAATATACATATAATATATCATATACATATATATACATAATTACAGTAGAGGTCTTACAGGTGAAGAAATAATGACTCAGCAACTGACATTATGAATTGCTGAAGCAATTATAAAACTTCTTGACTAATGGCATAATTCTAATGAATATCTAAACCTCTCCTTTTATACATGTCAAGAAGAATTGGCAATCAAACAACAAATTGTGGACTGAAAGTGAATAGAACAACAACAGTTTACATTTTTGAATATTAGTATTCCATGCCTTTAATCTCAGTTTATGTATGGGGAATTTCTAATTTCCGTGGGCAAGGAAATGCTGATAATGTTTTTCTATAATTCTTTGAATGTATGCATTTCATTAACTATAAAATGAATTTCATAAGACGACAATGCAAGATTAGAATCAAACACTTCAGTACTTGTATTCAGAGGCACCTTGTTTGCCAAGAATCAACCAGCTCATTCGAATAAATTCAGAATGAGAGGGATCCAGCAAAAAAGTATGCTGATACACTCTGCTTACATATAGAATGTATCAGAATTTTATCTCAAATACAATATCATTCCTTATTTTACATGCCATGACTTGAATGCCATTAAACACTATTTGAATCAACGCAAAACAGAATTTGGCAAACATCAACAGCAGTATCAGACAATAAAATTTCAAATAGGCAATAGAGAATTGCAAATAATTCTGATAGTAAAAAAGGAAATAATTGTCCTAAATGAAAAATCTTTAACTTTTAAGTCGAATACATATGCAGCACCACTTTTGCTGTTTCATAATAAAGATCGTCAGTATACACTTTTAAGTGATTCAGAATAAATTACTTTCTAAGTGACTTTTTAACATCAACGATGAGAGATTTTATCTTCATTTTTCTTTTATTTCCGGGTTGAGTCGAGTGTCAAATTTAGCTGAAATAGCTGTTCCCAAGGAGGAAACTGAGGAAAACAACCGTTTTTAAACTTGAATTGTTGATATATTTGATGTCATTTTCTTCATAAATGTTCTTATAATTTTTAATTGGCTGCAGAAATGAAATGTTGCGTGCTCGTTTAGGAAAATCAGTGTCTTGATTCATAAATATTTCCTCTTTTACTGAATTTAGAATAGAGATACTACGAACCACGTATTTTGATACTGCCAGTTTTCGCTGATCAGAAAGAGATAGTAAGTGAGCTTCTTTGTAAGTATTAGCTGTATTTGCATGAGCCGGAACACCAAGAGCTATCTTTACTGCTTTACTGTCCAGACTTTGTAATTTTTTAAGTACATAATCTGCAGCAGAAAAATAAACTTCTTGTCCGTATATTAGTTTTGAACGTACCAAAGACAGAGCCAGATGTATCAGAGTCGTAGTGTCTTGACTCTATGCCTGATAACTTATTATCTTTAGAAAATTAAGTCTTCCTAGCTTCAGTTATCATTTGGTTGATATACATCTTCCAGTTCAACTTTCTAGTTAAAAATACACCTAAGAATTTGACATCTTGTTTTTATTGAAGCACCTTTCCTTCTAATTTCAGGATTGGTAATTTTAATGGGTTGTCACCGTTATTAAAAAGCACAAGACACGTTTTTCTGCTGATAAATCTAATCTATTTTCTTCCTGATATATTTTTTCAACATAATTGATCACTTTCTTTTTCGTGTTTTTCCTAACTGACGTATTTATCCAAATAGCAATATCATCTGCATACTGAACAACTTGAGTATTAGATGACAAAGAGCTAGGGATATCATGTACAAGAATAGAAAACAAGATAGGTGCAAGTATTGATCCCTGTGGTATACCCAAGTCGATAGCTTTCAAAGATGAGTACACTGAACCTAATTTAGTGCAAATTGATCTATCCGACAAGAAATTTTGCAGATATTTATATAATATACCATTAATACCAATGTATTTTAATTTATGTAGCAATTGATCATGACAAATTCTATCATAGGCTTTCTTCACATCAAAAAATGTGGCTAACACACTTTTTCGTTTGGAAAATTGCTTTTTAATTTCATGTGTTAGTTTAACTAAGCGGTCAGAAGTACATCTTCCCTTTCGAAAACCAGCCTAATTTGTTGGGATCATATTATTCTTTTCACAAAAATGAAATATACGCTTATGTATAATTTTTTCCATTACTTTACCCACATGAGAAGTAAGAGCAATTGGCCTGTAGCTATCTATCGATGACCGCAGTTTATCTTTCTTTAGGTTGGGACTACAATCGACTGCCTCCAGATTTTAGGAAGGGTGCCATTTATCCAACAGTTCTGGAAAAATGAAAAGAGTAGCCTTTTCCATTTTAAAGGCATATGGACCAGCATTTGATAAGATATACCATCAGTACCAACAGCCGTCTTGTTATGTGTAAATAAATCTAAAGTTTCACTAAATTCATCCTATTGAATGGGGGCATTTAAATAATCAGCATTATAAACTGACAATTTGTTTGATTTATTTGCTTTTCTTCTAAATCGATATTTGATTGCATTCTTAATGATGAACTATTATCTGAAAACATTGTAACAAATGCTTATGCTTTTTCAATTATGCTTGGAAATCTATTATTTTCAAATTTGATTGGATATGTTTGAAGCTGAAATCCATTTTTTATTTCAGTAACTTTCTTCCAAACTTCATGTAAATCCTTGGATTCTGATACTTCATTTATACAGAATTCTGTCCAATACTTGTTTCTTGCCTGAGCAATTATTCTTTTACATTGAGTTTTAGCATACTTCATACAAATAAAGTTTTCTTCTGATTGATCTTCTAACCATATTTTGAATCGTTCTTTTTATGGTTTACTGCATCCTCACATGTTTTAGTCCACCATCCATTGCCCGAATGCTTTCCATTCTTGTTGCTTTTGTGTTTGGGAATAGAAAACTCAGCTGCATGTATGAGCTTTGCCACAAAAGTGGAATAAAACTGATCTACATAATCCTCTTCGATCGTTTCAATATCAGTAGCCTGAAGGAATGATTGAAAAGAACTCCAGTCAGCCAATTTATATCGAAATTTAGGAATTTTATCCCCAATATGTGTTAGGTCTGATGTTGCAATGTCCTCAAATGACAACGTAATAGGACAATGATCACTTCCAAAACAATACTCTTCAATATTGCAATCGCAATTGATAGCTAAACCTGGAGATATTAATGTTAAATCAAGAGCACTTGGTTTATGACTAGAAACTTCATGAATTCTGGTTACTCTACCATCATTCAATAAGAAAAGCTTTGAATCCACGATATTTTCTACCAAACGGTTGCTGGTGATAGTCGAGCACCCAAAATCCCCAAAAAGGAGCATGAGAATTGAAATCGCCCAGAATAATCCATTTATGTTTTGTGATGTCTGTGTTTTTTGACCAGTCAGTGTTGTCATTTTTTTACCTTGAGGTAAATATATAGAGACTATATTTAATATGTCATCTTTGTTAAATTTGACTGTCACCCCTACATGATATATATCTGCTGTATGTTGCATAATAGGAGAAAAAACGTTTATCACACTCTAAGCCATGCCTGACATATATGGCAGATTTTACTTTAGAATTTGTATCACAGCCACACTGTGGTGGGTAATAATAATTTGTTAATTTAGGCATTTTTGCTTTATCCACATTAAGGGATTGAAGTGCTAATATTGGTAATTATCAGTAGTTAAAACTGTGTAAAACCAACAAGTTGGTGGCTATGCTGCGAGCATTCCACTGCAAGATTTTTACACCTCTAGAACGTTGTAATGACATGACCAAGTTTTTTGTGGGTTTTTTTTCTCCATGGTATAGAACTTGTAATACACAATGTTGCTATCAATTGATTTTGGTTAATAATATCGCAATCATAAGAACAATTAAACATGGACTAATGATAGCATCCGTGGAAAGATCAATGACTTAATATATAAACATCAACGATAAAGTCCAGTATTGCAAACAATAAGGATCGGAAGTCAACGGTAGAATAAGACAGTGAATACTAGGTAGTGAACAAGGAAAAATAAATAATTAATTAACCCCCCAAACCAAACCAAACCCTGGCTTGAAAAGTCATGAACTTTCATGAATGTGCGTTGGTGAGTGTGTGCGTGCATGTACATGTTGTTGTCTTCAATTTAAGGTCTGTTCACTCTAAATGAAATTAGACGAGGGAAATAGAAAATGTAGTGGAAGTTAAAGAAGGTAGAGGAAGGAGTGGAAGGAGAAAAGGTTAAGAAATAGCATCAGTGTTGTTATTTTTGTGAGGGAGGAAAAAAACACCTAGAAAAGTAAGGATAATACTTTGAAACAGGAACAAAATATAAACTCAACAATGTGAAAGCATGAAATAACAATAATGTAACTACAATAAATATTCAAGTGGACTATGCAATAAACATCTGGCAATGGCAAAGGCCTAGCTTTGAATTTTCAAATTCAAAGTTTTCAAATACATTTTCCAGAGACTGTTAAGAAAATGTAGGTTAAAAAGGTTTTACAATAGGCCACTCAAATATGATATGAGTATTGGAAATATGATCTCCACATAGACATCTAACATGTTTACAAAATTTTGTAAGGAATGCATTTAACTTCATTCTAAAATATAGTGAATTAACCCTTCTTACGGTTATAAAACACGAATCTATTTGAGAAGGAGCCATAACAACTTTTTAAATATTGTTCCTTGAATTGATCAGATTCTTTAAACTTACCCCATGAAGTTTGTTCTAATATACGGTATCCTTCCTGTTCTATCCATTCCATATCATGTCTTGCCCCCTTTTTTGCAGCTCTGTCAGACCACTCATTTGAAAAAATTCCAACATGAGAAGGCACCCAACAAAAAGAAACAGGAATACCTCTTAAACTTAGGAGGTGTATGACATATTTAATTTCAAAAATAATTATGGAGATCTTGAAGTTAAGGGGATTTTATAGCATACAATACTGACTTGGAGTCAACACAAAGCAAGATATGAAAGATGGAAAATAGAAAATCAAGAATATAGTTAAGAGCCATAAGAACTGCAATAAGTTCAGCTGTAAATATTGAACGATGTTTACCAAGATAGCACGATTTCTCAATGTTAAGTGCTGTTATGACAAATGCAGAGCCTGTGTCATGATTTTCTGAAACAGATCCATCTGTATAAGCTTTTGAGCAGCCAGCATACTTATTTTCAATATGCGACTGAACATCTGCAACTATGATGTTCATTCTTTTTTCATTAATAATTTTTTTTTTATTCTATATCAAAACAGGCTTTATCCAACTCCTATGAAGGATATGGTAAAGTTTTTTGTGTGTTTCTAAATCATATTGATTTAGTTTAGATTTTTGAAAGAGGTCTGATACATAAGTGCCAATAGGCATTAAACACGAAATTTGTTTAGCCCTTTTTGGAAAATTCGTTCTGCTTGAACTTTAATTCATTACGACAAACTTTTGTCTTCGTGACTCGTAACTGGTATTTGGCGCATGAAAGTTGTCGGTATTCAGCTAGGGGAAGTTCCCCAATTTCCTTATAAGTTCCTATGGTGGATGCATGGAATGGTACCCCAAGTGCAAGTTTGTATGACTTACAATCTATACTTTGGAGTTTTTTAAGTAAATAATTAGGAGCACTGAAAAAGACTTCTTGTCCATAAGACAGTTTGCTTGTACATGTGTGGCAGTCGATGAAGCATTAATATAAT
>CM054141.1:66657323-66659823 GCA_028751875.1 Rapana venosa
ATCTAATCATCCACCCATCCACCCACCCAACAAACCAGCTCTAAGCAACTCAGGGGGACGGGATAGCCTAGTGGTCAGAACATTGCGCTCGCAATCTGACGACCCGGGTTCGATTCCCGTTCAAGGGGATATTTTCCCTTGGAGTTAATATCAGTGCAGACTCCACTCTCCCCAAAAAGTCCTTCGGATGAGACCATAAACCGAGGCCCCGTGTGTGAACGCACGCATAACATCTTGCGCACACGTTAAATCCTGTTCCGCTTTTCGTAAGAATAGGCCATTGTGTGCCGGTGGGAACAGATGACAGAATTTACAAAAACCGCATACACACGGGGACAGGATGTAAAAAAGCACACAAGTGCTTATTTCGTTATCCTCGATATAAAATAATAATTTTTTTTGTTAAATAAATAAACTATCCAACCAACCATCCCCACCGAACCACACATCAACCAGCCAATCAACCACCCAACCACCCAACCACCAATAACCAACCCAACACACCAACCACCAATCCACCACCACCCATCGACCTACCAACCAACCAGCCAACCAACCCAACAACTAGCCAACCAGATAGACAACACTGGCCATCAATCGCTTGCACCCACCTGCCTACCTATCTACCTACCTTCCCACATACCTACCTACCTAACCTACCCCCCCCACCTACCTACCTACCTACTACCTACCCACCTACCTACCTACCCACCTACCTACCTACCCACCTACCTCCTACCCACCTACCTAGCTACCCACCTACCCACCTACCTCCTACCCTACCCACCTACCTTACCTACCTACCTACTACCTACCTACCTACCTTCCTACATACCTACCACCTACCTACCTTACATACCTACCTACCTACCCACTACCTTACCTAACCCACCTACCTACCTACCCACCTACCACCTATCCTACCTACCCACCTACCTACCTACCCACCCACCTACCCACTATACATACCTACCCACACACCCACCACCTACCTACCCACATACCACCCTACCTACCAACCTACCCACCTACCTACCTACCCCCCTACCACCTACCCTACCTACCTACCTACCCACCTCTACCTACCTCACCACCTACCCACCTAAACCCACCTACTACCCACCCACCTACCACCTACTCTACCTACATACCTACCCACCTACCTACCCACCTACCTACCTCATACCTACCCACCTACCTACCCACCTACCTACCTACATACCTACCCACCTACCTACCCACCTACCTACCCACCTACCTACCTACATACCTACCTACCCGCCTACCTGTCTCCCCCTCACCTGTGGTGGGCAGGGGTGGCCACAGTCAACCAAACCTCCCCCAGGTGTGGAGCCCTGGAGGCCTTCTCCATCCTGGAGACTCCTTGGGTCAACTTCTCCGCCCTGACCTGCGTGTCCTTCACCTTCCTCAGGCTGACCCCGTTTGACCTCGACGTCTTCTTCGCGGTTCGGGACAGCCGTGTGGTGACTGTGGTGGACCGGCTCCAGGTTCACCGTCACCACTCTTTGAACTACACTGAAGAGGTCACGGTGTACCCGCTGATTGGAAAGGTGAACACGCACGCACACGCACGCGCACGCACGCACGCACGCACGCAGGTACGTGCGCGCGTCCGCACACACACAAGCGCGCACACGCGCAAGCACACATAGATACACATTTAAAAAAAAAATTCTTTTATATCGAGGATAATGGAATAAGCACTCATGTGCTTTTTTTACACCCAGTCCCCGTGTGTATGCGCTTTTGTAAATTTTGTCATCTGTTTCCACCGGCACACAATGGCCTACTCTTACGAAAAACGGAACAGGATTTAACGTGTGCGTAAGATGTTCTGCATGCGTTCGCACCCGGGGCCTCGGTTTATAGTCTCATCCGAAGACATAGATACACACAGATACACTCACACGCGCGCGCGCACACACACACACACACACACACACACACACACACACACACACACACATTCACACACACACACATACACACACACACACACCGCGCGCGCGCGCGCGCGCGCATTCAATACACACACGCACGCACAGATAGAAAGATACATAGACAGACGGAGGAGAAGAGAAGAGGCAAGTGTGCGTTGAGGCCTGTGTGTGTGTGGTGTGTGTGTGTGTGTGTGTGTGTGTGTGTGTGTGTGGTGTGTATGTGTGTGTGTGAGTGTGTATGTGTGTGTATGTGTGTGTGTGTAGTGTGTGTGTGTGTGAGAGTGTGTGTATGTGAGTGTTGTGTGTGTGTGTGAGTGTGTTGTGTGTATGTGTGAGTGTGTGTGTGTGAGTGTGAGTGTGTGTGTGTGTGTGAGTGTGTGTGTGTGAAGTGTGTGTGTGTGTGTGAGTGTGTGTGTGAGTGTGTGTGTGAGTGTGTGTGTGTGTGTGAGTGTGTGTGAGTGTGTGTGTGTGTGAGTGTGTGTGTGTGAGTATGTGTGTGTGTGTGAGTGTGTGTGTGTGAGTGTGTGTGTGTGTGAGTG
>CM054141.1:66662323-66674823 GCA_028751875.1 Rapana venosa
CTTGTCTTTCCTTGTTTTTCTTCGCCTTGCCTTGTCTTGCCTTGTCTTGTCTTGCCTTGTCTTTCTTTGTTTTTCTTCGCCTTGCCTCGCCTTTCCTCGTGGGTGGGGAGGGGAGGGAAGGGGTGATGGAATGGGTAGGGTAGGATGGAAGGAAGGTGGCAATCAACTGTGAGGTTCTGGGTTCGATTCCCAGCCTCGCCCTTTCTTCCCAATTTGACGAAAAAAATCGAACTGAATGTCAAAATCCTTTGTATGAGACTATACACCAAAGCCCCGTGTGCGAACGCATGCAGAACATCTTGCACGCACGTTAAAAACCCGCTCCGCCTTTCGGAAGAGTAGGCCATTGTGTGCCGGTAGGAGCGGATGACAAAGTAAAAAAAACAAACCCAGCATGCACCCACGTTTCGTGTTTAGACACCATCCCGGAGGTCGGTCGGATCTTAAGAGCTGTAGACAGCATCGTTCTGGCAACTCCTGCGACGGCACTGGAACCATGTGTATCAGCGATTGCCTTTCCAATGGACCATTCCAGCCACGTGGAGAGTGTGTGTGTTGGGGGGGGGGGGGGGGGGGGGTCTGCTGCATGGGTAACAGCTTGTCCTCCATATTTACTCCATAATCTTACGAGACAGACGAATGCCTACTAGGGTAGGGCAGGGTAGGGCAGGGTAGGGCAGGGTAGGGCAGGGTATGGCATGGTAGGGCATGGTAGGGCAGGGTAGGGCAGGGTAGGATAGGGTAGGGAAGGGTAGGTAAGGGCATGGTAGGGTAGGGAATGGTAGGACAGGATAGGGCAGAGTAGGAAGGGTAGGGAGGGTAGGGAAGGGCATGGTTGGTAGGGCAGGGTAGGGTAGGGAAGGGAAGGGTAAGACAGGGTAGGTAAGGGTAGGGTAGGGTAGGAAAGGGTTAGGGAAGAGCATGGTAGGGTAGGGAATGGTAGGGCAGGGTAGGGAAGGTAAGGGTAGGGAAGGGTAGAGAAGGGTAAAGAAGGGTAGGGTAAGGAAGGTAGGGAAGGGCATGGTAGGGTAGGACAGGGTAGGGCAGCGTATGGCAGGGTAGGGAAGGGAAGGGTAGGGAGGGGAAGGGAAAGGGGAAGGGAAGGGTAGGGGAGGGTAGGGAAGGGTAGGGAAAGGCATGGTAGGGTAGGGAATGGTAGGGCAGGGTAGGGTAGGGAAGGAGGGTAGGGAGGGTAGGGAAGGGTAGGGAAGGGCATGGTAGGGTAGGGAATGGTAGGGCAGGTAGGGTAGGGAAGGGAAGGGTAGAGGGAGGGAAGGGATGGTAGGTAGGAAGGTAGGGCAGGTAGGGTAGGGATGGGTAGGGCAGGGTAGGGAAGGGTAGGGAAGGGGAGGGTAGGGAAGGGCATGGTAGGGGTATGGAAGGGTAGGGAAGGGCATGGTAGGTAATGGAAGGATAGGGTAGGTAGGGATGGAGGGTAGGGAAGGGTAGGGAAGGGCATGGTAGGGTAGGGAATGGTAGGGGTAGGGAAGGGTAGGGAAGGGGTAGGGAAGGGCATGGTGGTAAGGGTAGGGAAGGTGGTAGGGTAGGGATGAGGGTAGGGAGAGGTGGGGTAGGGTTAGGGGAATGGTAGGGTGGAAAGGTAGGAGGGTAGGAAGGTTAGGGAGGGAAGGGAGGAGGTAGGAAGGGAAGGAAGGGAGGGAGGGTAGGGTAAGGAGGGAAGGGAAGGGTAGGGAAGGGTAGGAGGAAAGGGCATGGTAGAGTAGGGAATGGTAGGGCAGGGTAGGGTAGGGTAGGGAAGGGAAGGGACGGGTAGGGAAGGGTGAGGTGGGGTAGGGAGGAGTAAAGTGGGCTGGGGTAGACTCGTCAACCCATGGTTCGGCAGATGACACTCCTCTGATCTGTTTGCAGCTGGTGTTGTCATCACCGCCACCCCTCCCCCTTCCACCAACACCAACACTACCACAGCAGCAGCAAATACAACAGCACCAACTAGCGCAGTAACAGCAGCAGCAAGAACAACAGCAACAGCAGCAACAGCAGCAACAACAAAGTCATCAGGATTCACCCTCTTCAGCAACTTTGTGACCACCAGCGGAGCAACAGCGACTCAGGTTAGAACGTGTACTTGCAGGATGTTTTCATTGGTTAAGAAGGATTGTTCCATTGAAAACCACAAAAAGAGCGACAGAAAAAAGACTCAGTATGGTAGACTTTCGTTTTACTATGTTGCTTATTTTTTACACAGCTCGTGTTTAAGTTTCGGGGACGGGATAGCTCAGTGGTTGGAGCACTCGCTTTCCCCCAGCTAAGTTAAGCAGCGTGGTTACCACTTGGATGGGTGACCGTTTCCGCGCTTTGGCTTCAGTACAGTTCCCCCAGTTCACCCAGCTGTAAATGGGTACCTACCCTCTTTAGGGTCAGGGAAGGTAAAGCAGCGAGGGAGCGCCGCCCTCAATATGCTGGCCCCTTGAGAAGTGAAGTCTCTGATGCCTCGCTACCCTACGACCTTATAGGTTATGGGAAACCTTTACTTTTTTACTTACATGTTTAAGTAAATAGATCAATAATTGTTTTTCTATGTCCATTGTACCAATTACGTTCTCTTTCTATCACAATATATATTCTAAACCTTTAAACTGCCGTATAATGACAGCTCAGAAGAAAAGTTAAAAGTGTTACGCGTCATCTGTTTCAAAGATAATCTTTGTCAAGTTCCAAACTCTCCAAAACAATATCTCCCACGATGTGTCCTTTTAGAGCGGAAGTACTCTTCCATCGGGAAGTCAGCAATCGATCACAGGTCACGGGTCAGGGAGCACCATTTCCGCTACATCATCTGTTCCTTCCCCTTCATCTCCTGCTGACCCACTGTCATCTCGGCTGTCTGCCAACTGTGGTCAGTGCATGTGTGCAAAAATAATTAAAATAGTGGATGAAGGTATAGATTCGGGTTGGAGTATATTTCAAAAGTTAGCTAGTTTGTTAGCTAGTTAGTTTGTTAGTTAGTGTGTTTGTTTCTTAGTTAGTTAGCTAGCTAGTGAGTAAGTGAGTGATTTTGTCTTTTTGTTTGTTTGTTTTGTTTTGTTTAATGTCTATTCACTACATGGTGATTTAGACACACCCGCATTCATACCAAAGTACCTATTATTACACACCGCATCTCTCTCTCTCTCTTTCTCTCTCCTACACGCACCCACACACACACACATAATTAATTATATATATATATATATATATATATATATATATATATATATATATATATATATATATATATATATATATATATATTATATATATATTATATGTAACTAATTACAGTAAAGGTCTTACAGGTGAAGAATATATGACTTCAGCAACTGACATTATGAATTGCTGAGAGTCATATAAATCTTCTTGACTAGTGGCATATTTCTTACGAATATCTAAACCTCTCCTTTTATACATGTCAAGAAGAATTGGGCAAGCAAACAACAAACGGTGGACTGAAAGTGGAATAAAACAACATATTACATTTTTTGAATATTTAGTTTTCCATGCATTTAATCTCAATTTATGTATTAGAATTTCTCATTTCCATGGGCAAGGAAACTGCTGATAATGTTTTTCTATAATCTTTGAATGTATGCATTTCATTAACTTAGAATTAATTTCATAATACGACAATACAAGATTAGAAGCAAATACTTTAGTACTGTATTCAGAAGCACCTTGTTTTGCCAAAGAATAAACCAGCTCATTCAAAGAAATTCCGCAATGAGAGGGGATCCAGCAAAAGGTTATGCTGATGCCTCTGCTTGCAATAGAATGTGTCAGGAATTTTATCTCAAATACAATATCATTCCTTATTTTACCATGCCATGACTTTAATGCCATTAACACTGC
Source organism: Rapana venosa (assembly GCA_028751875.1). Lineage (NCBI taxonomy): Eukaryota > Metazoa > Mollusca > Gastropoda > Neogastropoda > Muricidae > Rapana > Rapana venosa. Next base: position 66,666,170 of record CM054141.1, read on the forward strand.
CTTTGTGTCAACGCAAAACAGAATTTGGCAAACATCAACAGCAGTATCATACAAAAAATTCAACGCCATAAGAATTGCAAATAATTCAGAAGTAAAAATAGAAAAATGTTGTCCTAAATGAAAAGATTTTTGAGCTTTTAAAGTCGGAATCACATATGCAGCACCACTTTTGCCTGTTTCTAATACAGATCCGTCAGTATACACTTTTAAATGATTAGAATAACTACTTTCTAAGTGACTTTTTACATCAACGGTGAGAAGATTTTGATCTTCATTTTTCTTTATTTCCGTGTAGTCGATGTCAAATTTAGCTGAAATATGTTCCCAAGGAGAAAACTGAGGAACAACCGGTAAAATTGGAATTGTTAATAATAATAATAATAATAATAATAATAATAATAATAATAATAATAATAATAATAATAATGTAGAATTTATATAGCGCTGAATCTTGTAAAGCAACAAATCAAAGCGCTCAGATTTCATTTCATACCACTTTAAGTCACGGCAGATTTCTCCGTGAAATTCGGGCTGCTCACCCCGGGGAGAGCGGGAGAGCGCGTCGCCACAAGCGCTGCGCAACCCTTTTTTTATGTCTGCAACTGTATTTGTTTCCCTAATTGTTGATATATTGATGTCATTTTCTTTCACAAATGTGTCTGTATAATTTTTAATTGGCTGCAGAAATGAAATATTGCGTGCTCGTTTTGGAAAATCAGTGTCTTGATTCATAAATATTTCCTCTTTTACTGAATTTGGAATAGAGATACTACTACCACGTATTTTGATACTGCCAGTTTTCGCTGATCAGAAAGAGATAGTAAGTGAGCTTCTTTATAGGTATTAGCTGTATTTGCATGAGCCTGAACACCAAGAGCTATCTTTACTGCTTTACTGTCTAGACTTTGTAATTTTTTAAGTAGATAATCTGCAGCAGAAAAAATAAACTTCTTGTCCGTATATTAATTTTGAACTTACCAAGGACAGAGCCAGATGTATCAGAGTCGTAGTGTCTTGACTCCATGCCTGAGAACTTATTATCTTTAGAAAATTAAGTCTTTTCCTAGCTTCAGTTATCATTTGGTTGATGTGCATCTTCCAGTTCAACTTTCTAGTTAAAAATACACCTAAGAATTTGACATCTTGTTTGTATTGAAGCACCTTTCCTTCTAATTTCAGGATTGGTAATTTTAATGGGTTGTCTCCGTTATTAAAAAGCACAAGACACGTGTTTTTTCTGCTGATAATTCTAATTTATTTTCTTTCATATAACTACAGAATTTATCTAATTTTTCCTGATATGTTACATAATTGATCACTCTCTTTTTCGTGTTTTTCCTAACTGACGTATTTGTCCAAATAGCAATATCATCTGCATACTGAACAACTTGAGTATTAGATAACAAAGAGCTAGGGAGATCATGTACAAGAATAGAAAACAAGATAGGTGCAAGTACTGATCCCTGTGGTATACCCAAGTCGATAGCTTTCAAAGATGAGTACACTGAACCTAATTTAGTGCAAATTGATCTATCCGACAGTCTATCCAGTCATTTGAAACAAAATGCCATAGAAAACTGCTGGGCATATCCTGGAGAGAACGAAAGACCAATGAATTTGTCAAGAGCCAAATAACACGGCTGGCAGGTCCACAGGAACCCCTTCTCACCATCGTCAAAAAGAAAAAGCTGACATGGTTCGGCCACGTCACCCGCCACAACACTCTGCCAAAAACAGTACTGCAGGGAACACTCGAAGGTGGCAGAAAGAGGGGAAGACAGAACAAGTCATGGATGGACAACATCAGAGAATGGACCAGGATGAATGACTCGGCACTACTGCGCAGAGCCGAGGACCGAGATGGATGGAGGAGGCTTACTACGGCATCGTCTCTCGTGTCTCCTCCACGACCGCCAAGGTCACGGGACTGATGATGATGATGATGATGATGATGATCTATCCGACAAGAAATTTTGCAAATATTTATATAATATGCCATTAATTCCAATGTATTTTAATTTATGTAGCAATTGATCATGACAAACTCTATCATAGGCTTTATTCACATAAAAAATATGGCTAACACACTTTTTCGCTTGGAAAATTGCTTTTTAATTTGATGTGTTAGTTTAACTAAGTGGTCAAAAGTACATCTTCCCTTTCGAAAACCAGCCTGATTTGTTGGAATCAAATTATTCTTTTCACAAAAATGAAATATACGCTTATGTATAATTTGTTCCATTACTTTACCCACATGAGAAGTAAGAGCAATTGGCCTGTAGCTATCTATCGATGACCGCAGTTTACCTTTCTTTAGGATTGGGACTACAATCGACTGCCTCCAGATTTTAGGAAGAGTGTCATTTATCCAACAGTTCTGGAAAAATTAAAAGAGTAGCCTTTTCCATTTTAAAGGCATATGGGCCAGCATTTGATAAGATATACCATCAGCACCAACAGCCGTCTTGTTATGTGTAAATGAATCTAAAGTTTCACTAAATTCATCATATTGAATGGGGGCATTTAAATAATCAGCATTATAAGCTGACAATTTGCTTGATTTATTTGCTTTTTCTAATTCGATATTTGATTGTATTCTTAATGATGAACTATTATCTGAAAACATTGTAACAAATGCTTCTGCTTTTTCAATTATGCCTGGAAAACTATTATTTTCAAATTTGATTGGATATGTTGGAAGCTGAAATCCATTTTTTATTTCAATAACTTTCTTCCAAACTTTATGTAAGTCCTTGGATTCTGATATTGCATTTATACAAAATTCTGTCTAATACTTTTTTTGCCTAAGCAATTATTCTTGTACATAGAGTTTTAGCATACTTCATACAAAATAAAGTTTTCTTCTGATTGATCTTTTAACCATATTTTGAATCGTTCTTTTATGGTTTACTGCATCCTCACATGTTTTAGTCCACCATCTATTGCCCGAATGCTTTCCATTCTTGTTGCTTTTGTGTTTGGGAATAGAAAACTCAGCTGCATGTATGAGCTTTCCCACAAAATTGGAATAAAACTGATCTACATCATCCTCTTTGATCGTTTCAATATCAGTAGCCTGAAGGAATGATTGAAAAGAACTCCAGTCAGCCAATTTATATCGAAATTTAGGAATTTAATCATCAATATGTGTTAGGTCTGATGTTGCAAGGTCCTCAAATGACAACGTAATAGGACAATGATCACTTCCAAAACAATCCTCTTCAACATTTCAATAGCAATTGATAGCTAAACCTGGAGATATTAATGTTAAATCAATAGCACTTGGTTTACAACTAGAAACATCAGGAATTCTGGTTACTCTACCATCATTCAATAAGTAAAGCTTTGAATCCACGATATTTTCTACCAAACGGTTGCTGGTGATAGTAGAGCACCCAGAATCCCAAAAAGGAGCACGAGAATTGAAATCGCCCAGAATAATCCATTTATGTTTTGTGAAGTCTGTATTTTTTAACCAGTCAGTGTTGTCATTTTTTGGACCTTGGGGTATATATACAGAGACTATATTTAATATGTCATCTTTGTTAGATTTGACTGTCACTCCTACATGATATATACCTGCTGTATGTTGCATAATAGGAGAAAACACAAGTTTATCATACTCTAAGCCCTGCCTGACATATATGGCAGATTTTACTTTAGAATTTGTATCACAGTCACACTGTGGTGGGTAATAATAATTTGTTAATTTAGGCATTTTTGCTTTATCCACATTCAGGGATTAAAGTGCTAATATTGAGTAATTATCAGTAGTTAAAAACTGTGTAAAACCCAACAAGTTGGTGGCTATGCTGCGAGCATTCCACTGCAAGATTTTTACACCTCTAGAACGTTGTAATGACGTGACCAAGTTTTTTGTGTTTTTTTTTTCTCCATGGTATAGAACTTGTAAAACACAATGTTGCTGTCAATTGATTTTGGATAATAATATCGCAATCATAAGAACAATTAAACATGAGCTAATGACAGTATCCGTGTAAAGATCAGTGACTTAATATATAAAAACAAACGATAAAGTCCAGTATTGCAAACAATAAGGATCGGAAGTCAACGGTAGAATAAGACAGTGAATACTTGGTAGTGAACAAGGAAAAATAAATAAATAATTAACCCCCAAACCAAACCAAACCCTGGCTTGAAAAGTCATGGACTGCCATGAATGTGCGTGCGAGCGTGCGTGCGTGCGTGTACATGTGTGACAGTTGATGAAGCATTAATGTTATTAAATGGAGAACGCCCATGGAGGTGGTGGAGGATACAGCTCAGGTGGCAGCAGGTGATGAGGTCTGTCGAGCCAAAGATTGCCGTTAAAAGAACGGCCGGTGTTGCTGGCACCGAACCCCCCGCGTCTCTATCGTCTTCGTGGCCGTTCCCAAAACAGTTGACTCAGGTGACGTCCCAAGGTTCTGGCAACGTTGCCAGCACCGTGATAATTTAAATGAATGTCATCTTGCAGGTGTTTGAATGGACGAATGTTCTCATGAGCCAAGTGAAAAACGTTTTTGATGTTTTCTTTCACGATTTCGGAGAATGCATGGGCATTGTAGAGCACCCGTCTTGCTTCCAGGAGTTGTTGCTTGACTGGGATCGCCCTGCTGCATACAACATGTGACTTTGAGAAAATTTTCTGAACAGCCTTTACAGCCGCCGCCATGGCTTTGCCACATGCTGCAGGATCCTTCCCTTTGATGTCGTTGATGCCCGTATGCAGCAGACACAGTCTGGGGCAGGTTCTAGCTCCTGGCTAGCTGCTTCCGCCACTTTCTTGATGTTGTTGATAGTATAAGCTTTTTTCGATGCTACTTGGAGGCCATATGACAGAGCTAATCGTGTTGGGTTTATTTTGTTCATTGTGGAATCGTGCAAGATGAGGACACGAGGGAAGTCTGAGTCGGTCCCTTTGATCTGGGCAGGGGCTTGATTGGAAGGCGGTTTCCTCTTCTCCTCATTTTGCGTCATTGATCGATTGACGTTTCCACCTTTGACGTCATGTTTTGAGTCTACTTTTGCTTTTCTTCCGTTTTTATTTTCTTCTTCTTTATCATCCACCCACCCTGCTCTCACACTGCCCAATGCTTTTGGGGAGGGTCGAGAGATGCCTGGATTTGTTTTAACGGCATCAGCATAAGTGATTTTGTCTGTCTGTTTGTTTGTTAGCTAGTTAGTTAGCTGGTGTAGTTAGTTACTGGTTTGTTGGTGGTTTATAGTTAGCTAGCTGTAAATAATCATCTCTCTCCTCTATCTACAATATATATATATATATATATATATATATATATATTAATATATATATATATATATATATATATATATATATGTGTGTGTGTGTGTGTGTGTGTGTGTGTGTGTGTGTTGTATGCGTGTGTGTGGTGCGTGCGAGTGCGCGCGCGCGCATGTGAATGGTTATAATGATAATGATAAGGATGATAAGGAGGAAGACGATAATGATGAAGAGGAGGACGATGGTGTTGGCCAGTGTTGTTACTTCTGATACAATCCTAGGACAATTGATGAAGCAGGCTTTCTTTCATGAGCTGCTGCATGTTCCGCATGAGGCAGAAAGGCAGAAGAGACAGGAGGAGGAGGAGGAGGAGGACAGGCTGGACTTTGGGATGGGAGTCATCGTGGGCATGGTCATCGGGGTCGTCCTCGCCGTCGCCTTGCTCATCACTGGCTTTCTGCTGCAAGGAGAAGAAGAAAGAAGAAGAAGAAGAAGAAGAAGAAGAAGAAGAGAAGAAGAAGAAGAAGAAGAAGAAAACAAACAACAACAACAACAACAACAACAAGGAGAAGAAGAAGAAGAAGAAGAAGAAGAAGGAAGAGAAGAAGAAAAGAAGAAGAGAAGAAGAGAAGAAGAAGAAGAGAGAAGAAGAAGAAAGGAAGAAGGAAAAGAAGAAGAAGAAGAAGAAGAAGAAGAAGAAGACGCAAAAGCAGCAGCAGCAACAACAACAACAGCAACAACAGAGGAGGAAAGAAGAAGAAAACAACAACAACAACAGCAATAACAACAGCAATAACAACAGCAACAGCAACAGCAACAACAGCAACAACAACAACAACAACAAGCACAGCAGTAGTAGCAACAATTAAAAAAACCTACCACCACCCCAACAACAAAAACAACAAACAACCACCAACAAAAAGAACAGCAGCGACAACTACCACAAAAGCAACAATTATAAACCTAGCAAACGCAGCAACAATAAACAAACACAGCAGCAGCAACAACAACAACAACAACATTAATGACACTATCTCTGACCAAAAACACACACCCAAAACTGGCTGTATACTCATTCGATTTCCACAACAAAACCTAAAACCTTTGAAAGCTTGAAAGCACGTAGTCTGACCAATACATATGATAGCTAACTTATACGCCATACCTCTTCTCTCGCCGCTGGCTGAAGTCAGAAATGAACTCTGCAGACGAAACAGAACAGCAACCCCCCCAAAAGTGCCTTATAGTAGGTCAAGCTGTGGATGCATTCCGTACACATTCATCCGCCAATCAAAAAGGAGAGACACTGGTTCGTGGTTAGGCGACGTTTTGCAAGATTACTGTCAGTGTTTCCAAATTACTGTGGTCGTTGAGTGTTCCTGAACTGTATCACACTCTAGGAGATGAGTCAGATAATGCACTCTCTGTCTGTGTCTGTGTCTGTCTGTGTCTGTCTGTCTCTCTGTCTCTCTGTCTCTGTTTGTCTCTCTGTCTCTGTCTGTCTTTGTCTCTGTCTGTCTCTGTCTGTCTGTCTATGTCTTCTTTGTCTCTGTCTATGTCTGTCTGTCTCTGTCTCTCTTTGTCTCTGTCTGTCTCTGTCTGTCTGTCTCTGTCTGTCTATCTCTGTCTGTCTCTCTGTCTGTCTCTGTCTCTGTCCCTCTGTCTCTCTCTGTCTGTCTCTGTCTCTCTCTGTCTGTCTCTGTCTCTCTTTGTCTCTGTCTGTCTCTGTCTGTTGTCTGTCTGTCTCTCTGTCTTTCTCAGTGTCTCCGTCTGTCTGTGTCTCACTCTGTGTCTCTCTCGGTCTCTCTCTGGTGATTACAGTGGTGTATTTGTGATCTGCTGACCCAGATTCGATTCTCGTTCAAGAGGATTTTTCCTCTGGAGTTAACATCAGTGCCGACTCCACTTTCCCCAAAAGTCCTTCAGATGAGACTATAAACCGAGGTCCCGTGTTTGAACGCTCGCAGAACATCTTGCGCACACGTTAAAACCCGTTCCGTTTTTCGAAAGAGTAGGCCATTGTGTGCCAGTGGGAACGGATGACAAAATTGACAAAACCGCATACACACGGATACTAGATGAAGAAAGGCACATGTGTGCTTATTCCATTATCATCGAAATAAAAGAATCAATCAATCAATCTCTCTCTCTCTCTCTTCTCTCTCTCTCTCTCTCTCTCTCTCTCTCTCTCTCTCTCTTCTCTCTACTCTCTCTCTCTCTCTCTCTCTCTCGACTTCAAGAAAGCGTTTGATAGTGTCAGACATGACAAACTTCTTGAATGTATTAAAAGCCAAGGTATAAGAGGTAAGTTTTTTGCTGCATTATCAGCTATGTATATGTCTTTAATGTCATGTATTAGAGTAAATAATAACTTATCAGAGTTTTTTGAGTGCCCGATAGGCGTGAGGCAAGGCTGCGTATTAAGCCCTACATTATTTACAGTGTTTATTAATCAATTAGCTAATCAAATGAATGAGAATGGCAGGCATGGAATTCATATGTTACCTGATATTTTTGAACTGTTTATCTTACTGTTTGCAGACGACGTAGCTATACTTTCAGTGACACCATTTGGGTTGCAACAGCAATTGAATATTCTGCAAGCTTACTGCAATAACATGCAGTTAATGTTAATATTGACCAAAACTAAGGTAACTGGTCTTTAGAAAAAGGGGGATTTCTTGCAAAACATGAACAATGGTTTTATAAGGGTGTTAAGTTGAATGTAGTTAATGAATATTGCTACTTAGGCTTCACTTTTACGACAAAGATTAGCACAAAGTTGGGCACTGAAAAATTAGTAAGTAAAGGGAAAAAAGCAGTCATTCAGTTAAACAAAGCATTCCATAGGTATAAAGAGATGAATTCAAGCACATTTTCCAAGGTTTTTGATGTTAAAATTCAGCCAATTTTGTTATATGCTTCCGAAATCTGGGGTCTAAGTAAAATGGACCATATTGAAAAAGTTCACTTGATGGCAGGCAAGAGATTTTTAGGAGTACCGATAAGAACACCAAATAAAATGGTGTATGGAGAACTGGGTAGGTATCCGCTTTATATTAATTCTTATACAAATGTAATTAGATAATGGTTTAAGCTTCTACAACTGAGTCCAAACAGATTGCCATACAGTGCTTACCAAAAACTGCTGGAAATCGATAAAAATGGAGAAAAAAATGCTGGGTATCAAAAGTAAGAGAAATTTTATGTGAAACTGGTTTCAGTATTGTATGGTTACAACAAGGTGTTGGTGATGTAAAAGCATTTTTGCATGTTTTGAAGCGGAGATTAATCGATATGTTTACCCAAGAGTGGTATGGCTCCATAAGAGATAAAGAGAGATATGAAAACTATAGATCATTTAAAACTATTTTTGAAAAAGAAAACTACATTAACTCAATAGACACATATT
>CM054141.1:66682323-66686259 GCA_028751875.1 Rapana venosa
CTTTTATATCGAGGATAATGGAGTAAGCACTTATGTGCTTTTTTACACCCAGTCGCCGTGTGTATGTGGTTTTGTAAATTGTCATCTGTTCCCACCGGCACACAATGGCCTACTCTTACGAAAAGCGGAACAGGATTCAACGTGTGCGCAAGACTTTCTGCGTGCGTTCGCACACGGGGCCTCGGTTTATAGTCTCGCCCGAAGGACTGAGTGAGTGCGTATGTGTGTGTGTGTGTGTGTGTGTGTGTGTGTGTGTGTGTGTGTGTGTGTGTGTGTGTGTGTGTGCGTGCGTGCGGTGTGTGTGTGTGTTGTGTGTGTGTGTGTGTGTGTGTGTGTGTGTGTGTGTGTGTGCGTGCGTGTGAATGAGTGAGTGTGGTGTGTGTGAGAGTGAGTATGTGTGTTTGTGTGTGTGTGAATGAGTGAGTGTGTGTGCGCGCGCGTGTGTGCATGCATGTGTGTGCGTATGCGTGAGTGTGTGTGTGTGTGTGTGTGTGTGTGGAAGGGGGAGGAGGGGTAACCGATCATTATACACAACAATCTCACCATAGAAGAAACACAGGGCTTTTCAGAGGCACAAAAAACAAATCAAGACATACGCTGGAACCTCAGGAAAGGCTGTGTACAGAGGTAAAGAGAGATTTCCAAAAACCATAAAATTCATGTATTTTATTCTTTTATTTCGAGGTTAACGGAATAAGCACTGAAGCGCTTATTTTTAACATCCAGTCCCCATGTGTATGCCTTTTTTGTAAAGTTTTGTCATCCGTTCCCACTCACATACAATGATCTACTCTACCGAAAAGGGGAACGGGTTTAAACGTGTGCTCAAGATGTTCTCTGTCTGCGGAGTTTGTGTGCGTGCGCCCGCGCGCGCGTGTGTGTATGTGTGTGTGTGTGTGTCTGTGTGTGTGTTCTTTCTTTCTTTAATTTAACGTCTGTTCACTTAAGGTGATATTAGACCAAAGATATAGTGTTACAATATATAGAGAACGTGTGTGTGCGTGCGTGTGTGTTCAAATTCATTTAACGTCTTTTCACAGTTGTGATATTAGACGGTGGGGGGGGGGGGGGGGGGGGGGGGGGGGGGCAGCAGGGGGGAGGAGGGTGTAGAGTGTCAAGGGAGGAGGGTATAGTTGGTACTGTACAGGAGAAAGAATTTCAGGGGATCAATGCATGCGAAATGATAAACAAAATTTAAAAATTAAAAAAAATATAGAAAAACAACCACCAAAATTATAGAAAAAAACAAAAACAACACCGTTACGTTACTAACCTATTGAACTACAATAAAAAACAGGAAAATGCAATTCTAACCTTTTCAAAACAAAATCAGTTTCCCAAATGAAAAGTAAATAAAATTTAAACTACTGAATTTCTGGGAAAAATCCCCCAAACCTATCTTAATGTGTGAAAACCCCCTCCCCTTCCCTTAAAGAAACCCAAGAAAAAACCCCCCCCCCCCACCCACCACCCACCCCCCCCCGGGAAAGAAAAAGTTAAACCCTTAAAAAAAGAGCCAGAAAACCCCAAAAAAGCCCAAAACCAATTACAACCACAATTCTCTAGCCCCCCTATGACCAAACAAAATAAACATAGGAATGCAAAAACTGTGGATAATGTTTTTTTTTTTTAATCTAACAAGCTCAAAAAATAATTTCTGGACTGAGCGTCTTTAAAGCCCAAAGCAATCAAAAAAACCCAACGGCTATGCAAAAAGCGATCAAAAAAGTCGTACATAAGTGAAGACTGCTAAATATTGCTGATGGAGAGGATGCCAAAAAAACGGGAATGTCCCTTTTTTTAAACTCCCACATGTTTATTGATCTGCTGTTTTTTTTTTACCATTGAAAAAGGCTTTCCCGCATTTTTGTTTGAAGCAATTCAGTTTCCATCTACAAGCTAAGGAAACAATCTGCTTTGACAGTTACATCATGTTCTCGTATTTTGACGAAAGACTCAATTGCGTGTGGTGTGTGGTGCATGCGTTTTTGTGTGTGTCGTGCGTGGGGTGTGTATGCCCTGCGTGCTGTGTGGTGCGTATGTGCGTGCATGCTGGCGTGTGTGTAGTGTGTATGTGCGCTTTCGTGCGTGCTTTGTGTGTTAATGTGTATGTGTGTGTATTTTGTGAGGGGGAGGGAGGGGTAGAGGGGAGAGGGGGAAGGGGGGAGAGAGGGGTGTGGGGACGTTGCGCTGCAGAGGGTGAGCGCTACACCGGTTTCTGCTATGGCCTTTCTCCCGCAGGACAGCCAGCGCTCTGGAGGAAGTGAAGACAGCGAGGAGCTCAGTAACCAGCACCAGCAGGAGGAGGAGGGGGGAGGAGGAGGAGGGTGAGAAGGAGAAGGAAAGGGAGGAGGGGAGAGGATGAGGAGGAAGGAGGAGGAGGAGGAGAGGAGGAGGAGAGGAGGAGGAGGAGAAGGGGAGAGGGGATGAGAGGGGAGGGGAGGAGGATGGGAGGAGGAGCAGGAGGAGGAGGAGGAGGAGGAGGGGGGAGGAGGAGGAGAGGAGGATGAGGAGGAGAAAAGGAGAGGGGGGGAGGAGGGGAGGAGGAAAATGAGGATGAGGGGAGGATGAGGGGAGGAGGAGGAGGAGGAGGGGAGGAGGAGGGAAAAGGCAGGAGGAGGAGGAGGAGGGGGAGGCAGGAGGAGGGGAGGAGGAAAGGGGGAGGACGAGGAGGAGGAGGAGGAGGGAGGATGACGAGGAGTGAGCAGGAGAGAGAGGAGGACGGTGTGATGATGGTGATGGTGGTGATGGATGGTGGTGGTGGGGATGTGTGGTGTGGTGTGTGTGGTGATGGTGGTGGTGATTGGTGGTGTTTTGTGGTAGGTGGTGGTGATGGTGGTGGTGGTGGTGGTGATGCTGATGGTTGTGGTGTTTGGTGGTGATGGTGGTGGTGTGTGTGGTTTATGGTGATGGTGGTGGTGATGGTGGTGGTGATGTGGTTGGTGGTGATTTGGGGGTGATGGTGGTGGGATGGTGGTGGTGATTGTGGTGGTGGTGGTGATTGTGGTGGTGGTGGTGGTGATGTGATGGTGGTGGTGATGGTGGTGTGATGGTGGTGGTGGTGGTGGTGGTGATGGTGTGGTGATGTTGGTTGATGGTGGTGTGATGGTCGGTTTTGGTGGTGGTGGTGATGATGGTGATGGTGGGGTGATGGTGGTGGTGTGGTGGTGGGGTGGTGGTGGTGTGATGGTGGTGGGGGTTGTGGTGGTGGTGGTGGTGGTGGTGGTGGTGATGGTGGTGGTTTGGGGTGGTGGGGTGTGGTGGTGGTGGTGGTGGTGGTGGTGGTGGTGGTGGTGTGGTGATGTGATGATAATGCCGGCGGCGGTTGGATGATGTGATGATTTGGGGGTTATGTGATGGTGTAGTGTGTGGTGGTAGTGGTGGTGGTGGTGGCTGCGTGATGATGGTAATGATGGTGGTGATGATGGCGATGATGATGGGGTGTGGGTTTGGGGATGATGGTGGTGATGATGATGTGATGATGGTGATGGTTTATGATGATCTGGATGTTGGTGGGTGAGGATGATGATGATGATGATGATGATGATGATGATGATGTGATGATGTTGGTGATGAGGGATGATGAAGTTGGTGATGAGGATGATGAGGTGGTGGGTGGTGATGGCAGTGAGATGACGATGATGATGGTGGTGGTGAAGGTGATGATAGGGTGGCGATGATGTGATGATGATGATGATGATGATGATGATGATGAGTTAGTAAAAACATAGTTATCTATACCCCTCTCTCTCTCTCCCCCTCTCTCTCTCCCCATCTCCGCTCTCAACCCCTTTGCTCAACGCACAATACACGCGCGTATTGCACACACACACGCACCACACAACCCCAAAACCCAACACACAAAACCCCAAACCCCCCCAAAAAAAAAGGGGACGAAAAAAAAATCCACCCCACCCCCCCCAAAAAAAAAAAAAA
>CM054141.1:66686759-66704259 GCA_028751875.1 Rapana venosa
ATCTTCTTTGCGTCGCGTTTTTATCTATCACTGTTGTCTTTTCTGCGTCTGTCGTCTATCTTCTTCGTCGCGTTGTCGTCTTCATCTGTCGTTTTTGTCTGTCTGTTTTCTACGTCTGTCTGTTGTCTTCTACTTCTATCTGTCGTCTGTCTGTCTGTCTGCGCTATCATCTTGTCTGTCTGTCTGTCTGTTGCTGTCTTCTATCTATCTGTTGTTTGCGTCTGCGTCTGTCATCACTTCGTCTGCGTCTGTTGGGGTTGTCTATCTGTCTGTCTGTCTGCCGTCTGCCGTTTGTTGCTTTTGTCTGTCTATCTTTGTCGTCTATCGTTGTCTGCTATCTATCTATCTGTCGTCTGTCGCATCTATCTGCTTTATCTGTCTGTGTATTATCTATCGTCTGCTGTCTGTCTATCTATCTGTTGTCTATCTGTCGGCTATCTTTTTCTGCGGGTTGGGCCGTCTGTTTCTATCTACGTTGTCTGTCTGTCTGCGTCGTCTTTTGCGTGTCTGCTGTTATCTTCTTTGTCTGTCGTTGTCTGTCTGTTGTCTGTCGTTGCTGTCTATCTATCTTCTGTCTGTCTGTCTGCTGTTGTCTATCTATCTATCTTTTCCTGTCTTTTGTTGTCTTCTATTATCTTCTGCTGTCTGTCTGTCTGTCTATCTATCTATCTGTCGTTGTCTGTTGCTGTCTATCTATCATCTTCTGTCTGTTGTTGTCGGGCTGTCTTCTATCTTCTGTCTGTCTGCTGTCTTTTGGTGCTATTTCTGTCTGTCTGCCTGTCTCCCTTTTTGTCTGTCGTCTTTTCTTCTATCTATTGTCGTCTATCTGTCTGTCTGTCTATCTATCATCTGTTGCTGTCGTCGTTTCTATCGTTGTCTGTCGCTGTGTATTTCTACGTCGTCTGTTGTCTATCTATCGTCTTTTTTCTGTCTGTCTATCATTATCTGTCGTTGTCTGCTGTCTTCTGTCTGCTATCTTTACGTCTGCTGTCTGTTGCTATCTATCTTCTGTTTTCTGTCTGTCTTTTGTCTGTTAAAATCTATCTGCTGTCTGTCTGTCTTCTGTCGTCGTCTGTCGTCTGTCTTCTATTATCTATCTATCTGTTGTTTTCTGTTTTTGTCTATCTATCATCGTCTTCTGTTGTTGTCTTCTATCTATCTTCGCTGTCTGTCTGTTGTCTACTATCTATCTGTCTGTTGTCTGTCTGTTGTCTGTCTGTCTATTTTATTGTCGTTGTTTGTCTGTCTTTTATCTTCTATCTGCTGTCTGTCTGTCTGTCGGTCGTCTTTTATCTTCTGTCTGTCTGTCTGTCGTCGTCTGTCTGTTATCTATTAGTCTGTCTGTCTGTCTGCCCTTCTGTCTATCTATCTATCTGTCTGTCTGTCTGTCTGCTGTCTGTCTGATCTTCTACTGTCTGTCTGTCGTTGTCTGTCTGTCTACTACTATCTTCTGTCTGTTTCTGTCAGAAAGGGCAAAAAGGGGGGCCCTGCAGAAGGGAGAAGATTCTAGTGGTCAGACATTGCGCTGCAATTGACCCGGGTTCGTTCCAGTTAAAGGGGGGGTATTTTCACTCGGGAGTTAACTCAGTGCAGACTCCACTCCCCCAAAGTCCTTCGGATGAGCTATAACCGGGGGGCCCCGGTGCGAACGCACGCGAACATTTTACGCACACTTTAAAATCCGTTCCGTTTTTCGAAAGAGTAGGCCTTGTTGGGGTGGGAACGAAAAAAAATTTAAAAATCCGCACACACACGGGGAATGGATGAAAAAAAAAAAAGAAATAAGTTGTTGTTGTTTTATTTAAGCTGTTCACTTTTTGTGAATTAAAAAATAGACATAATGCTTTTTCCTTTATTCCGTATAAAAAAAAATAATTTTTTTTTTTAAAGGGACAGATAATCTTCGTGGGGCTTCTGAGGTTGTCTGTCTGCCACAGTAGTCGCTACCTTCGACGTGCTTGGTCTTTCCCTCTGGCTCTGCAGCCAGAGTCATAAGGTGTTGGAGGCCACGAAAAGGATGCGTTGGTTTAGGGCGGACATTAGGCTATGTGTGGAGGTGTAGGTACCACTTGATCCTTATGTGGGTCAAAGTGTTGTAGGATGGTGTTGCTCAATGTCATGTCTCGTGTCCACCTTACTTCTGATCTTTTTCTTGTCTTGTCCTTGTATTGGTATGTTTGTATATAATGATTTAATCGGGCCCATTTCAGTTCTCTGGGGACTCCAGTTTTCTTCTTGAGGACTTTAGTTAGGGCCCGTGTCTGGCGATTGGTACGTCAGCCGATTTCATTGCACCGGACAAGTCATTACGGATGCGGACTATATACCCAGTGGTCCAGTGTGCGAACGCATTTCAAAGGCATCTTGCATCTCAAGACCAATACCTGTCTCGATGTGGATGGAAGTGGCTGTGTGTGGGTGTTTGTGAGTGTGTGTGTGTGTGTGAGTGTGTGTGTGTTTGTTATGATAAGCGTGTGAATGTGTGTGTATGTGAGAGTGGTTGTGGTGATTTGGTGTGTTTACATTAGAACTGTTATGTGTGGAGTGTGAGTGTGTGAGTGGGTGTGTATGTGAGTGGGTGTGTATGTGTGAGTGTGTGTGGGTGGTGAGTGTGTGCGGTGTGAGAGTCAAAGATAAGTAAATAAATTTTATTTTCAGATGGTCATTGAATAAGCAGTGCATTTGCTTTTTTTTTCATCAAGCCATCTATTAAAGAAAAAAGGGGGAGAAAAAAGATTGTAATAATATAATATATATTATATATTATATAAAAAAGAGAGAGAGAAAAGAGGAAGAGAGAGAAGAGAGAGGGGAAGAGAGAAAGAGAGAGAAGGGGGAAGAAGAGAGAGAAGAGAGAGAGAGAGAATAGGAAATGAAAAAAAACCCTAATCAATGATCAGTGAGTGAGTGTGTGTCTGTGATGTGTTGGGTGTGCGTGAGTTTATTATATTATTTTTTAATTTTTAAATTCTTTTTATATCGAGGTTTAATGGGAGAAAAGACTTATGTGCTTTTTTAAAACCAGTCGCCGTGTGTATGTGGTTTGTAAATTGTATCTGTTCCACCGGCACACAAATGCTACTTTACGAAAGCGAACAGGATTCAACGTGGTGCGAAAAGACTTTGCGGCTTCGAAAACACGGGGCCTGGGTTTATGTTCCCAAAGGTATGTGGTGCGTTGTGGTGGTGTTTGTGTGTGTGTGTTGTGTGTGTGTTTTGTTTTGGGTGTGTTTTTTGTTTTGTGTTGTGTGTTTGTGTGTGTCGTGGTTGTGTTTGTGTGTGTGTGGTGGTTCGTGTGGTGTGTGGTGTGTGTGCTTTGGGGTGTGTGTGTGTGTGTGTGTGTGTGGGGTGTGTGTGTATGTGAGTGTGTGAATGAGTGGTGTGTGTGTTGAGAGTGAGTGTGGGTGTTTCTGTGTGTGTGATATGAGTGATGTGTGATTTTGCGCGCGGTGGTGTGCATGATGTGTGTGCGAATCGTGAGTGTGTGTGGTGGTGGTGTGTGTGTGTGGGGTTTTGTGTGTGTTATGGATGGGGGGGGGGGGTAGATCTTTATACACAACAATCTCACCATAGAAGAAACACAGGGCTTTTCAGAGGCACAAAAAACAAATCAAGACATACGCTGGAACCTTAGGAAAGGCTGTGTACAGAGGTAAAGAGAGATTTCAAAAAACCATAAAATTCATGTATTTTATTCTTTTATTTCGAGGTTAACGGAATAAGCACTCAAGCGCTTTTTTTAAAAACATCCAGTCCCCATGTGTATGTCTTTTTTGTAAAGTTTTGTCATCCGTTCCCACTCACACACAATGGTCTACTCTACCCAAAAGGGGAACGGGTTTTAACGTGTGCTCAAGATGTTCTCTGTCTGCGTGAGTTTGTGTGCGTGCGCCCGCGCGCGCGCGCGCGCGCGTGTGTGTGTGTGTGTGTGTGTGTGTGTGTGTGTTGTTCTTTCTTTCTTTAAATTTTAAAGTCTGTTCATCCAAGGGATATTGACAAAGAATTGTTACAATATAGAGGGAAAGTGTGTGTGCGTGCTTTTGTGTTTTTTAAAATTTATTTAACGTCTTTTCACAGTTGTGATATAGACGGGGGGGGGGGGGGGGGGGGGGGGGGGGGGGGGGGGGGGGGGGGGGGGGGGGGGGGGGGGGGGGGTGGAGGGTGTATGAGTGTCAAGGGAGGAGGGTATAGTTGGGACTTACTGAGAAGGAATTTAGGGGTCAATGCATGCGAAATGATAAACAAAATTTAAAATAAAAAAAATATAGAAAAACAACCACAAAATTATGAAAAAAACAAAAAACACCGTTACTTTCTAACCTATTGAATACAATAAAAAAAGGAAAATGCAATCACCCCTTTTAACAATCAGTAATTCCATGAAAATGAAAATAAATTTCAACTACTGAATTTCAGTGAAAAAACCCAAACCACTTAGTGTGTAACCCCCTCCCCTCCCCCAAAAGAACCCAGAAACAACCCCCCCCCCCCCACCCCCACCCCACCCAAAAAAGCCCCCAACCCCCCCCAAACCCCCCCCCCCCCCCCCCCCCCCAACCCCTGGAAGAAAGAAAGAAGTCAACCTTTAAAAAAAAGAGCCGAAACCCCCAAAACAGAAAAAAAACCCAAAATTCCCAAACCCACAATTATCTCTAGCCCCTCCTATGACCAAACAAAATAAAAAATTTGGGAATTTCAAAAACTGTGGTTTATGTTTTTTTTTTTTAATCAAACAAGCTCAAAAAATTAATTTCTGGACTAGAGCGTTTTTTAAAGCCCAAAAGCAATCATAATAAAAAACCAACGGGGACTATGTTTAAGCGTTCAAAAAAATTTTCGTACATAAGTGACGGGACTTTTTAAATTTTTGTGATGGAGGGGGGTTGCCTTAAAAACGGGAATGTCCCCTTTAAAAAATCCCAAACTTTTAATTTATGTTCTGCTGTTATTTATTCCGAAATATGCAAAGGCCTTTTTTCCAGCTTATTTTGTTTTTGAAGAATTCAGTTTATCAATGCTCAAGGGAAACAATCTGCTTTTAAACAGTTCATCATGTTCTCGTATTTTGCGAAAGACTCAAATTTGGGGGTTTTTTTCCTTCCTTTGTTTTTGGTGCATGCGGTTTTGTTGTCCATGCTTTGCTTTGTGTGTTTGTGGTGTGTGTGAATTTCGCTTTTGCGTGTGTGTGTGCTTTTATGTGCGGGGCATGCGGGCCCTGGTGTTTTTATGTGCGTTTTGTTCGTGAGTGCGTGTATTTTTTTGGGTTGTATTTTTGTTTTGTACTGTCAGGGGGGAGGGGGGAAGAGGGGGAGAGAGGGGGGTGTGATGGGGCCCGTTTGGCAGCCTGAAGGGGGGTGGGGGGCTACCCAGGTTTTTTCTGCTTTGGCCCTTTCCCCAGACAGAAGCCAGCAGCTCTGGGGGGGGGAAAGACAGCAAAGGAGCTAAAAAAACCCAAGCACCAGAAAGGGGGGAGGGGAGGAGGAGGGAGGGGGGAGGAGGAGGAGGGGAGGGGGGAGGGGGGAGGGAGGAGGGGGAGGGGGAGGGGAATTTGAGGTTGGGAGGAGGAGGGGAGGGGAGGAGGGAGGATGGGGAAGGAGGAGGAGGAGGAGGGGAGGAGGAGGGATGGGGAAAGGGAGGGAGGAGGGGGGAAAAGGGAGGGGGAAGGGGGGGAAGGGGGGAGGGAGGGGGGAGGAGGAGGGGGCAGGGGGGGAGGGGAGGGGGGGAGGAGGGAGGGGAGGAGGAGGAGGAAATGAGGGGTTGGGGAAGGGAAAAGGGGAGGAGGGGGGAGGGGGAGGGGGGGAGGAGGATGGGGAGAGGAGGAGGATGGGGGAAGGGGGTGAGAGGGTGGTGGGGAGGGTGGGGGTTGGGGGGGGGGAGGGGGGGGGTGAGGGGGGGAGGGTGGGAGGTTGGGGAGGGGGGGGGGGTGGTTTGGAGGGGGGTGAGGGTGAGGGGGGGGGGTGGGGGGGGGTTTATGGGGGGGGGGGTGGTGGTGGGGGGTGGGTGGGGGTTTGGTATGGTTTGGGGTGGTGGTGGTGATGGTGGTGAGTGGGTGGTGATGGGGGATGGTGGGATGGTGGTGGTGTGGGGGTGGTGGTGATGGTGGTGTGGTGGTGGTGATGTGGTGGTGTTGGGATGTGGTGGTGATGGTGGTGGTGGTGGTGGTGGTGATGGTGGTGTGATGGTGGTGGTGATGGTGGTGGTGGTGGTGGTGATGGGTGGTGATGGGGGAAATGGTGGTGGTGATGGTGGTGGTGGTGGTGGGGGTATGTGGTGATGGGTGGGATGGTGGTGGTGATGGTGTGTGGTGGTGGTGGATGGTGTATGGTGGTGATGGTGGTGATGTGGTGGTGGTGTGGTGGTGTGGTGATGGTGTGGTGTGGTGGTGGTTGTGAGGTGGTGGTGGTGTGGTGGGTGGTATGGTGTGGTGGTGTTGGTGATAGTGAGATAATGGGGCGGTGGTATGATGATGATGATGTTGACAGGCTGATGGATGGATGGTGATAGGGGTGTGTGGATGTGGTGTGGTGGTGGTGGTGTGATGGTAATGATGGTGGTGATGATGCGATGATGATGGGGTGTGGGTGTGATGATGGGGTGATGTTATGTTGTGATGGTGTTGGTGATGTGCATGATTTTGGTGATGATGGTGGTGATGATGGGTGATGATGTATGTTGGTGATGAGGATGATGATTGGTGAGGATGATGAGATGGTGGTGATGGCAGTGATGATGACGATGATGATGGTGGTGGTGAAGGTGATGATATGGTGGCGAGATGATGATGATGATGATGATGATGATGATGATGATGGAGTGAGTTAGTAAATCACATAGTATATCTATACCCCCTCTCTCTCTCCCTCCCTCTCTCTCTCCCCCATCTCTCGCTCTCACACCTTCTCGCTCACACGCACACATACACGCGCGTATATGCACACACACACGCACACACACACACACACACAACACAACACATACACACACCACGCACCTCTATACACACACATACACACCCACACGCCCACTCCACCTACACACACACACACACACCACCACCACACACTGCACACCACACACTCAACACACACACACACACACACGTGCATCACGCACACAAGCACACACAGACACCACACACACACACACACACACCACACACCAACACAACCCCCACCCACACACATTCCGTCTAATATCACTTAGAGTGAACAGACGTTAAATGAAGACAACAACACGCACTCTCTCTCTCTCTCTCTCTCTCTCGTCCTCCTCTCTCGTTTCTCTCTCTCTCTCTCTCTCTCTCTCTTCTCTACTCTCTCTCTCTCATCTCTCTCCTCTTCATTACACCTTATTCTCTTCTCTACTCCTCTCTCCACACACACACACACACACGACACACACCACACCCGCGCACGCACACACACACACACACACACACACACAACACACACACACACCACACACGCACACCACACACACTCACTTACCCTCAGAAACAACAATTCAAACGTTTTTTTCTCTTCATCGCTCAAATTTCTAAAAGGGGAAATAAACAAATTAAACCCATTTTGAATTAAAGCAGTCTGCGGGCATTTTTTGGGACAGATGGAAAATTCTTAATGTCCCTCTGTGTTTGTCTTCGTCCTTTTTTTGTTCTTTGTTCCGCTTTTTCCATTCTTTTTTTATTTTTGTAAGTGTGTTATTTGTGTCTGTTTTTTTGGTTTTGTGATTTGTTGCGTGTTTTTGTGTGTTGGGGTTTTGTTGGTGTGTGTTTTTTGGTGTGTGTGTGTGTGTTTATTTGGTGCGGTTTGTGGGTGTTTGTTGTGGTTTTTTGTGTGGGGTTTTTTGTTGTTTTGTGTGTGAAAGAGAGAGAAGAGAGAGAGAGAGAAAAGAAGGAGAGAAAAGAGAGAGAGAGAAAGAAGAAAAAGAAAGAGAGAGAAAAGAAAGGCGTGTTGTTGTTGTCTTCAATTTTAACGCTGTTCACTCTAAGGATATTAGACGGAAATTTTCGCGCGCCGGGGTTTGGGGGGTGGGGGGTGTGTGGTTTGTGTGTGCCCTTTTTTGTCTGTATGTCCCTCCTCTGTCGTCTCTGACTGTTCTCCTTTTTTGTGGTTGTGTGTGGTAGGTTTGTTTTGGGGGTGTGTGTTGGTTTGTGTGTGTGTTGTGTTGTGGGGTTTTGTGTTGTTTGGGGGGGGGGTTTGATGTCTGTCTGTTTTTGAAATGGTGTGTGTCCTTTGTTTTGCCTGTCTCTGACCCCTGTTTCTCATTTTCCGTCGTCTGCCGTCTTTTTCTTCTTTTTTGCTGTCTGTCTGTGTTCTATCTATCTACTTCCCCATCTATTTTCTATCTATCTATCATTTATCTATCAACTACTATCTAGAAACTATCCATCCATTCCCCCATCCCTTCACATCTACAAAATATCAAATCCTCCATCTATTTTCTTCGCTATCTATCTTCTTCTAATCTATCTATCATCTATCATCCCCATATTTTCAAACATTCCATCACCCAAAAACCATCTATCCCCATCATCTATCTATCTATCTATCCATCCATCCATCACATCATCTCATTTATCTACTATCCTCACCCCCTTCTTTTACTCACCACTCCCCTCTTTTCCCTTTCTACCCATAAAACCCACCCACCCCCAAAAACTTCCAAACACCCCCATCCAAAACCCCCAAACCCCCAAACCCCCCACCCACCCCACCCCCTTTCCCCACCACCACCTCCCCCTCCCTTATCCCCCACTCCCCTTTTTTTAAAATCCTCTCCTCTTTCTTTTTTTTTTTTTTTTCCCCCCTTTCCCCCCTCTCCTTCTCCAAGCCCACCAAAAACCCCCAAACCCGCTTTTCAAGGCTGTAAAAAAAACAAAAAACATTTATGTTATTCAATTCTCTGGAAAAAAAAGTTTGACTTTTAAAACCAAACCAAAAACCAAAAAAACACAGCAAAAAATTTTGTAACACCAACAATACACAACACGAAAAAAAACCCCGAACAGTAGACGGGGCAGCAAGCAGCATGCAGCAGAAGCAGCGTCGCAGGTTTCCCCAAAAAAAAATACCTTTTCCTTCTGTTTTTCGGTACTCAAATTTAAACCCCACGTAAAGAACACACAAAAAAACACGGAAGAAATGCGCCCCCTCAAAACCTTTATTTTTAACAAATTTGGTATTTTAACTTTTTTTAATTTTACAAACCTGAACCCCCCTCATCCGGGTTTTGCAGCTTCCACTAAAATTTTGCGCGGGTCAACGCTGAAAATCGGCAACCCCCATTTTGAGATTTTTAAATTTCTCGGACTACCGTATTTGCCTAGCCCAATCCCAAAAACAATTGTACATCCATTTTTCAGCTTAAAAAAAAATTTAAAAGCACCTTTTTTTTTCCCAGCATAAAAAGAACACGTTTTGGGTTTTCTGACAGCTTTTTTAGGGGGGTTTGTACCCCAGAACCCTTTTTTCTATCCGCTTGGGGGCCCATGGGAGTTAAAGATATACAGACCCCCAAGAAGGGCAGTTCCATATTTTGTTGATCCCCGGGGCTCGAAAAAGCTGTCCACCCCGCGTAGGGGGGGACGGGAGGATTTGACGGGGTCCCCTAAGGGGGGGCATCCAGGGGAAACGTTCGCCCACCCCGGGGGGCCTGACGGTAATGAGACTTTTGGTTCCCCGATTCCCCCCCTAAGAAAACCGAAGAGTATGAGACACAGTCGCAGTAGGAAGGGGCGAACCCCAAGGTAGGAAATTTTGTTACGAAAAACATGGGAAGGGCAGTAAACAGGTAGGAAGATTTGTTAAATCAGCGGGGAAGGGGCAAACAGGGGGTAGGAAACTTTTAAACTGATCAGCATAAAAAGGGGGCAGTAACAGAGGGGGGAAGACTTTGTTACAGACAGCGAGGAAGGTCATAACAGGGGGGTAGGAAACTTTTTCTACACATGGGAAGGGGCGAACTTTGGAAACTTTGTTACAGAACAGTAGAAAAAGGGGGATCCCAAAAAGGGCGGGAAAAGTAATAACAGAGGGGTAGAAGAATTCTTACAGATCACGAAAGGAGAAGTAATAACAATGGTAGAAGACATTGTTACGATCAGCGAAGGGGAGCTTCCCCACAAGGGGGGAGACTTTCTTACTGTAAAAGGGCCTAAAAATTTTTTTCACAAACACAACAAAATTCATTAAACCCCAAAAAACTGGGGAGAAAAGTGAAAATAAGAAAATGAAAAAAAAGAAAAACAAAAATGAATATTTTCGGGGAATTTTTTAAACCCAAAAATTGTATATCATGAAAAAAAATTAAAATAAATTTTAAAATGAAAAATGATTAAGAAAAAAATAAGAAAAATAAAAAAGGAATGAACGAAACGGGTGCGTCAACTGATTTTTTGATACAAAAAGGGGAAGATTAATCAACACTCATACTTATCAACCAATCAACCGGTCAACCAAAAATAAAACATCAATCAGCCCCTTTCCTTAGTTAACAAATTCCATCAAAAACGATCTCAAAAACAAATCCTGAAATCCCAAACATAATACAAGACAGTGAGAATCTACTGAAAAATTAAGTAATGTTTAATAACCATTGCCTACAAAAAACCCCCAAAAAAAATAGCACCATTAAAAAAAAAATAAAAAATAAAATAAAAAATGTATGAATTTAATAGCGCGAATCTTTTAAAGCAACAAATCAAAGCGCTCAGTTTATTTTATACCATTTTAATCACGCAGATTTCTCTCCTGAAATTCGGGGTGCCTCCCCGGGAGAGCGGAGAAAAGCGTCGCCATTAGCGCTGGCCCCCCCACCCTTTTTTTTTTTTTTTTTGCGCGTATTTGTTTCCCCATCGAGTGCTTTTTCTAAGAATTTTGCCAGGGAAACCTCTTGTTGCCGTGGGTTTTTTTTTTGTGCGCAAAAATTACGGTAACCACGGGGCCTCGGGTTTTTCGTCTCATCCGAAAACTAGCGCCAACCACCACTCATGGCTAAAAAAATGGGGGAAAAAATTTTTTGGCCAAACGGGGGAAAAACCGCCGCAACATTTAACCCGACTTTTCGCTTTTTAGAAGGCGTTACCCCAGACCCCCGATCCACTTATTCATCCAAGGCAGAAAACATTGAACCCACAAAAACATGTTTTAAAAAAGTTGGCTCTTATTGTAAACTTATATCAACAGTTTCATCAGAAATCTGAAACGGGAAATCAGAAACACTGCTGTCTGTTACTCAAGGCCCGCACCGCGCATTTCCCCACCCGGCATGCTGTTTTAAGTTTCACATCAGGGAAATCACCGATCTTTCGCGGGGGGTGTTTTTTTGTTTTTTTTGTTTTGTTTTTGTAATCTAAAATCAACCCATCCCCCTAGTTTACTAAAAAAAGGAATAGGGGACAACATTATAAAAACCCCATACACACGGGGACTAGATTAAAAAAAAAAAGCACCAAAAAGGCTTTTTCTATTTTCCTCGAATAAAAGAAAGAAAGAAGGAAAAAACAACCACAACACAACAACAAACAACAAGAATGCCCCTTTGCGACTTGTAGCTTACGTTGTCCCCCCTTACGTACAACCCCTTTTTAAAAGAGGTTTCTTTTTTTTTTTTTTCTTCCATTTTCGAGATAATTTAAATGCGCACTCAATGGCAGAGACAACGAAAACAGACAACAAAACAGACAGACACGGACGGACGGACGGACGGGAAAAGAACGGACAGCGGACAGACAGCCGACAGACAGACAACGACGGACAGACGGACAACAGCCAACAAACAAAAGAAAAACAACAGACAAAAGGGCAGACGACAGACAACAACAGACAGCGACGGGGCGGACGGACAGACAACAACAAACGGAAGACAAACAACAGACGGGCGGAGGACGGACGACAGACGACGACAAACAGACGGGCAACGGCCGGACAGAAAAAGACAGACAGACGGGGAAAGGAAAAAGACAACCCGGGCAAAAACAGACGGACGGACGGACAGACGACGGGCGGAGACGACGGGCAGACAGCAACAACGGACGACAGACAGACAAACAAAAAGACAACGGACAGACAACAGAAACGAGACAGACAAACAACGGGCGGACAGACAACAAAACAAATAAGGACGACAGACAGACGATAAAGACAGACAGAAAACGACGGACGACGGCAGACAGACGACAACGACAACATGGGCGGCGGGCAGACGGACGAAAAGCAGCAAAAAACGACAAACGGAAAAAGCAACGGAAAGGGCAGACAGACAAAAAAGACAAAGACGGGGCGGACAGACAGGCCGGCAAAAAGACAGACAACACACACACAAAACAACATGCACACAAACACACAAAAAAACAACAACAACAACCAACGCACAACAATAAAACAAAACACACACAAAGACGGACACACAACAACAACGGCCCCCAACAAAAAACACACCAACAACACAACAACAACACAACAAACACAAAAACAAGACACACAACAACAAACAACCCACAAACAAAACCCAACAAAACCCCCCACACACAAAAAAAACACACAAACAAAAACCCCCAAAAAACACACACACACAAAAAACAACAAACACCACACAACCAAACACAAACACACAAAAACAACAACAAACACAACAAAAACAAAAACGCAGAGCAACAACCAACACACACCCAACCCCCAAACAACACACAAAAACAACAAAAACAACCAACACAACATAAAACAACAAACAAACACCCCCCCCCCACCCCAAAAAACCAAATAAACCCCACCCCAAAAAACGCAAAAACCCCACAACAACAAACCATCACAACAAACAACAACAAAAACCAACAACAACACCAGACACCAACAACCCCAACAAACACCCACACAAAACACAAAAAAGACAAAAACAAACCAAAAAAACAACACACAAAAACAACACAACACACACAAAAACAAAACATCAACGCAACAAAACCAACAAAACCCCAACAACAAAAACAACACACAACAAAAAACAAACAAAAACCAAAACACAAACAGACAAACAACAAACCAAAAACCCCCAAAACACACACACCCAAACCACACCACGCACCCACCACCACCCAACACCCCAAAAAAACCACCCAAAAAAACGACCACCAACCAAACCACACACACACACAACCCCAACACACACAACACACACACCACAAAACCACAAAAAACACACAAAATAAACCCAGCCCCAACAACACAAAACCACAACAAAAACCCCACCAAACACACACCACAACACCACACACACACCAACAAAAAACCACACACAAACGAAAAAAAACCCGCACACCCAATACACACAAAACACAAAAAACACAAGCAAACAACAAAATCACACCA
Organism: Rapana venosa; assembly: GCA_028751875.1. Lineage (NCBI taxonomy): Eukaryota > Metazoa > Mollusca > Gastropoda > Neogastropoda > Muricidae > Rapana > Rapana venosa. Next base: position 66,700,127 of record CM054141.1, read on the forward strand.
AACACAAAACGCCCCCCAACCCCCAACACACACAAAAAACAAAAAACACATAACAAAAAAAAAAAAAAATTTCCCCCAATCCAACAAAAACCACAAAAAAACAAAGAAAAAAAACAAAACAAACAAAAAAAAACAACCAACAAAACACACACAAACAAATGAATTTTAAATAAAGGGGAAAAACCCTTTCAATAATAAATTTTTACCAAAAAAACAAAAAAACAAAAAATTTTACAAAACAAAAAACAAACAAAAAACCTATTATTTACTAATTACTAAAAAAATTTTGGGTTTTACAATAAAACAAAATAAAAATACTAAAAATTTACTACTCTACTTCTCACTACAATACTACACTTTTTAACTACTATACTACTAACTACTACTACTCTCTCTCTACTACTCTAACTACACTCACTATATAATAGTAATAATAATAAAAAAAATAATAAAAAAAAAAAAATAAAATAAAAAATAAAAAAATAAAAAAAATAAAACAAAAAAAACAACGATGAGGGAATTTCTACTTCCAAACCACACCCACACTCAACACACTACTATTTAAAACTACTACACTACACTACTCCCAAAACATCATCACAAACCCCATCATCAAAACATCATCAAAACGCCGACCACAAAACAACACAGCAATAACAAAAACAATTTTCCCCCGCCAAATGGGATGCACGGGGCCTGCTTTCAGGTTTAAAACGGCACACAACGCATTTCTGGTCATTTTATGACAGACAAAATATTGCTGTCTTCCCGTTAAAAGAGAAAAAAAGAAAAAAGAAGAAGAAAAAAAAAAAAAAAAAAAAAAAAGGGAGAAGAAGAAAGAAGAGAAGAAAAAAAAAAAAAAAAAAAAGGAGAAAAGAAAAAAAAAAAAAAAAAAAGAAAAGAAGAAGAAAAAGAAGAAGAAGAAAAAAAAAAACAACAACAACAACAACAACAAAAACAACAAGAAAAGAAAAGAAAAAAGAAGAAGGAAAAAAAAAAAGAAAAACAAAAAAGAACAAGAAAAAAACAAAAGAACAAAAAAAAAGAAAAAAAGGAACAAAAAAAAAAAAAACAAAAGAACAAGGGAGAAGAACAAGAAAAGAAAAAAAAAAAAAAGAACAAGAACAAGAAGAACAAAAGAACAAGAAGAACAAGAATAAAAAAGTAAACAAGAAGAACAAGAAAAGAAGAACACAAAACAAAGACAAAAACAAAAAGAACAAAAAAAAACAAAAAAGAACAAAAAGCTTGGTTGTTCCAGGTAAATAACTCCGGCATCACATTCTGTTAAAAAACCATCTTCCCATCTAGTTTGCACAAGACTGCCTGTTTCCTTCCCCCTCCCTTTGCTGACGTATGCTCACACAACAACACCTGGGAAAACATGTACCAATTCACCTACTGCGATCGAACACTCAAGAACTCGTCTGCACATGCGATACACCCGAATTTATACCTTAGAAAGGACAGGATAGCCTGGTGGTTAATGAACACTCGTGTCGCGACCCGGGAGATTCTCGCTCAAAGGGGGAAATTTTTTTTTTTTCTCGAGTTTAAAAACTGCCGACTCCCCCTCCATCAAAAATTTTTTGGGTGAACATCAAAGAGGTCCGTGCGCGAGCCACTCAAAACACTGCGCACATGTAAAACCTTTCCTTTTCACAGAGTAGACCATTGTTGCCGCGGGAACAATGGCAAAATTTACAAAAAAAAAGCATACACACGGGACAGAAAAAAACCGAGGTTTATTTCCCATTTCCCCAAAGAAAAAATGAAAAATACATAAAGAAAAAAAAAAATACAGTTACAAATAACACCCCCTTCAAAGACACAATAAATCACTACACACCGTCTTTTTTCACAGGCTAAGACGGGTGACAACCACTGAGTGATTTTTTTTTTTTTCGTGTAAAATTACGTAGATGAAAATTTTTGCAAGCTTTACGGCCTTTTTTAAAAAAAAAAATACAGCAAAGAAAGAAAGCAACAGAAGGGCCCCCCTCTTTTTCAAAAAACAAACAAGCCAAATGACAAAAAACAAATGCCACCAAAAACGGCAAACGAAACAGAAAGAGGGTCATGATTTTTCGTTTAATCACCATGGCAATTTCTTTTTTGCGACCGTTGAAAAAGGGCAAAAAAAAGAAAAAAAAAAAGAAAACCAAGCAAAAACACTTTAAGAATAAACAAAAAATAACAACAAAAGCAAAAAAGGAAAACCAAACACAAAAACCCCCCTTTCCCCCCCTCCCCCCCCTTCCCCCCCCCATAACACAAAACCTAAATAAAACAACAAACACACACACACACACACACAACACACACAACACACACACAAAAAAAAAAAAAAAAACAAAAACCACCCTTCCTTTTTCATGTAAAACCCCCTTTTTTAGAACCCTTTTTTTTTTTTTTTTAAAACCAAAAACCCCCAACCCAATCTACTGATTATTTGGAATTGGTTTTTTTTTCATTCATCGACTAGCGCCCGAATTCAAAAAAGGGGGAAATTTTGCGTAACCGTTTTTACCCACCATGAAGAAGCCAACATTCCGACTTGGGGAATTTTTTGGGAAAATAACGTAACCCCTCACCGGATTTACAACAAAGCGACGACGAAAAAAACCCACGGGACAAGGAGGCAACGGGCAATCGGGATCTCTCAAGGCGCGGGAGGATAAGAGGTTGTGTGAGGGCAGGGCATTCCGTCTTCTTTATAGCGGGGACGAGGAAGTGTGGGAAACGCTGCCCCCCCGGATGCAAGTGCGGGAAATGCTGTTGTTTTAGATTCAGGATGGTCTCTTTTTTTAAATGGCACGGTGTCTTCTTTTTGAAATGATGTGTTTTTTAATTTTAGTGATGTCTCTTTTTAAGTTAAAGATGCCTCCTTTCCCGCATTGCTTTTCCCTGCCTTTTCCCCTCTCTCTCTCTCTCTGTCTTTTGTCTCCTCCTTCTCTCTCATCCCTTCTGTCTCTCTCGTCTTCTCTCTCTCTCTCTTCACTGTCTTCTGTCTTCTCTCTCTCTCTCCTTCTCTCTCCTCTTCTCTCTTCTCTCATCTCTCTCTCTCTCCTTTCCTCTTTTTCTGTAATGTCCGTCTGTCTCTGTCTGTCTGTCTGTCTCTCTGTCTGTCTTCCGTCTGTCTCTGTCTGTCTGTCGCTCTCTCTCTCCCCTCTCTCTGTCTGTCTGTTCTCTCTCCCCCCTCCCTTTTCTGTCTGTCTGTCTGTCTCCTCTCTCTCCCTTTTGTCCCTCTCTCTCTTTTCTCTCCCCCTACTCCCCCCTTTCTCTCTCCCCTTCTCCTTCCCCCTCTCCTCCTACCATCTCTACTCTCTCCTCCCTCTCCTCTCCTCCTTTTTTCCCCCCCCCTATGCTCATCACTTTGTGATTTTTTTTCTATTACCAGTTTTATTTTGGTTGCCATATACTGACATGTATCCGTATTTTTAAGCAGACCCCAATGAAGCTGCTGAATTTTAGATTAGCACATTTATCTCAGTGTTCGACAAGCATGCTCCCTTCATAAAAAAAACGTTAAAGGAAAAAAATCTCCTTGGATAACAAAAGACATAGAATCTGAAATACACTTAAGAGACTATTTGAAAACCCATGGTTAAAAAGAGCAATTTAGAATGCAAAGAAACAAAGTAACTTCGCTACAACGCAAATCTTCAAAAGTTTTTTAATTTTTAAATACAGACTGTTTTCAAGTATGGGAAAACCCTCACTATATTAAGTATATTATGTCCACTGATGCAACATCCAAACTAGTCACGTTTTCCCCTCTCATTCTCTCCGTCTCAGCATCAATCATCATCCCCCAAGAACCCACCTGGGGTCGTGTGGAGACCCTAAAAATGGGGGAACCCCCTCCTCCAAACTCTCCCCTTTGCCTATGCCGAGATCATTCATCCTCCTTCCGATTTATAAAAACACGACCCCTTTTTCTGTCTTCCCTTTGTGTGAAAACCATTCAAGTGTTCCCGCCTCTGTTTTGGGCAATTTGTGGATGACCTCCCCTTCACTTTTCCCTTTTTTAAAGTTTAAATTCGTCCTCCAAAACCTTTATTTGACTCTTGACCCTTCATGTTTTGTTCCCCCTCCACAGAAATGCCCATATTCAGGCAATTTGTTTCGGA
>CM054141.1:66707247-66736574 GCA_028751875.1 Rapana venosa
AAGACGACAACAAAAAAAGGGAGGAAGGGGGGAGGAGTAGGGGATAAATCAAATAGGACAGATACAAATGAGAAACAGAGAAAGGGGAGACAGGAGACAGAGAGACAAAGGACAAAAACAGAAGAGAAAAAGAGACATATGCACAGACAGAGAGAGAAGGACAGAAGGTAGAGAGACAGAGAATGAGGGAGAGACAGAGAGTGACGGCTGACTTCTCGGAAACTTGTTCTTTCATTATCTACCTTGATACAAGCTACTCGGAAACGCAGAATCGGTTAATGGGGTAGGGAAGGGTTGGGGGTGGTGGGTGGGAGGGGAAGGTGTTTGGCACCAGATAGGGTGGGTGTGAGGGTGGGTGAAAGTTGATGAGAAAGAGGACCTGTGTGGTGTCCTTATGTGGTGTTCTTGTCGTTAACTGGATTGAGACGTTCAACTGCGGCGAACTCGGGTCAAAAAACAAACTTGGAAAATGATTATTTTCAAACTGCCTAGCATATTGTTTGTTGTGTTTGTGTGTGTGTGTGTGTGTGTGTGTGTGTGTTGTGTGTGTGTGTGTGTGTGTGTGTTTTGTTTTGTTTTGTTTTGTTTTGTTTAATGTCTATTCACTACATGGTGTTTAGACACACCCGCATTCATACCAAAGTACTTATTATTACACACCGCATCTCTCTCTCTCTTCTCTCTCTCTCTCTCTCTCTCTCTCTCTCTCTTCTCTCTCTTCTCTCTCTCTCTCTCTCCCCTTTTTCTCTCTCTCTCTTTTTTCTCCCCTACACGCACCCACATCCACACACACATAAGTATATAAATATACATATATATAATATTTATATATATATTATATTGTATTTACATATATTTTAAATATATATATATTATATAAATATTATATTTTTATATATTTATATATATTTTATTAATTTATGTAATACGTGTTTTACAGGTGAAGAATATATGACTTCAGCAACTGCCCCTATGAATTGCTGAGAGTCATATAAAACTTCTTGACTAGTGGCATATTTCTTATGAATATCTAAAACTCTCCTTTTTATACATGTCAAAAAGAATTGGGCAATCAAACAACAAATGGTGGACTGAAAGTGGAATAGAACAACAACATGTTACATTTTTGAATATTTAGTATTCCATGCATTTAATCTCAGTTTATGTATTAGAATTTCTAATTTCCGTGGGCAAGGAAACTGTGATAATGTTTTTCTATAATCTTTGAATGTATGCTTTCATTAACTTAGAATTTAATTTCATTTAAGACGACAATGCAAGATTAGAATCAAACACTTCAGTACTGTATTCAGAGCACCTTGTTTTGCCAAAGAATCAACCAACTCATTCGAATAAATTCCACAATGAGAGGGGATCCAGACAAAAAGTTATGCTGATGCCTCTGCTTGCAATAGAATGTATCAGGAATTTTATCTCAAATACAATATCATTCCTTATTTTACCATGCCATGACTTTAATGCCATTAACACTGCCTTTGAGTCAACGCAAAACAGAATTTGGCAAACATCAATAGCAGTATCAGACAAAAAATTCAAAGCCATAAGAATTGCAAATAATTCAGAAGTAAAAAAAGAAAAAATGTTGTTCCTAAATGAAAAGTTTTTTGAATTTTTATAGTCGGAATCACTATGCAGCACCACTTTTGCCTGTTTCTAATACAGATCCGTCAGTATACACTTTTAAGTGATTAGAATAATTATTTTCTAAGTGATTTTTTAAACATCAACGGTGAAAAGATTTTGATCTTAATTTTTTCTTTATTTCCGTGTAGTCAATGTCAAATTTAGCTGAAATATGTTCCAACGGAGGTTATTGTGGAACAATGGGTTTAAATTGGAATTGTTGTATATATCGATGTCATTTTCTTTCATAATGTGTCTGTATAATTTTTTATTGGCTGCAGAAATGAAATATTGCGTGCCCGTTTAGGAAAATCAGTGTCTTGATTAATAAGTTTTTCTCTTTTACTGAATTTGGAATACGATACTACGAACCACTATTTTGTACTGACGTTTTCGCTGATCAGAAAGAGATAAAAAATGAGCTTCTTTATAAGTTTTTTAGCTGTATTTGCATGAGCCGGAACACCAAGAGTATCTTTACTGCTTTACTGTCTAGACTTTGTAATTTTTTTAAGTAGAAAATCTGCAGCAGAAAAATAAATTCTTGTCCGTATTTAATTTTGAACGTCCCAAGGACAGAGCCAGATGTATCAGAGTCGTAGTGTCTTGGCTCCATGCCTGAGGAACTTATTATTTTAGGAAATTAAAGTCTTTTCCTAGCTTCAGTTATCTTTTGGGTTTGATGTGATCTTCCAATTCAACTTTCTAGTTAAAATACACCTAAGAATTTGACATCTGTTTGTATTGAGCACCTTTCCTTCTAATTTCAGTTTTGGTAATTTTAATGCGTTGTCCCCGTTATTAAAAAGCACAAGACACGTTTTTTTGCTGATAATTCTAATCGGGTTTTCTTTCATATAACTACAGAATTTATCTAATTCTTCCTGATATATTTTTTCAACATAATTGATCATCTCTTTTCTTTGTTTTTCCTAACTGACGTATTTATCCAAATAGCAATATCATCTGCATACTGAACAACTTGAGTATTTTGGTGACAAAGAGCTAGGGAGATCATGTACAAGAATAGAAAACAAGATAGGTGCAAGTACTGATCCCTGTGGTTTTACCCCAAATCAAAAGCTTTAAAAGTGAGTACACTGAACCTAATTTAGTGCAAATTGATCTATCCGACAAGAATTTTGCAGATATTATATTTATATGCCATTAATCCAAAGTATTTTAAATTTTTTGTAGCAATTGATCATGACAAACTCTATATAGGCTTTCTTTACATCAAAAAATGTGGCTAACACATTTTTCGTTTGGAAAATTGTTTTTAATTTGATGTGTTAGTTTAACTAAATGGTCAGAAGTACATCTTCCCCTTTCGAAAACCAGCCTGATTTGTTGGGATCACATTATTCTTTTCACAAAAAAGAAAAAAAACCGCTTATGTATAAATTTTTTTCCCTTACTTTACCCACATGAGGGCGTAAGAGCAATTGGCTGTAGCTATCTATCGATGACCGCAGTTTACCTTTCTTCAGGATGGGACTACAATCGACTGCCTCCAGATTTTAGGAAGAGCGCCATTTATCCACGTTCTGGGGAAAAAAAGAAAGAGTAGCCTTTTCCATTTTTAAAGGCATATGGGGCCAGCATTTGATAAGATTATACCATTCAGCACCAAAAAAACCGTCTTGTTATGTGTAAATGAAACTTAAGTTTACTAAATTCATCATATTGAATGGGGGCATTTAAATAATCAGCATTATAAGCTGACAATTTGTTTGATTTATTTGCTTTTTCTAAATTTGATTTTGATTGTATTCTTACTGATGAACTATTATCTGAAAATTGAGACAAAAGCTTCTGCTTTTTCAATTATGCCTGGAAATCTATTATTTTCAAATTTGATTGGATGTGTTGGAAGCTGAAATCCATTTTTCATTTCACTAACTTTCTTCCAAACTTTATGTAAATCCTTGGATTCTGATACTTCATTTATACAGAATTCTGTCCAATACTTGTTTTTGCCTGAGCAATTATTCTTTTACATTGAGTTTTAGCATACTTCATACAAATAAAGTTTTCTTCTGATTGATCTTTTAACCATATTTTGAATCGTTCTTTTTTATGGTTTACTGCATCCTCACATGTTTTAGTCCACCATCTATTGCCCGTATGCTTTCCATTCTTGTTGCTTTTGTGTTTGGGAATAGAAAACTCAGCTGCATGTATGAGCTTTGCCACAAAATTGGAAATAAAACTGATCTACATCATCCTCTTCGATCGTTTCAATTTCAGTAGCTGAAGGAATGATTGAAAAGACTCCAGTCAGCAATTTATATCGAAAATTTAGGAATTTATTCCTCAATATGTGTTAGGTCTGATATTGCAAGGTCTCAAATGACAACGTAATAGGGCAATGATCACTTCCAAAACAATCCTCTTCAACATTCCAATAGCAATTGATAGCTAAACCTGGAGATATTAATGTTAAATCAATAGCACTTGGTTTATGACTAGAAACATCAGGAATTCTGGTTACTCTACCATCATTCAATAAGTAAAGCTTTGAATCCACTATATTTTCTACCAAACGGTTGCTGGTGATGTAGAGCACCAGAATCCCAAAAAGGGGCATGAGAATTGAAATCGCCAGAATAATCCATTTATGTTTTGTGAAGTCTGTGTTTTTTAACCAGTCAGTGTTGTCATTTTTTGGACCTTGAGGTAAATATACAGAGACTATATTTAATATGTCATCTTTGTTAAATTTGACTGTCATTCCCTACATGATATATATCTGCTGTATGTTGCATAATAGGAGAAAACACAAGTTTATCATACTCTAAGCCCTGCCTGACATATATGGCAGATTTTACTTTAGAATTTGTATCACAGTCACACTGTGGTGGGTAATAATAATTTGTTAATTTAGGCATTTTTGCTTTATCCACATTCAGGGATTGAAGTGCTAATATTGAATAATTATCAGTAGTTAAAAACTGTGTAAAACCCAACAAGTTGGTGGCTATGCTGCGAGCATTCCACTGCAAGATTTTTACACCTCTAGAACGTTGTAATGACATGACCAAGTTTTTGTGGGTTTTTTTTTCTCCATGGTATAGAACTTGTAATACACAATGTTGCTGTCAATTGATTTTGGTTAATAATATAGCATACATAAGAACAATTAAACATGAGCGTGGAAAGATCAGTGACTTAATATATAAAAACAAACGATAAAGTCCAGTATTGCAAACAATAAGAATCGGAAGTCAACGGTAGAATAAGACAGTGAATGCTTGGTAGTTAACAAGGAAAAAAAAAAAATTAACCCCCAAACCAAACCCTGGCTTGAAAAGTCATGGACTTCCATGAATGTGCGTGAGTGAGTGCATGCGTGCGTGTGCATGTGTGACAGTTGATGAAGCATTAATGTTATTAAATGGAGAACGCCCATGGAGATGGTGGAGGATACAGCTCAGGTGGCAGCAGGTGATGAGGTCTGTCGAGCCAAAGATTGCCGTTAAAGAACGGCAGTGTTGCTGGCACCAAACCCTCCGCGTCTCTGTCTTCTTCGTGGCCGTCCCAAAACAGCTGACTCAGGTGAGTCCCAAGGTTTTGGCAACATTGCCAGCACCATGATAATTTAAATGAATGTCATCTTGCAGGTGTTTTAAAGGACGAATGTTCTCATGAGCCAAGTGAGAAAACGTTTTGATGTTTTCTTTCACGATTTCCGAGAATGCATGGCATTGTAGGCACCCGTCTTGCTTCCAGGAGTTGTTGCTTGCTGGGATCGCCTGCTGCATACAACATGTGACTTCGGGAAAATTTTCCTGAACAGCCTTTACAGCCGTGCCATGGCTTTGCCACATGCTGCAGGATCCTTCCTTTGATGTCGTTGATGCCGTATGCAGCACGACACGTCTGGGGCAGGTTCTAGCTCCTGGCTAGCTTCTTCCGCCACTTTCTTGATGTTGTTGATAGTATAGGCTTTTTTCGATGCTACTTGGAGGCCATATGACAGAGCTAATCGTGTTGGGTTTATTTTGTTCATTGTGGAATCGTGCAAGATGAGGACACGAGGGAAGTCTGAGTCGGTTCCTTTGATCTGGGCAGGGGCCTGATTGGAAGGCGATTTCCCTCATTTTGCGTCATTGATCGATTGACGTTTCCACCTTTGACGTCATGTTTTGAGTCTATTTTTGCTTTTCTTTGTTTTTGTTTTCTTTCTTCTTTATCATCCACCACCCTGCTTCATATGCCCAATGCTTTTGGGGAGGGTCGAGAGATGCCTGGATTTGTTTTTACGCATCAGCATAAGAGACAGGGTGAGACTTTTTGCTTTTTGTAGGACAATCTTCCTGCTTTGCAGTCTGGTTTACTTTTTGTTGACATAATAGTTGTTCGATTGTATCATTCTGTTTGCATACCGTTTTTTCTAGTTTTTCAATGCGTTCGCATAAGTTCATTATTACACATTTTAGATCCAATATGTGACTCACTGCGACAGATGGTAAAGATGACGCGTTCTGTAAGTCTGGATCTTTAACGGTTTGCTGGGCTGTAGAGCTGGTTGTCCCTTGGTTTGTGGATTTGTCGCCGTTTGGCTTTATGAGACTTGAGCTGGTCTTTTTCTGGGTGTCTTTGGCAGCCTTGAAAGGACCAGTCGGCAATACTGATCCCATGCTTCTGGTTCTGGTCATAGTGGCTGTTTGTTTTCACAAAATTTCCTCCAGAAAGATCAGTAGAATGGGCTTTCCACCATGTTGATACCGGAAGAGGGTGGAGAAAAGAGAGAGAGAGAGAGAGAGAGAGCGAGAGAGAGAGAGAGAGAGAGAGAGTGGGTGTGGGTGATGGGTGTGTGTGTGTGTGTGTTCATTAAGACTAAAGTACAGCCAACAAGCCCAATAAAATATTGAAATATAGAGTATGAATCCTTCATCAGGATACACAAAAACTATAAGCAAACGATAAAGGCCTAAGAGAGAGACAGAGACAGAGATACAGAGAGAAAGTGTGTGTGTATTTCAGAGATAATATTAAATAATTATATAATTCTCAAACAGTACGCGATCACAGCAACACTCATTTTTGATTATACTCGTTCACATTATATGTCATGATAATGAAATAACTTAATATCCATACACTCACACAATAAAAACAAGGAAGAAAGGTGTGGGCGAAGAGAGGAGAGGGTGGAAGAAAAAGAGGTGAGAGGTTGAAGAAGAGAGAGAGAGAGGGTTGAAGAAGGCGAAGAGGATAGTGGAGAGAGAGAGAGGTAGAGAGAGAGAGAAAGAGTGAGAGGAGTGGAGGAAAAAGAAAGAGGGAGAGAGAGAGAGAGAGAGAGAGGGGGGGAGAGAGAGAGAGAGAGAGGAGGAGTGAGAGGAGAGTGGAGGAGAGAGACGACTGGGGTGGAGAAGAGAGAGAGATGAGAGAGAGAGAGGATTGTGAGAAGGAAGAAAGATTGGAGGGCGAGAGAAAGGTTGAGAAGGACGAGGTGAGAGACAGAGTGTGGAAGAGACAGAGAGGGTGGGGAAGAGAGATAGAGAATGGAGTGAAAGAGTTGTGATAGACGGTTGGGAAGAAGAGAGAGAAGAGAGAGAGGAGAGAGAGAGAGAGAGTACTTTTGCGGAGGAAGAGATGAGAGAGAGAGAGAGAGGAGGGGGGGTGGAGAAGAGAGAAAGTGAGAGGAGGGTGGAGAAGAGAAGAGAGTTAGTGGGGGAGGAGATAGAGCGAGCGGGAGGAAGGAGAGAGAGAGAGAGGGAGGAGAGACGAGCGAGAGCCACAAGAAAGAAGGGTGAAGAGTAGAGATGAGGTGAGAGGGAGAGAGAGGGTGAGAAGAAGAGTAAGAGGGTGGAGAAGAGAGAGAGGGGTGGGCAGAGAGAGCGAGGAGATAGCGAGCAAGGCGAGTGAAGAAGAGAGATGAGAGAGGGTGAGAAGAGAGAGAGTGGAGGAGAGGATAGCGGGTTGGCGAAGAGAGAGAGAAGAGATTGAGGCGGAGGAAAGAGTGGAGGAGGAGAGAGAGTGAGAGGACAGAGTGTGGAGGGAGCAAGGAAAGGGTGGGGAAGAGAGAGAGCGAGTGGAGTTGAAAGAGTTTTTTTTTCAAGAGGTGAGGTGGTGAAGAGCTCGAGAGAGAGAGCGGAGAGAGAGAGACGGAGAGAGAGAGAGCGAGAGAGATGAGAGGGGTGGAGGAGAGAGGAAAGTGAGAGGGGGTGGAGAAGAGAGAGAGTAGAAATGGCGGAGAGAGCGATAGAGAGAGAGGGTTGAAGAAGAGAGAGAGAGAGGAGAGAGAGAGAGAGAAAAGAAAGAGGGTGAAGAAGATAGAGCAGGAGGGGTGGAGAAAGGGGTGAGAGGGGTTGAGAAGAAGAGAAATGAGGGTGGAGAGAGAGAGAGGGTGGAGAAGAGAGCGAGAGAGATAGAGAGAGCGAGAGTGCATAAGAGAGAGAGGAGGGGTGATGCGAGATACGAGAGTGGCGGAGAGAGCGAGTTGGAGAAGAGAGAGAGAGAGAGTGCAGGCAGAGGAGAAGTGGAGGAGAGAGAGAGAGTGGAGAGAGAGAGAGAGGGTAGAGAAGAGATAGAGAGGAGACTTAGGAGGAGCGTGGAGAGTGGAGGAATGGAGAAATTAGAGAGGGGGGGTGGAGAAGAGAGAGAGAGAGGGTTGAGAAGGAGAGAGAGAGAGGGTGGTGGGGAATGAGAGGGGAGAGAGGGGGTGGAGAATAGGGGAAGGGGAGTCGAGAAGAGGGTGCAGAAGAGGGAGAAAGAGGAGGGTTGTGACGAGAGAGAAAGGGGGTGGAAAAGAGGAGAAGGACGGTGGAGAGAGAGAGAGAGAGAGCGGGGTGTAGAAGTAGAGATAGAGTGGAGAAAAGAGAGGTGGGTGGTTGGAGTAGGAGAAGAGAGGGTGGGGCAGAAGGAGAGAGAGTGGGTGGAGAAGATAGAGAGAGATAGTGGGTGGAGAAGGAAAGGGGAGAGAATTGGAGGACGATAGGCAGCGGGTGACAAAGAGAGAGAGAGGGGTGGAGAAGGGAGAAAGAGATAGTGTAGACGAAAGAGAGATAGAGTGAGAGAAGGAAAGAGTGAGAGGGTGGAGAAGGGAGGAGGAGAGAGTGGGTGGAGAAGAGAGAGTGAAAAATGGGTGGAAGAGAGAGAGAGAGAGGATGGAGAAGATACGACAGTGGTGAGAAGAGAGCGAGAGAGAGAGAGAGGGAGGGCGAAGGGGGAAAGAGATCGTGGAGACGAGAGAAGGAGATGGAAAGATAAGGAAAAAGTACGAGGGTGGAGAAGAAAGAGTCAGAGAGAGAGAGGAGCAGAGGAGAGAGAGAGAGAGAGAAGAGAGAGGGGAGGAGCGAGACGACGGGGTGGAGAAGAGGAGAGGGCTGAGAGAGAGGGGATGGAAAAGGGTGGAAAGAGTGGAGGAGAGAGAAAGGTTGGCGAGAAGACGGGAGAGAGACAGAGTGTGGCGGGGGACAGAGAGTGTGGTAGAAGAGAGAGAGAGAGTTGGAGTTGGAAAGGAGATGAAGGGACGGTTGAGAAGAAGAGAGAGAGAGCGAGGAGAGATGAGAGAGAGAGATGAGAGTGAGGAGCGCGGGTGAGAATGAGTGAAAGTGAGAGGGGGTGGAGAAGAAGAGAGCGTTAGTGCAGGAGAACGAGTAGAGAGAGAGGGTGGAGAGAGAGAGAGAGAGAGAGGTAGAGAGAGAGAGAGAGAGAGAGATGCGAGAGAGAGAGAGGCGTGAGAGAGAGTGCGGGTGGAGAGAAGTGGGGCCCCCACGGGTGGTGGGGGTGGAGAAAGTGAAAAGGGGGTGGGACGAGCGAGAGTTAGTTGAGGGAGAGAGATAGAGAGAGAGGATGGAGAGAGGAGGCGCGAGAGAGAGAGAGAGGGTGAAGGAAGATAGAGGTGAGAGTGTGGAGGGAAAGAAGAGGAGAGAGGGTTTGAGAAGAGCGTGAGAGAGTGGAGTTGAAAGAGATCGAGAGAGACGGTTGTGAAGAGAGAGAGAGAGAGAGAGAGATAGAGGAGCGAGGGAGGGGGGGGGGGGAGCGGAGAGAGAGAGAGCGGGTGGAGAATGAGAGAAAGTGCAAGTGGGTGGAGACGAGCGAGAGTTAGTTGCGGAGAGAGAGATAGAGCGAGAGGGTGGAGAACGAGCGAGGAAAGAGCGGGTGAGAAGATCGAGGAGGGTGTGGAGAAGAGGGATGGAGAGGGTTGAAGAAGAATAGAGAATAAAGAGGATGGAGAAGAGAGAGAGAGGGTTGAGAGAGAGAGAGGAGAGGCGAGAGAGAGAGAGAGAGCGAGATAGAGAGAGATAGTGGAGAGAGGGTGACGAAGATGAGAGCAGGGTTGAGAAAGGAGAGAGAGTGTTGAGAAGAGCGGAGAAGAGTGTTGGAGAAGAGAGAGAGAGGGTTGAGAAGAGAGGAGAGAGAGTGAGAGGGTGAAGAATGAGAGAGAGAGTGGAGGAGAGAGGAGAGGGTGGAGAGAGAAGCGGAGGAGAGTGCAGGAGAGGGAGAGAGAGAGTGTAGAGGAGAGGAGAGAGGGTGGAGAAGAGAGAGGAGAGAGAGAGAGAGTGAGAGAGAGAGTGGAGGAGTGAGAGCGGTGGAGAAGAGAGAGCGAGAGGAGAAGATGTGGTGGAGTGAGAGGGTGGAGGAAAAGAGAGAGAGAGGAAGTGGATGGTTGAAAGAGATGAGAAGAGGGTGGAGGAAAAGAGAGACGAGAGAGGTGGAGAAGAGAAAAAGAGAGAGGGTGTAGAAGAGAGAGAGGGGAGAGACAGAGGGAGAGAGAGAAGTGCGGGATAGAGAGAGAAGGTGGAGAAGAAGAAGAGAGAGCGTGGAGGAGAGAGATGACGAGAGGGTGGTAAGGGAGAGAGAGAGAGAGTGGAGGAAAAAGAGAGAGAGTTTGGAGAAGGATGAGAGAGAGAGTGGGAGGAGAGAGGGAGGGTTTAGGAGAAGAGAGAGAGATAGGAGGGAGAGAGTGGAGGAGAGAGAGGGTGGAGAAGGGAGATGTGAGTGGAGGTGGCAGGGATTGAGAGAGGGGTGGAAGAAGATAGGAGCGGAGAGAGATGGAGACAGGAAAGAGTGACGGGGTGGAGACGAGGAGAGAGAGTGGATGAGAGAGAGATAGGGAGAGTGGGTTGAAGCATGATAGAGAGAGAGGGTGGAGAAGAGAGGAGAGAGGGTAGAGATAGAGAGAGAAGGGGTGGGAGAGAGAGAGAAAGAAAGGATGGAGAAAGAGATAGAGGGGGGCATGGGTCGAGATAAGAGGAGAGAGAGGATGGAGAGAGAGAAAAGGGGGGGGGGTGGAGAAGAGAGAGATGAGAGAGGATGAGAAGGAGAAAGAGGGTGTTGTGTAGAGAGAGCGGGAGGATGGAGAAGAGTAGAGGGAGGGGAATGGAGAGACAGAGGGAGTGGGGTGTGGAGAAGAATAGAGAGAGAGGAGGGGGGTGAAAAGAGAGAGAAAGAGAGGGATGCAGAAAAGGGGAGAGAGGGGGTGGTGAAGAGAGAAAAAGGGGGGGGGGGGGGGGGGGGGGGCATGGAGAAGGACAGAGAGGAAAAAGAGAGAGTGAAGGAGGAGGAGGAGGGGGGGGAGAAGAGAGAGAGAAAGGGTGAGAAGTGAGAGAGAGAGAGTGGTGAAGAGAGAGGGTGGAGAAGGGAGAGAGAAAAAAAGGGTGGAGAAGAGAGAGAGAGAGTGGAGATAAGAGAGAGGGTGGCGAAAGTGTGAGAGTGGGGATTGGAGAAGAGCGGAGGCATAAGAGGAGAGAGGGGTGGGGTGGAGAAGAGAGAGATAGGGTGGAGAAGAGAGATGAGGGGGGGGGATGGAGAAGAGAGGGAGGAGAAGAGAGACAAGAGGTTGAGAGAAGAGAGAGAGAGAGAGAGGGTGGAGATTAGGAGGAATGTTGGGGGAATGGAGAAGAGAGAGAGGGTTGGAGAAAGAGAGAGAGAGAATGGGGAAAAAGGGAGAGAAAGAGAGAGAGTGTGGTGAATAGAGAGAGAGAGGGTGGGTGATGAAGGTGAAGAGAGGACAGGGTGGGAAGAGAAAGAGAGGGTGGGAAGAGAGGGAGAGGGGTGGAGGAAGAGCGAGAGAACGTGGAGGCGGAGAGAGAGAGAGAGAGGTGGAAGAAAAGAGAGAGAGTTTGGGTGGAGAAGAGAGAGAGTGGAGAAAGAGAGAGAGAGAGCGGGGCTGGAAAGAGAGAGAAAATCAGAGATGGAGAAGAGAGAAAACGGGGTGGAGAAGAGAGAGAGAGGAGGGTGGAGAAGAGAGAGAGAGAGAGGAGAGAGAGAGCGAGAGAGAGAGGAGAATGCGAGAGAGAGGGTGGAGAAGAGAGGAAATAGGGGGATGAAGAAGAGAGAGGGTCGATGACGAGAGAGTCGGAGAGAGGAGATGAGAGAGAGAGAGAGAGAGGAGAGTGCAGCGAGAGAGAGGGTGAAGCAGAGGCGAGAGGTGAAGGAGGAGAGAGGGTAGAGAAAGAGAGAGAGAGAGTGCAGGAGAGAGAAAGAGTGAGGAGAGAGAGAGAGAGAGAGAGACGGAGAGGATGGAGAAGAGAGGGATGGGTGGGAAGAGAGAGAGTGGAGGAGAGAGTGACGAGAAGTGAGAGAGAGAGAAAGGGTAGAGAAGAGAGAAAAGAGTGTTAGGGGAGAGTGGAGGAGATAGGAGGAGAGGAGAGAGAGAGTGAGGGGTGGAGGAAGAGAGTGAGAGGGGAGTACGAGAGAAAGAGGAAGCGTTGAGAAGAGAGAGGGAGGGATGTGGAGACGGCGAGGAAACGTGAGGGGAGCGAGAAAGTGGGGGGTGGGGAAGAGAGAGAGAGAGAGGAGGATGGAGAACGAGAAGTTAGACAGATGGTGAAGAAGAGTGGAGAGAGAGGGTGGAGAAGAGAGAGGAGGAGAGCGTGGGTGGCGAGAGAAGAGAGAGAGTGGGTGGAGAAGAGAGAGAGAGAGGAGGAGAGTTAGACGATGTTTGAAGAAGAGAGAGAGAAGAGGTGGAGAGGGAGAAACGAGAGATAGAGAGGAGAGAAGGAAAGAGTGAGAGGGTGGAGAAAAAGTAAGAGAGAGAGAGAGAGAGAGAGGGAGAGAGAGAGAGAGAGAGAGAGGAAAAGAGAGGAAGACGGGGTGGAAAAGAGAGAGAGAGGACGAGAGAGAGAAGAGGATGAAGGAAGGGAGAGAAAGGAGTGGCGGGGAGAGAGAAGGTTGGAGAAGAGAGAGAGAGAGACAGAGTGGGGAGGAGACAGAGAGGGTGGAGAAGAGAGTGAGAGAGTGAGTTAAAAGAGATTTAGAGAGAGACGGTTGAGAAGAGAGAGAGAGGAGAGAGAGGGAGAGAAGAGTGAGAGAAAGAGAGAGAAGAGAGAGAGAGGAGCGAGAGAGAGGGGTGGAGAGAGAAAAAGTGAGAGGGGATTGGGAAGAGAGAGAGAGTTAGTGGAGGACAGAGAGATAGAGACGAGGGGTGGAGATGAGAGAGGTGCGCGGGAGAGAGCGAGAGAGAGAGAGGAGGGATGAATGAAGAAGATGAGAGAGAGGGTGAGAGAAGAGGAGACAGTGTTGAAAGAGAGAGAAAGAGGGTGGGAGAAGAAAGAGAGAGGAGGAGAAGAGAGAGAGAGAGAGAGAGGGAGAGAGAGAGAGAGAGTGCAGAAGAGAAGAGAGAGAGGAGTGAATGAAGAGAAGAGAGAGTGGAGGAGAGAGAGAGGGTGGAGAAGAGGAAGAGAGAGAGTTGGAATGGAAAAATGGAGAGAGTGCAAGGAGAGAAAAGAGAGAGGAGAGAGAGAGAGAGAGAGAGAGAGACGAAGGGAAGAGGAGATAGGGCGGTGAAAAGAGAGGAGAGTGGAAGGAGAGAGAGAGTGGAGAGAGAGAGAAAGAGTTAGAGAAGAGAGAGAGAAGAGCGAAGAGGGCGAGTGTGAGCGATAGGAGGAGTGGCGAAGAGAGAGGTGGGCGTGTGGAGAAGCGAGAGAGAGAGAGAGAGAGAGGAGAGAGAGAGAGAGAGAGAGAGAGTTGAGAAGAGAGCGAGAGGGGTAGGAGAGAGAGAGGAGAGGGGGGGTGGAAAATAGAGAGAGGAGAGGGGTGGTGTGTTGTTGTGTGTGAAAGTTGTGTTAGGAAAAGAGGAAAAGGGAGTCGAGAAGAGGGATGTAGAAGAGAGAGAAGGGAGGTTGAGAGAGAGAGCGAGGGGGTGGAGAAGGAGAGGTACGGTGGGAAGAGAGAGGGTGGGAGAGAGGTGGGGGGGGAGAAGAGAGAGAGAGAGGGTGGAGAAGAGAGAGAGAGAGTGTTGGTTGGTTGGGTTATGTTGTTGTGGTTATTTGTGAGGGGGGAGAAGAAGAGAGAGATTTGGGTGGAGAAAAAGAGAGAGAGGATGGAAAAGTAGAGACAGCGGGTGAAGAGGAGAGGAGAGGAGAGAGTGAGAGAGAGAGGAGAGGAGGAGAGAGGAGAGAGTGAGAAGAGGAGCGTGGGAAGGGAGAAGAGATAGTGGATGGGAGTGAGAGGATAGAGAGAGATAAGGAAGAGGAGATGGTGGAGAAGACAGAAAGAAAGAGAGAGAGTGAGAGAGAGAGAGGAGAGGGAGAGAGAGAGAGAGAGGAGTGGAGGGGAGATGACAGACAGGGTGGGAAGAGAGGAGGAGGAGAGAGAGAGGAGAGGAAGGGAAGGGAGAGAAAGAGTGGGGAGAGAGGAAAGGTTGGGAGAAGGAGAGATAGACAGACAGTAGTGTGGAGGAGACAGAAGAGTGGTGGAGAAGAGAGAGAGAGCGTGGAGTTGAAAGAGATAGAGTGAGAGGTTGTGAGAGAGAGGAGAAGAGCGGGAGAGAGAGGAGAGAGAGAGAGACGGGTAGAGAAGGAGAGAGAGAGTGAAGGAGAAAGAGGGAGAGAGAGGAGAGCGGATGTTGAAGAGAGAAGTGAGGGGGGTGGAGAAGAGAGAGAGTTAGTGGAGTAGAGAGAGATAGAGAGAGAGGGTGGAGAAGAGAGAGAGAGAGAGTGAGAGGGGTGAAAGGAAGATAGAGTGAGAGGGTGGATAAGAGAGAGAGAGGGTTGAAGAAGAGAGGAAAAAGAGGGTGGAGAAGAGAGAGGGTGGATAAGAGAGTGAGAGAGGGTGGGAAGGGAGGAAGAGATAGTTGGAGTCAAGAGAGAGATAGAGAGAGAGAGCACGGAGTGAAGAGGGTGGAGAATGGGAAAGGTTGGGAGGAGAGAGAAAGGTTGGAGAAGCGAGAGAGAGAGACAGATGGTGAAGGAGACAGAGAGGGTGGAGAGAGAGAGAGAGTGGAGTTGCAAAGAGATAGAGAGAGGACGTTGAGAAGAGAGGGGAGAGAGAGAGAGGAGAGAGAGAGAGAGAGAGAGAGAGACGAGAGGGGAGGAGACGGAGAGTGAGAGAGAGAGAGAGAGAGAGAGCTGAGAGAGAGGAGAGGAGCAGAGCGGGTGGGAGAAGAGAGGAAAGTGAGAGGCGTTTGAGAAGAGAGAGAGTTAGTGGAGGAGGAAGATAGAGAGAGAGAGGGTGGAGTAGAGAGAGAGAGAGAGAGGGTGAAAGAAGTCGAGAGAGACGGTGGAGACGATAGAGAGACGGTTGTGGAAGAGAGAGAAAGAGGGTGGGAGAAGAGAGAGCGGGGTGGAAGAAGAGAGTGAGAGGGGAGAGAGGAGGAGAGAGAGAGAGAGGAGAGTGAGTGCAGAAGAGGAGAGAGAGAGTGTGAGAAGAGAGAGAGTGGGGAGGAGAGAGATAGGCGTGGAGAAGAGGAGAGAGAGAGGGTGGGAAGAAGAGAGGAGAAAGTGGAGGAGAGAGATTGGTGGAGAGAGAGAGAGAGAGTGCAAGAGAGAGAGCGAGTGGAGGTAGGAGAGAGAGAGAGAGATGAGGAGAGAGAGACGAGAGAGAGAGAGAGAGAGAGAGGAGGAGAAGAGAGAGATAGGGCGGAGGAAGTGAGAGAGTGGAGGAGAGAGAGAGAGTGGGAGAGAGTGCGAGAGGTAGAGAAGGAGAGAGAGAGACAGAGGGAGAGCGGAGTGAGTTGGAGGAGTGGAGAAGTGAGAGAGAGGGGCGAGGAGAAGAGAGTGAGAGGGTTGAGAACGAGAGAGAGAGAGAGGGGGAGAAGGAGTGGAGAGAGGGGGGTGGTGTATTAGAGAGAGAGTGAGAGGGTGGAGAAGAGAGGAGAGGGGGTGGAGAAGAGAGAGAGGTAGAGAGAGGGGGATGGAGAAGAGAGGGGGGAGAGAGAGACATGGGGGGAAGATAGAAAGAGGGAGGGAGAGAGAGAAACAAAGAGATAACAGGAGACAGAAACAGAGGGAGGGGCGGGAGGGAGGGGAGAGAGGAGTGAGTGAGAGAGTGAAGTGAGAGAGTGAGCGTTACGGTTTGAAATGCTCTTCGGGTTTGAAGCCATTCATAGAAAGTGCGGAAGGAGAGAGAGAGATGGAGAGAGAGGGTGGTGAGAGAGAGAGAGGGTTGTAGAAGAGAGAGAGGGGGGTTGTAGAGAGAGAGGGAGGGTGGAGAGAGAGGGTGGAGAGGGTTGGATGGAAGAGAGAGAGAGAGAGCGAGAGAGAGAGAGAGAGAGAGAGAGAGAGAGAGAGAGGGGTGTAGAAGAGAGAGAGGGTGTAGAGAGAGTGGAGGGTGGAGAAAGAGAGAGAGGAGGTAGTACGAGAAAGAGAGAGTGAGAGGGTGGGAACGAGTGAGGGGTGTAGAAGAGAGAGAGGGTGGAGCAGAGAGAGAGAGGAGGTGGAGAAGAGAGAGAGAGTGGAGGAGAGAGAGGGCGGATGGAGAGAGAGCGAGGTGAAGAAGAGAGAGAGAGTGGAGAGGACAGAGAGAGAGAGAAGATGAGAGAGAGAGAGAGGTTGGAGAAGAGGAGAGATAGGTTGGAGAAGAGAGAGAGTTGGAGGACAGAGGGAGTGAAGAGAGAGAGAGGGTGGAGAAGGCGACGAGAGAGACCGGAGACAGAGGAGAGTGGAGAGAGAGAGGCGGAGTGGAGGAAGAGAGAAAGAAAGGGTTGAGGAGGGGGATTGAGGAGAGGAGAGAGGGGGATGAGAGAGAGAGACGAGATGGGGTGAAGACTAGAGAGAGAGAAAGTGGAGAAGAAGAGCTGGGGGTCGAGAAGAGGGTGTAGAAAGAGATAGTGAGGGGGGTGGAGGAGAAGAGAGAATGATGGGGGTGGAGAAGAGAGGAAAAGAGAAATGGGAGAAGAGAGAGAGTGTGGAGAAGAGAGTGCGAAGAGGGTGGAGAGAGGAGAGAGAGGAGAGATAGACGAGAGAGAGAGAGAGAGGAGAGAGTGAGAGAGACGTAGAGAGAGAGAGAGAGAGAGAGAAAAGGAGATAGAGGAGAGAGAGGGTTGAGAAGAGAGAGAACTAGGGTGGCGAAGAGAGAGAGAGGGTGGAGACGAGAGAGAGGGAGCGAGAGAGTGTGCAAGAGAGAGAGAGGCGAGGGTGAAGAGAGAGAGAGAGTGGAGGGAGAGAGAGAGGGTAGAGAAGAAGAGAGGAGAGTGGCAGGAGAAAGAGAGTGGAGAGGAGCGAGAGTGATAGAGGATGGAGAAGAGAGAGTAATGTGGAGACAGAGGAGAGTGGAGGTGAGATAGTGAGTGGAGAGAGAGAGAGAGAGAGAGGGTTATTAGAGAAGTGAGAAAGAGGAGATAGATGGGAGTGCGAGAGAGATTGGAGGAGTGGAGAAGAGAGAGAGAAGGGCGTGGAGAAGAGAGAGAGAGAGGAATTGTGAAGTGAAGGCGATTTGAGAAGTGAGAGAGAGGGGGTGGAGAAGAGCGAAAGAGGGCGTGGAGAATAGCGAGAGAGAGAGGGTGGAGAAGAGAGAAAAGGGGGGTCGAAGGAAGAGGTTGTTTGTAGAAGAGAAAAGAGAGGAAGGGTTGAGAAAACACAGAGGGGCGTGTGGAGGAAGATGAGGACAGGTGGAGGAGAGTGAGAGAGAGAGATGGAGTGAGGAGAGAGGAGAGAGAGAGAGAGCGGGGGTGGAGACGAGAGAGAGCGAGGGGAGAAGAGAGAGGGGGGTGTTGGAGCGAAGCGATGAGAGTGTGGAGAAGGGAGAGAGAGAGTGGGTGGAGAAGAGAGAGAGAAAGTGGAGTGAAAAAAGAGAGAGAGGAGGATAGAGAAGATAGGAACAGATGGTGAAGAGAGAGAGAGCGAGGGTGGAGAAGGAGAAAGAAGATTGTGGAGACGAGAGAGAGATAGAGAGAGAGAAGGAAAGAGTGAGAGGGTAAGAGAAAGACGAGTAGAGAGAGGATAGAGCGCGAGAGTGGACGAGAGACAGACGGGGTGGAGAAGAGCGAGAGAGGATAGCGAGAGGAGAGGCTGGAAAGGGAGAGCAAAGAGTGGATGCGCGCGACACGGATGGAGCAGAGGAGGGAGCGCGACAGAGTGTGGAGGAGACTAGAGGGGTGGAGAGGAGAAGAGAGAGAGAGTGGAGTTGACAAGATATATAGAGATACGGTGAGAAGAGAGAGAGCGAGCGATAGAGAGCGAGGCGAGGCGGGTTGAGAAGTAGAGAAACTTGCGGGGTAGTATTTTATCTCAATTCTTTCTGGTTTAATGGTGTGTGAGGTATATAGAATATATAAACTATTGAGTGATAAGCTTCTCATGATCTCGAGAGTGAGAGAAGAGGGTTAGTGAAGAGAGAGAGGATAGAGGACAGAGGAGAGTGTAGAGAGATTAGGAGGAGTGGAGAAGAGAGAGAGAGGGGTGGAGAAGAGGAAGTGAGAGAGAGAGGGGGGATTGAGAAAGCGAGTTGAGGGGGTGGAGAAGAGAGAGAGAGGGGGTGGAGGATAGAGAGAGAGAGAGGGTGGAGAAGAGAGAAAGGGGAGGTCGAGAAGTGGGTGTAGATGTGAGAGGAGAGGGAGGGCTGAGAAAGAGAGAGAGGTGGGTGGAGAAGAGAGACGGTGGAGATGAGAGAGAGGAGATGAGAGAGAGAGGAAAGAGAGAGAGGAGTGAGGAGAGAGAGCGGGGTTGGAGAAAGAGAGAGGAGAGTGGAGAAGAGAGGGGAGGAGAAGAGAGAGAGAGGAGGGTGGAGAAGTGAGAGAGAGAGAGTGGGTGGAGAAGAGAGTTTAAGAGATTGGTTGGAGAAGGTAAGAGCGAGGAGGATAGAAGATAGACAGAGGTCGAGAAGAGCAGAGGGAGAGCGTGGAAAGGGAAGGAAAGAGATAATCGAGGGACGAGGAGAGATATAGGAGAGAGAGAGAAGGAAAGAGTGAGATGGTGGAGAAGAAAGTGAGAAAGACAGGAGAGAGAGAGAGAGCGGCAGAGACGAGCGAGAGAGTAGAGGAGAGAGACAGGACAGGGGTGGCAGAAGGAGAGATGAGGAGAGGAGAGAGAGAGGAAGGCAGAAGGAGAAGAAAGAGTGGAGGCGAGAGAAAGGTTGGAGAGAGAGAGTGAGACAGACAGCGATGGCGGAGACAGCGAGGGTGGTGAAGAGAGAGAGAGAGTTGAGTTGAAAGGAGATAGAGAGAGACGGTGAGAAGAGAGAGATCGAGAGAGAAGTAGAGAGAGAGAGAGAGGGAGAGGAGATAGGAGAGAGAGTGAAGTCGGGTGGAGAGAGAGAAAGTGAGTGGGGGTGGAGATGGAGAGAGTTAGTGGTGGGAGAGGAGATAGAGAGAGAGGAGTGGAGAAGAGGAGAGAGAGAGAGAGAGAGGAGAGAGAGAGAGAGGAGAGGAGGAGAGAGAGAGTGTGAGGGTGAAGAAGATAGAGAGAGAGGGTGGTGAAGAGAGTGAGCGGGTTGCGAAGAGAGAATAAAGAGGGTGGAGAGAGAGAGGGTGGAGAAAGAGAGTGAGGAAGAAAGGGTGAGGAGGCGGATTTGGAAGAGAGAGAGGGGAATGAGAAGAGAGGAGAGAGAGGGGGTGGAGAATAGAGAGAGTGAAAGTGGAGATGACAGGAGATGGGGGTCGAGAAGGGGGTAGAAGAGAGAGTGGGGGGGTGGAGCAAGAGAAGAGAGGGTGGTGGAAAAGAGAGGACGGTGGAGAAGAGAGAGGAGAGAGAGGGTGGGGGTGGGTGAAGAGAGAAAAAGAGATGGAGAGAGAGAGAGACGGTGGAGAAGAGAGTGAAAGAGGGTGGAGAAGAGAGGAGGGGTGGAGTAAGAGAGAGAGAGAGAGAGAGGAGTGAGGAGAGCGAGAGAGAGAGAGAGGTGAGAAGATGAGAGGAAGTGAAGAAAGAGTGAGAGAGTGCGGAGAGAGAGAGGGTGGAGAAGAGAGAGAGTGGAGACTAGAGAGAGAGGGGGCTGGGAGAAGAGGAACAGAGAATGGAGAAGAGAGAGAGGGGTGGGAGGGAGAGGAGCCAGGAGCGGAGAGAGAGTGAGAGTGAGAGAGAGGAGAGAGACGTGGAGAATAGAGAGTGAGAGGGTGGAGAAGCGAGAGAAATAGGGTGGAGAAGAGAGAGAGAGGGTGGGGACGAGAGCGAGAGAGAGAGTGTGCAAGAAGAGAGAGAGAGAGGGTGAAGAAGAGAGAAGATAGTGCGGAGGAGAGAGCGGGTAGAGAAGAGGAGCGAGAGAGAGTTCAGGGGAAAAGAGTAGTGGAGGGAGAGAGAGGATAGAGGATGGAGAAGAGAGAGATAGGGTGGAGAAGAGAGAGTGTGGAGGTGAGAGAGTGAGTGGTAGTGAGGATGAGAGAGGGGTAGAGACGAGAGAAAGAGAGAGATAGAGGGAGAGGGAGAGTGATAGGAGGAAAGGAGAAGAGCGGTGAGGGGGGCGTGGAGAAACGAGGAGTGAGGGGTTGAGAAGAGAAGGCGATATTTGAGAGAGAGAGAGGAGAGGGGGTGGAGAAGAGAGAAAGAGAGAGGTGGAGAAGAGAGAAAGTGGGTGATGAGAGGGTGTTGTATTTGATTAGAGAGATAAGAGAGGAAGGGTGTGAAAACAGGAGAGGGCGTGTGGAGAGAGGAGGACGGTGGAGGAGAGAGATAGGAGAGTAGAGAGAGAGAGAGAGAGGAGAGCGAGATGAAGATAGCGGGGTGGAGAGAAGAAGAGAGAGAGAGTGGAGAAGAGTGAGGGGGGTGGTGGAGAAGAGAGAGAGGGTGGGAGAGGGAGAGAGCGAGGGGGTGGAGGAGAGAGAGAGAAAATGGGTGGAGAAGAGAGGAGAGAGAGGATGGAGAAGATAGACAGATGTGAAGAAGAGAGAGAGAGAGGGGTGGAGAAGGGGGGAAAGAGATAGTGGAGACGAATAGAGAGATAGAGAGGAGAGAAGGTAAAGAGTGGAGAGGGTGGGAGAAGAACGAGAGAGAGAGAGAGAGAGAGGAGAGAGAGAGAGAGAGAGTTGTGGAGAGAGAAAGACGGGGTGGAGAAGAGGAGAGAGGATGAGAGGGGGGGTTGGAAAAGGAGAGGAAAGAGTGGAGGAGTGAGAAAGGTTGGAGAAAGAGAGGGAGAGAGAAGAGTTGTTGGAGAGGATGAGAGTGTGGAAAGAGGAGAGGAGAGAGTGGAGTTGAAGAGTAGAGAGAGGACGGTTGAGAAGAGTGAGAGAGAGAGATGAGGAGGAGAGAAGAGTGAGGGAGAGATCGGGTTGGAGAAGAGAGAGAGTAAGAGGGGGTGGCGAAGAGAGAGGGAGTTAGTGGAGGAGAAAAGAGATAGTAGATGGAGGGTGGAGAACAGAGAGAGTGAGAGAGAGAGATGAGTAGGTCTATATGAGGAGAGAGAGTGGGAGAAGAGAGAGCAAGTGAGAAGAGAGAAAGTGAAAAGGGGGGTGGAGAGAGAGAGCGTAAGTTGAGGAGAGAGAGATTGAGAGAGAGGGTGGAGAGAGAGAGAGAGAGAGTGGGTGAAGAAGATAGAGAAGAGAGTGTGGAGAAGAGGGACGAGAGGGTAGAGAGAGAGAGTGCATTGAAGTCGAAAGTTATAGAGAGGGACGGTTGAGAAAGAGAGAGAGAGAGAGAGGGATAGTAGCGAGAGAGAGGGAGAGAGAAGAGAGCGGGTGGAGAGGAGAGAAAGTGAAAGGGGGTGGAGAAGAGAACGCGTTAGTTGAGGGAGAGAGAGATAGAGAGAGAGTGTGGAGAGAGGAAAGAGAGAGAGGTGTGAAGAAGATAGAGAGAGTGGGGAGAAGAGGGAGGAGGGTTGAGAAGAAGAGAGAAAGAGGGTGGTGAAGAGAGAGAGAGGGTTGGAGAAGAGAGGAGAGAGAGAGAGAGAGAGACGAGAGAGGAGTAGAGAGAGACGAGAGGGGAAGAAGATGATGAGAGGGTTGGCGAAAGGAGAGAGAGTGTGAGAAGAGAGAGAAAGAGTTGGGAAGAGAGAGAGTGGGTTGAGAGAGAGCGGATGAGAGGGTGAAGAAGAGAGGGAGAGAGAGTGGAGGAGAGAGAGAGTTTGGAGAGAGAGAGCGAGAGAGTGCAGGAGAGACAGAGAGTGGAGGAGAGAGAGACGAGAGAGAGAGGAGTGATGGTGGCGGAGGAGAGAGAGAGAGAGAGAGAGCAGGAGAGAGAGAGAGGATGGCAGAGAGAGATTAGGCGGAGAAGAGAGAGAGTGGAGGAGCGAGAGAGAGGGGAGGAGAGAGAGAGGTAGAGACGAGAGAGAGAGCAGGGGAGGTGGAGGGAGATAAGGAGAGTGGAGACGAGAGAGCGAGGGACGTGGAGAAGAGATGAGAGAGAGGGGTTGAGAAGTGAGTGAGTGGGGTGAAGAGAGAGAGAGTGGGGGTGTGGAGAATAGCGAGAGAGAGGGGTGGAGAATAGAGGAAAGGGGAGTGACAAGGGGTGTAGAAGGAGAGATAGTGGGAGGGTTGAGCAGAGAGAGAGAGGGGGTGGAGAAGAGAAAGATGTGGAGAAGAGAGAAAGAGGCGGGGGTGGCGAAGAAGAGCAGAGAGAGTGGTTGGAGAGGGGGGTGGAGAAGAGAGAGAGAGAGGGTGGAGAAGAGAGCGATGAGAGATTGGTGGAGCAGAGAAAAGAAGGGAGTGGGTGAGAGTTGAAAGAGATAGAGTGAGACGGTTTTGCGACGAGAGAGAGAGAGAGCTGGAGAGGAAGGAGGTGAGAGAGAGAGAGAAGTGCGAGAGAGAGGGAGAGAGAGCGAGAGAGAAAGCGAGAGAGATAGAGAGAGGCGGTTGGGGAGAAGAGAGCGTGAGAGTGGGTGGAGAAGAGGAGAGAGAGGATAGGAGAAGATAGACAGGAAGGGTGACAGAGCGGAGAGAGAGGATGAGAAGGAGGAAGAGCTAGTGGAGACGATGTGAGAGATAGAGAGAGAGAAGGAAAGAGTGAGTGGTGGAGAAGAAAGAAGAGAGAGAGAGAGAGAGAGAGAGTGAGAGAGAGAGAGAGAGAGAGTGGAAGCGAGCGCAGAGGGTAGAGAGAGAGAGAGAAGTGGATGAGGGAGAGAGGATGGAAAGGGGGAGAGAAAGTGTGGAGGAGGAGAGAAGGTTGTAGCAGAGTGAGAGAGACGAGTGTGGAGGAGGCAGGAGGTGGGGAACAGGAGGAGAGAGAGAGTGGAGTTGAAAGGATAGTTCCATTGCGAGAGACGGTTTCGAGAGAGAGATAGAGATAGAGAGAGAGAAAGAGAGGAGAGAGAGCGAGAGAGAGAGCGGGTGGCGGAAGAGAGGCGTTAGTGGAGGAGAGAGAGATGGAAGAGAGAGGGGTGGAGAAGAGAGCGAGAGAGAGAGAGAGACGAGAGAGGATGGTGAAGAAGATAGAGAGAGAGGTTAGAGAAGAGAGCGAGGAGGGTTGAGAAGAGAGAGAAAGGTGTGGGCGAAGAGAGGAGAGGGTGGAAGAAAAAGAGGTGAGAGGTTGAAGAAGAGAGAGAGAGAGGGTTGAAGAAGGCGAAGAGGATAGTGGAGAGAGAGAGAGGTAGAGAGAGAGAGAAAGAGTGAGAGGAGTGGAGGAAAAAGAAAGAGGGAGAGAGAGAGAGAGAGAGAGAGGGGGGGAGAGAGAGAGAGAGAGAGGAGGAGTGAGAGGAGAGTGGAGGAGAGAGACGACTGGGGTGGAGAAGAGAGAGAGATGAGAGAGAGAGAGGATTGTGAGAAGGAAGAAAGATTGGAGGGCGAGAGAAAGGTTGAGAAGGACGAGGTGAGAGACAGAGTGTGGAAGAGACAGAGAGGGTGGGGAAGAGAGATAGAGAATGGAGTGAAAGAGTTGTGATAGACGGTTGGGAAGAAGAGAGAGAAGAGAGAGAGGAGAGAGAGAGAGAGAGTACTTTTGCGGAGGAAGAGATGAGAGAGAGAGAGAGAGGAGGGGGGGTGGAGAAGAGAGAAAGTGAGAGGAGGGTGGAGAAGAGAAGAGAGTTAGTGGGGGAGGAGATAGAGCGAGCGGGAGGAAGGAGAGAGAGAGAGAGGGAGGAGAGACGAGCGAGAGCCACAAGAAAGAAGGGTGAAGAGTAGAGATGAGGTGAGAGGGAGAGAGAGGGTGAGAAGAAGAGTAAGAGGGTGGAGAAGAGAGAGAGGGGTGGGCAGAGAGAGCGAGGAGATAGCGAGCAAGGCGAGTGAAGAAGAGAGATGAGAGAGGGTGAGAAGAGAGAGAGTGGAGGAGAGGATAGCGGGTTGGCGAAGAGAGAGAGAAGAGATTGAGGCGGAGGAAAGAGTGGAGGAGGAGAGAGAGTGAGAGGACAGAGTGTGGAGGGAGCAAGGAAAGGGTGGGGAAGAGAGAGAGCGAGTGGAGTTGAAAGAGTTTTTTTTTCAAGAGGTGAGGTGGTGAAGAGCTCGAGAGAGAGAGCGGAGAGAGAGAGACGGAGAGAGAGAGAGCGAGAGAGATGAGAGGGGTGGAGGAGAGAGGAAAGTGAGAGGGGGTGGAGAAGAGAGAGAGTAGAAATGGCGGAGAGAGCGATAGAGAGAGAGGGTTGAAGAAGAGAGAGAGAGAGGAGAGAGAGAGAGAGAAAAGAAAGAGGGTGAAGAAGATAGAGCAGGAGGGGTGGAGAAAGGGGTGAGAGGGGTTGAGAAGAAGAGAAATGAGGGTGGAGAGAGAGAGAGGGTGGAGAAGAGAGCGAGAGAGATAGAGAGAGCGAGAGTGCATAAGAGAGAGAGGAGGGGTGATGCGAGATACGAGAGTGGCGGAGAGAGCGAGTTGGAGAAGAGAGAGAGAGAGAGTGCAGGCAGAGGAGAAGTGGAGGAGAGAGAGAGAGTGGAGAGAGAGAGAGAGGGTAGAGAAGAGATAGAGAGGAGACTTAGGAGGAGCGTGGAGAGTGGAGGAATGGAGAAATTAGAGAGGGGGGGTGGAGAAGAGAGAGAGAGAGGGTTGAGAAGGAGAGAGAGAGAGGGTGGTGGGGAATGAGAGGGGAGAGAGGGGGTGGAGAATAGGGGAAGGGGAGTCGAGAAGAGGGTGCAGAAGAGGGAGAAAGAGGAGGGTTGTGACGAGAGAGAAAGGGGGTGGAAAAGAGGAGAAGGACGGTGGAGAGAGAGAGAGAGAGAGCGGGGTGTAGAAGTAGAGATAGAGTGGAGAAAAGAGAGGTGGGTGGTTGGAGTAGGAGAAGAGAGGGTGGGGCAGAAGGAGAGAGAGTGGGTGGAGAAGATAGAGAGAGATAGTGGGTGGAGAAGGAAAGGGGAGAGAATTGGAGGACGATAGGCAGCGGGTGACAAAGAGAGAGAGAGGGGTGGAGAAGGGAGAAAGAGATAGTGTAGACGAAAGAGAGATAGAGTGAGAGAAGGAAAGAGTGAGAGGGTGGAGAAGGGAGGAGGAGAGAGTGGGTGGAGAAGAGAGAG
The DNA here is from genome assembly GCA_028751875.1 of Rapana venosa. Lineage (NCBI taxonomy): Eukaryota > Metazoa > Mollusca > Gastropoda > Neogastropoda > Muricidae > Rapana > Rapana venosa. Next base: position 66,732,359 of record CM054141.1, read on the forward strand.
TGAAAAATGGGTGGAAGAGAGAGAGAGAGAGGATGGAGAAGATACGACAGTGGTGAGAAGAGAGCGAGAGAGAGAGAGAGGGAGGGCGAAGGGGGAAAGAGATCGTGGAGACGAGAGAAGGAGATGGAAAGATAAGGAAAAAGTACGAGGGTGGAGAAGAAAGAGTCAGAGAGAGAGAGGAGCAGAGGAGAGAGAGAGAGAGAGAAGAGAGAGGGGAGGAGCGAGACGACGGGGTGGAGAAGAGGAGAGGGCTGAGAGAGAGGGGATGGAAAAGGGTGGAAAGAGTGGAGGAGAGAGAAAGGTTGGCGAGAAGACGGGAGAGAGACAGAGTGTGGCGGGGGACAGAGAGTGTGGTAGAAGAGAGAGAGAGAGTTGGAGTTGGAAAGGAGATGAAGGGACGGTTGAGAAGAAGAGAGAGAGAGCGAGGAGAGATGAGAGAGAGAGATGAGAGTGAGGAGCGCGGGTGAGAATGAGTGAAAGTGAGAGGGGGTGGAGAAGAAGAGAGCGTTAGTGCAGGAGAACGAGTAGAGAGAGAGGGTGGAGAGAGAGAGAGAGAGAGAGGTAGAGAGAGAGAGAGAGAGAGAGATGCGAGAGAGAGAGAGGCGTGAGAGAGAGTGCGGGTGGAGAGAAGTGGGGCCCCCACGGGTGGTGGGGGTGGAGAAAGTGAAAAGGGGGTGGGACGAGCGAGAGTTAGTTGAGGGAGAGAGATAGAGAGAGAGGATGGAGAGAGGAGGCGCGAGAGAGAGAGAGAGGGTGAAGGAAGATAGAGGTGAGAGTGTGGAGGGAAAGAAGAGGAGAGAGGGTTTGAGAAGAGCGTGAGAGAGTGGAGTTGAAAGAGATCGAGAGAGACGGTTGTGAAGAGAGAGAGAGAGAGAGAGAGATAGAGGAGCGAGGGAGGGGGGGGGGGGAGCGGAGAGAGAGAGAGCGGGTGGAGAATGAGAGAAAGTGCAAGTGGGTGGAGACGAGCGAGAGTTAGTTGCGGAGAGAGAGATAGAGCGAGAGGGTGGAGAACGAGCGAGGAAAGAGCGGGTGAGAAGATCGAGGAGGGTGTGGAGAAGAGGGATGGAGAGGGTTGAAGAAGAATAGAGAATAAAGAGGATGGAGAAGAGAGAGAGAGGGTTGAGAGAGAGAGAGGAGAGGCGAGAGAGAGAGAGAGAGCGAGATAGAGAGAGATAGTGGAGAGAGGGTGACGAAGATGAGAGCAGGGTTGAGAAAGGAGAGAGAGTGTTGAGAAGAGCGGAGAAGAGTGTTGGAGAAGAGAGAGAGAGGGTTGAGAAGAGAGGAGAGAGAGTGAGAGGGTGAAGAATGAGAGAGAGAGTGGAGGAGAGAGGAGAGGGTGGAAAGAGAGAGGGGGGAGGGGAGAGAGAGGGGGTGGAGAAGGAAGAGAGGGGGAGGGAGAAAAGAGAGAGGAGGGGGGGTTAGGAGAGGAGAGGGTGAAAAGAGAGAGGGTGGAGAAAGAGAGAGTGAGAGGGAGAGAGGGGGTGGAGAGGGAGGAGGGGGGGGGTAGAAAGAGAAAAAGGGGGAGAGAAGAGGAGGGGGAGAGCGGAAAAAAGGATGGAGAAGAGGAGAGAGAGGGGGTGGGGGGAAAGAGGAGAGAGAGGGTGGAAAGAAGAGAGAGAGGGTGTGAAGAAAGAGAGGAGGGGTTGTGGAGATTTAGAGAAAAGAGAGGGTGGAGAAGAGGAAGAGGGGTGGTGGAGAGGGGGGTTTAGAAGAGGAGAGAGGAGGGGTTGAGGAGAGAGAGAGGAGGGTGGAGAAGAGAAAGGAGGGTTGGGAAAGAAGAGGAGAGGGGGTGGAGAAGAGAGAGAGGGTTGGAAGAAGAGAGAGGGGTTGGGAGAAGAGAGAGAAGAGAGGGGGGCGGAGAAGGAGAGAGAGGGTGGAGAAGAGAGGGGGGGGGTGGGGGAAAGAGAGAGGGGAGGGTGGAAAGAGAGAGAGAGAGAGGAGAGAGAGGGGAGAGAGAGAGAGAAGGGGGGGGAGATGAGGGGTGGGGGAAGAGAGAGAGGGGGGGTGGAGAAGAGAGAGAGAGAGGGATGGAGAAGATGAGGGTTGGAGAAAGAGAGAGAGGGTGCAGAAGAGAGAGTGGAGGAGTTGGAGAAGAGAGGGAAAGGAGTAGGGGGGGGAAAAGAAGATGAGAGAGAGAGAGGAGAGAGAGAAGGAGAGAAGGGTGGAAGAGAGAGGAGACGGGTGAAAAGTGAGAAGAAGGGGTGGAAAAGAGAGAAGGGGTGGAGAAGAGAGAGGGTGGAGGAGAGGAATTTTTGCGTGGGAGAGAGTGACGGGTGTGGTGAGTTTTTTTCGGATGGGGAGGGGGGGGTTTTTTTGGTTTTGATGGAGGGTGTGGAGAAGAGCCGGAGATTTGAGTAGGTTTGGGTAGAGAAGAGGGGAGGAGGGGAGGAGAGGGGGTGGAGAAGAGGGGAGGGGTGGTGTGGAGAAAAAGGGGGAAAAGAGAGAGAGGTGTGGGAAAGGAGTAGGGGGAAGAGGGTGGGAGGATGAGAGAGAGAGGGTGGGAAGAAAAGAGAGAGGGTGGAGAGAGAGAGAGAGTGAGGAAAAGAGAGAGAGAGGGTGGGAAAAAGAGAGAAGAGGGGGTGGAGAAGGGGAGAGAGGTAAAGAGGAGAACGGAGGGGGGGGGAATTTTTAGGAGAGAGAGAGGAGGGTGGAGAGGAAAAAGAGTGAGAGGGTGGAGAAGAAAGAAAGAAAGAGAGGGGAGAAGAGAGAGAGAGATGGGGAGAGGAGAGGGAGGAGGAGAGAGAGGGTGGAGAGAGAGAGAGGGGGTGGAAGAGGAAAAGGGTGGAGAAGGGGGGGGGGGAGAAAAGGAGGGGAGGGGTGAGAAGAGAGAGAGGGATGGGAGAAGAGAGAAGAGAGAAGGGTGGAGAAGGTGAGAGAGAGAGGTGGGAAAGGGGAGAGAGAGAGGGGGGAGAGAGAAGAACTGAAAAACGAACACTGAAATGATTTAATGTACAGGGCCCTTTGGACACAATAATTTGTTGGGGCTTGGGATAGAACAAGGGTTTTTCATTGCATGGCAGCAATGCACAAAAAATAATGATTTTGATGTTAGAGAAGAAAAACACAACTTTAATAGAAATAATGAAAAAAGATTATGTCAGTAACAGGTCATGACTAAATACAAAAGAAAAACACCATTTATTCTATTTCTTGATTATAAACCCCTTAAATCAATCATAACCCAATCATAGAAAGAAGATGTTTTCTAAGAAAAATCATCCATATTGAGTATATCAAATGTAGCAGTTTTCCAATAAAGTATTTGCGCCAACATTATTTTCCTTTTGTTAATAGAATGAAAAATGTAGTTAGACAAACTATGTTTGTACTCATCATTTCTTACTTTGAACATATTGTCAATGGTACATTGATACATTTGCTTTAAAAACTTTTTTTCTAAGTTTGAGTACATGTAACTTCCAATAGAAAGTGGGCTTCATTTTCAAAGTTCGTTTTACAAAATGGACACAATTTATCTCGGATATTATCAACTTTTATCTATACACATTATTGTTAAGAGGTAAAACATTAAAATCTTGCTTGTGTAATTGCTAACGAAAGCAGTAGACATCTATAAAGTTTAAATACTGTCTTTACAAAAACACTTTTAAACGATCTATAACATCTACCTTTTAAAGAGAGGAAGAACTCTGAACTCGAAATGATTTAATTGCACATTGGCCTTAGGCCACAATACAATATAGAAAAGAAAATAAGAAAATATCTTATTAACAGCAACCCATCTATTTCTACAATCATGGTTAATTGAGAATCATAATGGTACATCTCATACCCATACAGTTCATTTTTTTAAGGACAGTTGTCAACCACAGTTTACATTTCACATTTACTGAAATTTATCAGAGTCAGAGACATTAGTTAAAAAAGGGGAGATGCGAAAAACATAAACTGTTATGCCCCAAATTCTTGATTTAAAAGCGATATAAACAAGGGTGAACATGTTTAAATGGTTTACCCGCGTACATCATAGGATTGGTTACCTTGTAGACTTAAAGTATTTTCTTCCGCCTATTGCTTGATGAAACAATATTTAGATAAATTGTATTGTGGATGGATCAGTGGCTCTAAGCAAAAATGTTCAGAGGGAAATTCTTTTGACTCTTTTTGAAATTTGACCTTAAATCTTCTAGTAGCCAAAATACACAAAAGTTTTTTTTTTTCGACTGATTTTTGCAAAAAGGAGAAAAAGAAAATT
>CM054141.1:66737074-66842074 GCA_028751875.1 Rapana venosa
TTTTGGGAAATAATTGCACTCATGTGTTTTTTTTTCCACTCCAGTCCCCGTGTGTATGCATTTTTGTCAGTTTGCCCATCCGTTCCCCCCGGGCCCCAAAGGGCCTCTTTTCCGAAATAGAACGGTTTTAACGTGTGCGAAAGAGGATCTTGTGCTTTGCACGCAGGGCCTCGGTTTCTAGTCTTATTCAAAAGGATTTGGGGGGGGAGTGATTTGGCACTTACGTTTACCCAGGGGAAAAAAAACCCCTTGGACAGGTTTAAAACCCCGGGTCAGCAGATCAGGCGAAAAAAAACGCTAAACGCTCCCCTCCAAGGGCGCTCCCTCCCCCCCCCCCCCTCCCCCCCCCCCCCCCCCCCATCCCCTTTTGCGAGAATCTTAAATGGTAGTGGGGTGCCGAAAAAATTCCGTGGAACCCCGCCCGGTTACCCGGAATTCCTGCGGGAAAAAAGGGCCCTCATTTCAAAAGGTGGAGAGTGCCAATGGTGGGCCTTTAGCCACCACCCCTACAAAAGGGCTGGCAACATCAAAATTTCCCTTCACCCTTTTACTGGGGCCCCACAAAAAGCTGACATTTTGCACACTTTTCTATGTTTAGTTTTGCCCTATTAACTTTAAAAACACATGACCTTTAGCTATTTTTGGAGACCCTGATTGCAAGTAGGGACTCGTTTGGGTTTGAATCTGGAATTTTGGGGTTTCATTTCGCGGTTTTTCTTGGGATTTTTGGTTGTGTGTGTTTAAAGATGGCGTCAGGCCCCAAACAGGTACATTTCACAGAGTTCTTTGAATATTATATTTGATTTCCTTGATGGCAAGGAAAGGAATCAAAAAAAAATCACACAAAAAAAGGTTTTAAAGCAGGTGAACCGGGAAATGATGAGCCGATTTGCAGTAAGCTGTAGGGGGCGTGGTCGTTGGCCTTAAGGTAATGCGCCTCCCAAAAGCCGGCCGGTCGGAAATGTACCCCGATCCCCGTTTGGGGCAAAACCTTTCCCCACCCTTAAACCCTGAGTGGTGGTCTGGGTGCTGGGGCTTCGATGAGACGATAAAAAAGAGGGGCCCCGGGGTTACACAAAACACGTAAAAAAACCCCCGGGAAAAAGGAAATTTTTTCCCGGAAAATTTTGTAGGAAAAAAGCCTCTCTAATGGGGGAAACAAATACGTTGGGACAGGAACAGAAAAAGTAAGGGTGAAACTGCCTTTGGCCACATGCCTCCCCCGGGGGGGGCCCGTTTTTTCCCGGGGGGGGAAAAACTGCCCTGATTAAAATTGCATGAAAGTTTGGGGGTGAAGTAAAAGGGTTTTGGTCGTGATTTGCTTAGAAAGTATTAAATTTTGGACAAAAAAAAATTTATAGAGAACCGTAAAAAAAAAACAAAAAACGCCGTCTGTATCACAAAACACTGTTGTTTTTTTCTGTGCCCCTACAAAATCAAAAAAAAATCACCCTCAACCCGAAGTATGCAAACAGGATCATAAAATTTTCTTTTTTTTTAAATGTTTTCTTTGCTTAAAAATGTGTTTGTTTAAAAACAAGCTTGTAGAAGCGGGGAGCTTAAAAACGTAAGCAAACAACCGTTAATCGAAAGATGTCGTTCAGTCTTTATTTTTAAATATTACCAAAAATTTCAGTGCATACCTTAAGATTACATCCCCTGGTCAATGAATATTCTCCGTTCTGAAAAAAATTGGTTAAAAACTATGCACCATTTCAACCATAATCAAAAATCGAATGATTTTCTGTTCTATCTTGCTTTGTTTATTGCGTTTTTTTAATCTGTACCCGGGTGAAAAGAGACAAATTTTTTCAACAGTCTGCAATGGTGAAATCAGTTTTGGCCCCTTCATTCCTTTCTAAGCAATAATGTAGTATTTCGTTAATCATTAAAAATTTTTTCTTAGATAGAGGCTTGATGAAAAAAAAACAAATGAATTTTCTTTTTTAAGTACCTTGGGAAAAAAATTTTGACTTGACTTTACCAAGTGGGGAAAAACACTTTAAGAGCCACTGCTCCTGGGCCGTTTTGAAGAAGGTGTATCCATCAACATGACGTAAAGGAACAGTTCAATCAAAAAACGGTGAGAGGGGCACAAAGCAGTACTCCCCCCTTTGTTGTGTGAAGGCTCTGGTAATCAATATAGCGTCTTCCTTGTAGATGGGGCAGGTGATTATTTCACACAAAAAACAAAAAACACACACCACCAAAAAATAATATATATATATATATTTTTTTTTTTTTTTTATATATATATTTAAAATATATATATTTTTGTGTGTGTGTGGGTGTGTGTGTGTGTGTGGTTTGTGTTTGGGGGTTGGGAGGAGGGTTTGGGGGGAGGAAAAAAAATTTTAAAAAAAGGAAATTGCCTAACCCCAAAGGGGGTGATGTGAGGCCCCGCAGGGTGTTATGGTGACTCAATTTATTTCAATCACCAAACAGTACACACAGCTAAAGCAGAAGAACAAAGCCGCTGTTTTTCCATCTACATCATTCTGTCCTGTTTCATCAGATGGCCCCTCTAACTTGAAGTAGAATGTCGCACCAGACAGCAAGCAAGAGGATGACTTTGAAATGCCATGCACACCCTGCTACATTGGTTTTGTTGCAGGAATGGTGATTCATACAGACCAGTAGATGCACTAGGAAGTTAAGACTAGCCAATCCTAGCCACACATCGGAATCAGCTAACAAACAAATAAATTTAGATCCAAAACTCAACCAATAGTCTCGCTACCTGACAAAATCTGTTGATTTCACAAGGGAGAAGGAGGGATGGGGAAATAGAGAGAGCTAGAGAGGGGGTGGGGGTGGAATTCAGCAAGTAAGAGGCCCTACACGTCTGCTGCATGTGACCAGCTGTGGCGAGCCCTATAAACTATTTATCACACCACTGTCCAATGTGGGCAAGGGCATTCAACTGGACACTATACAACAATGCCTCAGGCTGTGAATAGAGAGGACACTGCTGTAGCAGGTAATTATAGAGGAGTTATAAACAAGCCAGGGCTGAACACTAGGCCCGCACTCAAGTGATGCCCTTTCCTTATCTGCACCACAGCGCTGAGTTGTTAAGTCTCCAAGCCCCAGAAGACAGGTTGGACACTGAAGGTGAGAAAGGGGTGACAATACACAAGACCTCAACTGATTGTCAGCTTCCCGAGCCGACAGAGATACGTTGGACACTTAAGGTAAGAAATAGGGAGCCAACACAGACATCCTTCTATTGCTTTCTTTAAAGACAGCCTTAAGTGGATTAAAGAACTCTCAAACTGCAACCAGAAGTATACAAACAGAGGACCAAAATGACAACCTGTGACAAATACCTCATTAAAAACCCTTGAAAGTCAAGGCTTGTCTATTGAAAGTATTCTCATTAAGGCTGGTGATAAACTAAAGACGCATTTTTATGCGGAAAAAAATAAATAAGGGTTCAACAAACGCGTGCAGTACTTAGACAAAAGGAAGGAGGACTAGCAGACGACAAAGTCTCCCAGGGAAGTAAATATTAATTTGGTGCATTGGCAGTAAATCTCTGGACGTCTATGAATCGCTGAATCCTGTGTAACAGACGACAGTAGCAACGCTAGGAGGCTATATTACGGTCTTTTTAGCAGTGCGTGTGTGATAAAAACACAGGAGGGGAGAGGGAAGGCAAGAGTTCGAAGCTGACATCAACTTCCAAGAGCAGATCTGATACTTTGGTTGGTGTCAAGTTGCTACGAAACAGACACAAGGTGAGGAAATTTGATGCAACTGGTGCTTAATGTTCTGGCTTAAATCAATACATGTATGCTGATTTTGTATAAAACTGCCCTACCAAAAGGTGTGAGCACTGTACTTTTGGTTTCCACATACGTCTATTATATACATACGTACACCCCACACACACCCCACACACACACACACACAAACACACAACACCACACACACACACCAAAGCACACACACAACACACACACTTAAAGCAAAAAGCATTGCTTATACCTTACTATCTCAGAGAGAGAGAGAGAGAGAGAGAGAGAGAGAGAGAGAGAGAGAGATAGATGCACATTCTGTTTTGGTTGGCAATAGTGATAGGTGTGATAGCATGGTTAGGCGATAATTGTCATACTGCATTTATCATATCTCCTTCAACGTTTTAAGCTCGTTGAAAAGTCTTTTGAATTTTTTAAAAACTGAGATCTGGTGAACCTTTACATTTTATTGGAGAAAAAGTCTGCATGCTCGTACTCACATATCCCTCACTATCTGTTAAAAAAGAACGTTCTTGTCAGGCCACACAACATGCTGCCCAGCACTCCTGTCCTTGACTGTGGTTCTTTTTAGACAGTAAAAGCGATTTAGATAATATTTTATCTCATGAGATGAATGAAATAAGATTTTAGATATTATTTTCATTCTGTAGATAATTGCCTAGATTTTAAAAAAAAAAGCTTCAGCTGGAGATCTTGCCCCTACCCCCAACTTTCACAAGGGGAAGGAGGGGGGGAGGGGGGGGTTCACCACCTCTTCCTTAGTTCATCAGCTGTGGTAGATTTTGAGTCTACAAGGTTGGTTAATTGGCTCTGTTATTCCTGTAGCTTTGCATGCTTCAGGTATTCATTGACAGCCTGAAGACATCTTTCTTTGCTATGAACTATGATTACTTGGCAAACACTGGGATTTATCTGCTGGCTATGGTGAAACATTTTCAGTATCGGAAATTCTTTAGAAAATCACCCTTGATACTGTAACACTCTCTCCAAGCTTTTGAATGGAGGCCTCTATTGTATTTGATTCAGAACTATAATGATGAGATTCACAAAGAAACCTTAACTGTGTCTTTTAGACCTAATGACAAGGCAAACACGAAATCTATCAAGAAGGATGGAATACATTCTTTCAAGAAAAGTGGAGGTGAATTCAATAAGTTACAGCGCGGAAAGGGCACCTAACAACACACACACACACACACACACACCTGACACACACAACACACACGACACACACAACACACCCACACACACACACTCACACACACCACGCGCGCGCGCCGCGCGCGCGCAGCGCGCACAACCCCCCTCACCCACCCCCCCCCACCCACAACACGGGGGACTGGATAGCCTGGTGGTTAGAGCGATAAATTCGTGATCTTCTGGACCCAGGTTCGAATCTCGTTTCCAAGGAATTTTCGCTCAGAAGTTAAGCATCAAAATCAAAAGTCCTTCGATGAGACTTTTAAAATATATAAACCGAGATCCCGTGTGCAAACGCACGTATAACATCTTTGCGCACACGTTAAAACCCGTCCCGCCGCTTTCCAAAGAGTAGCCATTGTGTGCCGTTGGAATGATGTGACAAAATTGAAGAAAACTACATACCCACGGGGACTAGATGATTGCTTATCATTTATCATGTATTCATAAGTACTTAATGTATTCATTCGTCTTTCATACACTGTATGTGTTCATATTCTTGAAAAGTGTTCTTTAAACACACAATCACACAAATTGTTGTGGTCTATTGTTTTGTTTGATTTAATTTATTCATTAGTGTTTTCCAATTCCACTTTTGAAGATCATTACTTTTGAGCTAGGTGTAATTTTTGTTTCAATTCCTTTTTATAGATTATTACGTTTCTTAGTGCGTTCTTTCTATGCTTGACCTTCTTTTTGTCTTAATTCCAAATAAGCCATGATTTGTGTCCGAGATAATGATTTTTTTGGTTTAAAAAATTCTTATCATTTTTTGTGCTCACAATCATTGGTACCTAAAGACACAGCCTTTACTTTTACTTTTGTTGTCAAATCTTGTTTTATTGCATTTAGATTTAAACATACCACTAGCCATTTCCCCTTGTTTATTTCAGTTTCGACTTATGTCTGCTGTTGCTTCCCGAATTTGCAGAAACTGTGTTGTGGGTGTCTGGAGAAGACCAACTTATCAAACATCTTATCCATCTGCTGTAATTTCACATTGGCTGAATATAGCAAATGAGAGGCAGGACAGCAGATGGCCAGTTTCCCTGCCTTAATGATTTTTCCCATCATGTGGTTCAGAAATCATCATCATCATCATCATCATCATCATCATCACATCATCATCCATCATACATCAATCAAATATGGACTTTATATACGCTTGAATATTGTAAAAAGAAACAAATCGAAGAGCTTGCAACCAATCACTACACGCATGAACTTTCCTCAAATAACATAAGATATTTCAGTTTATGCACACACACACAACACACACACGCGCGCACGCACACACACACACACACACACTTCACACACACACACACACACAAAATATAAAAATAACACACACGACACAAAACACACACACAAACACAACACACTTAGGTGGTGATGTAGGAGGGAAGGATGCTTTGAAAAAGTAGGAAACAGATATGAGGGGAAGTGTCAGGTAGGAAAAAGTGCGTTTGAGCTGGATTGAAGGTATCAAGTGAAGGCTTTTGACAAAGAGAAAGAGGAAGGTCATTCCCAGGTGATGGACCAGAAACAGAGAAAGAAGCTACGGCTAACAGTGGTATTTTGAATCTGGTGTTCGAAAGCACAAAGTATCTGCACTGAGCGAAGGAACGAGAGTATTACAGTGAAGACAGCTTACGGAGATAGAGGGTGCAGATTTGTGAAGACATTTGAAACAGAGGTGTTTGACTTAAACTTCAGTCTTTGTGAGACAGGCAGCCATAGGAGTAGATCAGGCAGAAGCGGAGTGATTTGGTTCAGATTTTTTCTTTCTTAAACCAGTCGAGCTGCAGAGTTTTTGTATGCGTTGAAGAAAGGAATGGATGATAGGCGGGAAGCCAACCAAAAGAGATTACAGTAGTCTAAATGAGAAAGAATAAGAGATTACACAGTTGGACGTTGTGTCAGTGGACCAGATACTTGCGAATTGGCGTTATGCACCGGAATTGATATAGCAAGACTGGGCTAGTCCCCCCAGGGCGTGATGAATTTTTTCATAGAGTGTGTTTCTAGAACTACTGACCTAAACACTTCACGAGTTGGCCAAAGAACTGTCGAATGCCGAATTCTATTACAGCTGCTGCTATGGAGGAAAGTTTTTGTAGGGCCCATAGAGCATGGCTTCGGTTTTTGTCAGCATTAAGTTGTAACTTGTCTGAGTCAACCATTTATAAATGTCTTGAAGGCAGTAAACATATTTTGTCGGTAGTGGAAGGCAAGTTTTCAACAGTATCCACTGCGTTGAAGCTGCATATCATCGGCATAGAAATGGTGACCGAATATGATGGTGTTTATTATATGTGAGAGTGGAGGCATAAGATATTGAAGAGAACAGGGCCCAGAACAGATCCATGGGACTCCACATTCCAGTTTGACAGGTCTGATTGAGTTTTGTTTATGATAACTTTTTGGATTCGGTCTTGTGGAGGTATGAACGAACCAGTGAGGCTGTGCAATTAATACCAAAACGTTTTTGGAGGCGAGAAAGAAGAAATTGATGTAATCTATAATGTCGAAGTGCCTGCAGATAAGTCGAGAAGAGTGAGGAGAGAGATTTTTTCATGCGTCAGAAGCGAGTAGAAATGTATCCAATAAGTGGACTAGGGTGGTTCAGTAACAGTGGATAGGGCAATAGCAATTGAAAAAGGGGCAGGAGATCATTGGAATGAAGGGGAATTGTTGAGCTGTTTGAAAACAACTTTTTCTATACTTAAGGATACAAAAGGTAAGTTATACAGTCAATAATTCTTCAGATGTTTGGGATTGAGGTCGTGCTTTTTCAGTAGAGGTGTGACTATTGCGGTTTTAAGCGCTGATTGTACAATTTCCTGACAGTAAGAGATGAGTTTACTATTTTCATTATAATAGTACAAGTTGTATAAGGCATTGGAGAAATCAGAGCAGGTAAGGGATCAAGGTCGCATGATTTTATAGTCATATTCCTCAGAATTTGTCGTGATTTCTTTTTTCATACTTGTTGATGAAAGGAGAAGAGAGGAATGCCCAGTAACAGGGATCAGGAGCCCGGGGCTGGAAAGGATCCTGACGAGTCTGGACGATTTGCGGACTTTGTCTGAAAAGAAGGAAATAAAAGATGGATGGAACCTCAGACAGCAGTGTTTTTTGGTAGCAAAGGAGTTTGTGTTTTTTGCAGATCCAAGAGATTATTAATGGTGAAGGAAAAAGAGATTTTATGGATGTAGCGCAAGAACATGGAATAGTAGGTGTCTGTCTTTGTTTGAATGGATTAAGTGTTTGACTTGTTTTACTTGTTTACGGAGAAAAGCTGTTTAGTTGGGATTTCGTATTGACTTCCGCCACCGCCGTTCTTAGTTGCACGTTTGCGCTTCGCTATCAATATATCGCGAGATACCATGGCGCATCAGGTCTGTCAGGCAGGAGAATGCTCTATAGGAGGTGCAAGTGCTCGTCAAGCAATTGGCAAGAGGACAGTGTTATAGTGTTCACGAGGTCATTTGGTCAGAGTTTGTGAAAACGTTCCGACGCTTGTGAAGAAAATTATAATAGTTCAGAACAATTCAGCTGAGGACCGAAGGAAAGGCATATTTGGACGATAATGCGGCAATAATAACATCTCTACTGCAAGGTTAAAGCAAAAACCCCAATAAACCAACAACTCTTGAGACGTCATTGCTTTTTCAGACGCAAAAAGGTCGATCGTTATGTGGTAATTCTGTGGATAGAATGCAGACCCAAGAAGGCATGTCGCCATTGACAGGACACACAGACGCAAACACTGCCAAATTAAGTCGCTGCTTTCCGAATCATTCTGCAACAGCCTGAATTTCACAGTAAACTTGTCACTGCTAGTACTTTTTTCAGTTAAAGTGCGTAGAAATCTGTCTGTCCTGTCTGTCTGTCCTGTCTTCTGTCTTCCTATCTGTCTGTCTGTCTGTCTGTCTTCTGTCGTCTGTCTCTCTCCTCTCTCTCTCACTCTCATCTCGTCCTCACTCCTCTCTCTCTCTCTCTCTTTCTCTCTCAAGCTGAAGTACAATTAACACTTTTCAAAGTTCAGTTGTACAGTGTTCAGTGATCTCTCTCTCTCCTCTCTCTCATCTCTCAGTCTCGTACTCTCTCACATCTCTCTCTCCTCTCTCGTTCTCTCTCTCTCTCTCATCTCTGGCTGAAGTACATACAATAACACTTTTTAAAGTTCAGTGTTCACTGTCCAGTGTTCTCTGCTCCAGGAAAAGGAATAGGGGCTGTTACACAGAGCTCCCCATAAATCTTCCGTTATACTGTCAACAAGCCCAGTATACTGGACTTGCAGCAGTTGTAGGGAGACAAGGATAAGGCCCTGCTACAACCCCATCCACCAGCTAGAAAATAACAGGCGTAGCCGACATCAAGACCGTCAATGTTGCGGTACCTGAAACCAGTGCGCCTCACAGTATGTAGTTGTAGTGTAAGTTGTAGTGTAGTGAAAGTGTGGGGTAGTGTAGGTGTAGTGTAGTGTAGTTGTAGTGTTAGTGTGATGTGGTGTTCGTGTAGTGTAGTGTAGATAGTGTAGTGTTGTGTTGTGTTGTAGTGTATGTATGTAGTGCATTTAGTGTATAGTGTATGGTATTAGTTAGTTAGTGGTAGTGTAGTGTAGTTGTATTGTATTTTATTGTTTGTATGTAGTGTGGTGTAGTGTTGTGTATGTAGTGTGATGTGGTTGTCGTGTAGTGGTAGATGTTGTATTTGTTAGTGTAGTGTAGTGTAGTGTATGTTAGTGTAGTGTATGAATGTATTGTAGTGTAGTGTAATGTAGTGTAGGTACTAGTGTAGTGTATGTATGTAGAGTAATTGTATTAAGTGTATGTATTAGAGTGTAGTGAATGTAGTGTCGTTAGTGTAGTGATGTAGTGTAGTGTAGTGTAATGTAGTGTAGTGTATGTAGTGACGTGTAGTGTATGTAGTGGGTACGTAGTTAGTGTAGTAATGTAGGTAGTGTAGTGAAGTGAGTGTATGTAGTGTATGTAGTTATGTATGTAGTGTATGTATGTAAGTGAATGTGTAGTAGTGAAGTGTATGTAGTAAAGTGAGTGGAGTTTTTGTTTGTTGTGGTGGGGTGTGTGTTGGTGTGGTGTGGAGGGAGGGGGTGGTGTGGTGTGTGGGATGGTGTGGGGTGGTGTAGTGGTGGAGTGGGGGTGTGGAGTGGGTGATGTGGAGTGTTTGGTGGGTTGGATGGTGTAGTGTTTGAGGGTTGGTGGTGTGGGGGTGGTGTGGTATGGTGTGATTGATGTGGGGTGGGGTGGTTGTCTAGTGTGGAGTGTGTAAGAGTGGGTGTGTGGTGTGGGGTGGTGATTGAGTGTGGAGTGTGTGGAGTGGTGTGGTTTGGTGTGGATTGGTAGTTTGGAGTGGGGTTTGGTGTGGTGTAAAGTAGTGTAGTTGGATGTATAGGTCTGGGGTTGTGTGGACTGGTTGTTGTGTTGTTTTGTGGCGTGGTGTGTATAATATTAATAATAATTAATAATAATAATAAATGGAATTTTTTCTTATATAGCGCTATATCTTGCAAAGACAAATCAAAGCGCATGTCAATCAACCTAATCTAACATAGACATTCAAGTCAATATAAATAATCAATAGTTTAAACAAACAATGTTTACAAACATGTGCCCTGCAGACAAAATCTATGCAATGAAAATTTCAATAGACAATGTTTTTTTTTAAAAGCCACGCACACACTACACACTCACACAGTCGGATACTTTAGCAGGGTGATAGACATGGTTAGTGAAGTAGGATAGTTCTGAATGAAACAGGATGTGGCAATCTTAGGTTAGAAAATAAGATGTCTTGAGCAGGATTTTAAAAGTGTCATAACTAGTTTTCCTGGCGAAGAGAGAGAGAGGAGCTCATTCCAGACGATGGACCCCAAAAAGAGAAAGAGCTGCGGCACGGTGGAATGGTTGACCTAGGTATTCGTAGGCACAAGGGTATCTCAGTGCGAGCGGAGGAAATGCGCAGGATTGTACAGGTTAAGAACATTCACGAGAGGTAGGAGGGTGCAGTTTAGTGGAGACATTTGTAAACAGAGGTACTGATCTTATAATTTTACTCTCTGTGGCGACAGGCATGCCAGTGAGAGATCGATGCAAAAAGAGGGGTAATGTGCCAAGATTTTTTCTTTCTGAAACTAGTCGAGCTGCGGAGTTTTGTATACGTGAAGGGAGTGGATAGAATGATGCTGTCAGACCAGAACAAAGAGAATTGCCAAATAGTCCTGACTTGAAGAATGAGAGAAGGTATACAAGTATAGTGTGGAAGTGATGTGGTGTAGTGTAGTTAGCGTAGTCGTAGTGTAGTGTTCATGGACACTGCAACCGGAACTTGTTTATCAATCTAAAAAAAAAAAAATCAACCACTACTGGTTTTTGGAGGGTGCTGAAAACTCTGTCTGAAAACATACAAAATCACAGACCTTCAGCTTATTCTAGACAGTAGAATTATGTACCACAACAACGAATGCTAACAGCCCAGTGGGTACCAATCCTATGGAGTCCATGAAGTCCACTGGTTCGAAACTGGCATGTCTGGTGAATTAAGGGTGTGATTTTTATGATCTCTCATGTTCCAAGTACAGAACTATCATGCCTACATTCCCCTACGGTAAAATATACACAAACAGAAGAAGTCAAATATACAACGTTAAAGATCCTTGTAATTCATTCCAGTTGGTTTCAGAAACACGAAGACACCCTTCATTACTTCACCAAATGGTAATGCGGCCTACGAGTCATGTGGACCAAAGGGGGGGGGGCGGTCTTACACGCAAAATCTCACCATCAGTGAACCTCGGAGCTCTAACCAAGGAACGCAAAGGGAGAAAATGACACTACACTGCAGCGCCGTATTGCTGCCATAAGTAGGTGGGAACGGAAGCCTGGTGTTACAAGTGATGTATTCGTGATCTGAGACCCAGGTCCGATTCTCGTGAATAATTTTTCCTCAGGAGTTCACACATCCACGTCGTGGGAAACGGAAACAGGTCAAGCTGGCTACGGGTGGCTCTGTGAAGCTGTGACAGGTCCTAGCAATCCGACATGGATTTATCAACCGCTAAGAATACTGAAAAGAGACACAAACGGACGATCCCACGGCAACGACCCTCGCAAATGGAAACAGACATCGAGAATAGGGAACAGTGACTACATTCTGGAACATGGAACATCTGCGGCCTAACAAACAAGGAACCAGAAAATGTGAATTCAGACCAAAAGGAAAGATCTCCCTCATGGCAATTTCATGACACCTAGGAAGAAAGGAGAAGGAACGAAAGAAATCCATTCAAACTTTGTTCACATCAGGATGGAGTCAGGAAAACCAGAGAGCAACGCCATGGGTGTGGGATATTCATCCAACACCACAGACATAGCAAAGAATCGCATGAGTACAGAACACATACAGACAGACAGATTAAAATCGGTTAAGAAAGTCCAACAAAATCGTCTATTATATCCAAGCGATATGCACCGTGTAACGATTCGTACTCAGAAAGAGGAGAACGACTCATTCTATCAAGACTCTCCGACCTCATCATCAGCACCCTCTGACATACCTTGTATGTCATGGTATTTCAACGCAGAGTTTTGAGAGAAGAAACCCCTTGGGACAAACATCCTTGGCACCACACAGTGACCACTAGAACCACCTTCACTTGCAAATACCACGGGAAATCACTGCTGGAACTAGTGTGCAGAGCAAGATTCTGATTCACACCATCACCTTTTCCAACAAGACCGACCTCCCAAATTTACATCTGGTACAAATGGAACGATCTCAACATCTCGTCTCAAATCGTCTTTATACTTCAAGATCTAGAACACGTATACGCCATCAAGACTCAAAAGCCATCCCAATGCAAACCTTGGACACTGACCACAGGCTTGTCATTCAAGCCTCCAGTACTCAGAAGAAAAAATAACACTGCTAGGAAAGAACCTGCCTGAAAAGATCAACCTCCTCAAACTGGAAGAGAAAGTAGTGCAGACAGATACACAGTGCTATCAAGTGAAACTTGACTCCATTGATTCAACAACCTTCTCAACATGGAGGATTCAGGGATCACCTTCAAGCCAGCTCTCCTCTGAAACATAAACCTTAAGGAATTGTGCGGGACAAAGAAATGTGGAGGCAAAAACAGGAAACTACAGCTTGTGAACCAAGAGGTGAAGGAAGCCTTCAAGAAAAAAAAAGCACTATAAAAAAAAAAAAATATAAAAACTTGGGTCAAGACCAAGACAGAAAGGACTACGCCTAGTACAGAATCCGCAGAGAGACCAAAGTAATCGTGTTTTTGAAAGCCTCCAAAGAAAAATCTTAGACGATTATAGAGAAAGTTACAGTGAAATTGCAAGAAACTCCCCAAGAGAATTTTTTCTAAAAGTGTAAGACGATGAGAGTACGTGATAGCCATTCAATCCACAGACAGTAGTGAATGATGCAAATGGAGAGGCACTGCACAAAGAAGAGGAAATTCTGAAACGATGGGAAGATTCTTTTAAAGACTTTTAAAACCCATCTAGAGTAGCACTTCCAGCTCCTCAGTTCTCACCACGCAATAAAAGACCAGTTAGAGCCCCCAAATCCTTGAAGCTGAAACAGAAAAGCAATTAAGACCAGCCCAAAGGGCAAGAGCGCGGCAGGTGATTACGGCATGAATAAAACTGAAGCCATCCTTGCATGCAGAGAAACGGGAGTTAAAGTGGCTCACCATCATCTTCAGAAAGCATAGGAAGAAGAAAGTACCAATGGACTGGCAAAATGCAATAGTGTGCCAATTTGGAAAAAGAAGGGCAGCAAGAGAGACTGCACACTACAGAAGGATTCACTTCTCAGCATGTAGAGGAAAAATATGCAAAGATTCTAGAACAGCGAGCACAAGAGCCAAAGCCACACACACCTACTGAGCAACGCCGCAGTTTGGCTTTCGAATAGGAAGAGGGTGCACAGATGCCCATTTTCGCAACTCCGACAGCTGTGGTGAAAAGAGCCATCGAATACAACCAAGACCTGCATAACAGTATTCTGATGATCAAGAAAAACTTTCGACCGCTTCAAACAGAGACAAGCTCTGGAAGATCCTGAGCAGCACGAGTGAAGGGCAGTTGCTTCTGAAAACATCAGAGCAAACTATGCCAACAGTAGGAGCGCAGTCCGAACAGCCAGTGGAACATCCGACTGGTTCCACGGTTTACACATCAGGGTCAGGCAGGGGCTGTGTACCCTCTCCCTCTTCTCTCGTGATCTACATGGACCCAGATTACAAAGGAAGAGCCAACCCAGACTTGAGGCCCTGAACGAACTATTAGATCTTGACGACCAGTCCCTGATGAATCTGAACAAAGCAGCTCCAAGATCACACAGAAACCAACTCAACACAAAGCTAGCGAGAGGTATGACATGAAGATCCGTATCACCGAAAACAGAAGTTATGTCTGTCACAGAAATCCAGGAAAGCTGGACATCAACAACAACGGCACCCAGCGAAACAGACCAAGAATTAAATACCTTGGCAGCCTCTTCAACTGAAATGGAAAATTGGACAGAGAGATAGAAACAAGATGCCAAGAAAGCGAACGCAGTCAGTTACCTAGCTCACCCCCCTTCTAAAAACATTACACAATCCCAATGAGCCCAAGGCAAAACTCATCAACAGGCAACATAAAAGTATTTCTTTTCGTTTTCCAACACTTCACATACCAAGTTTCAGACATGGGCCCTGACACAAGCCTTAGAGGAGAAAATGGTCACAAAGTGAAATGCGCTGCCTGAGAAAACTGTCCAACAAAGACCAGACGCGACAAGATCAAGAATGAGGGATCAGAGAATGGTCGGACCTAACACCAATTTCCACCATACGAATAACAAAGATCAGGTGGTTTGTCACCTCATTAGAGCCGCCCAACCAACCAGCCCTACGGCATACACCACCAGCACAATGGCTGAAAGCCAGAGGTCGACCAAGGAACGCATTGATCTACTCCCAGTTTGCTGACAACCCTACGAGCCCATACCTGTCCACTCCATCAAGCCTCCCGCCTTGCTGGCAGACAGAACGTCTTGTCTCCCCGCGAACGAAGGGCCGAAGGGCACCAGCGGCAGATGAAAGGACGAAAGATAGAAGAAGTTTAACATCAGGGCCGACTCCACTGTCCCAAAAGTCCCATCGGATGAGACTATAAAACCGAGTCCCGTGTGTGAACCAACACACGAACATCTTGCGCGCACACGTAAAACCCCGTTTTCTGCTTTTTGCTTGTAGCCATTGATAGTGCTGGTTGGAACGGATGACGAAAATTGACAAAACGCATGCACACGGGAACTAGATGAAAAAAAGCACATGAATGTCTTATTCATTATCCTCGAAATAAAATTAAAAAAAAATATTTGGTGGTTTGACATTTTTCCTCCACGGTGGCATTCCATCACGTGTGTTTCAGGATCGAGCAGCCCGTCTAGAAGAGGTCAGGCATGGACTTGTGCTGGCACTGGCTGCAGCACGTGCTGCTGCTCCTCCCGCCCCCAGGCAAGCAGCGGAGGGCATCACAACCCCCCCTGGCCACAAATCCTCCAGTTTATTCTGGCAGACGACTGGGGCTGGGGGGGGGACGCTTCATGGAGCCACGAAGGCCGAACATCCCCACCCCAAACCTGGATCAGCCGAGACAGAAAGTCTGGAACTGACGCAGTTCTACACGCAGCCCAAATGTAACCCTGCACGGCGCTCTGTTACAGGAAGGTTGTGTGTGTGTGTGTGTGTGTGAAGAGAGAGAGAAAGAGAGATGAGAGAGAGAGTGTGTGTGTGTGTGTGTGGTGTGTGTTTGTGTGTGTGAGTGTGTGTGGTGTGTGTGTGTGTGTGTGAAAAGGAGATGGGAGTGTCATGCTATACTGACGTCACAAACGCAGGAAGAAAGACATACAGACACAAGAAGCAGCCAACGTAAGGATAAATAGAACAGAGCAACATTTCTGAAGCACCAGATTAAGTTCACAAATCGTTTTACATTTTCGTCCTCTTCATAGAAGACATAACAAACAACATTCAAAGAATGAAAGTGAAAGACGAATGCTTAAGCAGTGTGGTACATAGTTAAAACCGATTTCATACAATTTTAAACTTTACTTGAAACGTGTATCCTCCTAGATTAAAGATGTCAAGAGGCAGGCAGAAGAGAAAGACTGAGACAGGAGACAGAAAGTAGGAGGTACAACCACGCCAGGGCGCAGTGGTTTAGCACCGTTTTGTAAGGGGGTAGGAAGTCGCTCACAGCAGGGATCTGGAGATTTTTTTGGACACTGGGGAGCTCCTACCCATTACTGCGTGTGCTGTGGTCTCATTGCGAATACTGGACCACACCGTCCAGCTTCATCCAATTTACGGATGCCATATCTTTGAGATTGCTCAAATTTTACAGGCCAACACTTCAAGTGTCGTCTGTCTCTCGGGCCGGTTGACGCCAAGTATAAATCAATGATAGGAAGCCTGGATTAAAGCCCTGCCGAACGTTGCGCGTGCACATTCTATAGCAGTCAGTCTTTACATCATCCTCGGCATCATTGATTGTCCCCATACACTAAATGAAAATTGTCCTTCAGAATTCGGTGCCCGGTCACTCTAGTCTCATGCTGACCTCGGTGTCTGTTTGTTGAAGCACTTTTGTGGCCTATGGGTGCCCTTGTAGCAACGCTTAGGGTTTGGAGGTTCACAGGAGATAGGTCGTTAGATGAACTTTTGCGGCGGCAACCCAGGGTGGGTTTTTCATTAGCCTTCTCCACAACTAAGCTATCCTACAGTGTTGTTGGCAAGGGGGCTTAGCAGTAGTGTCTGGCGTATGTTAGCTTCAGAATAAAGCAATACTGACACCCACCATAGTGACCAATGCAGCAACTAGCAGACCTCTTTGGTCTGGTGACCTTACCATGGCGGCCTGTCCTTGGTGGGTTATCTGAGTGGATGTCCCCGACCCTGAGCTGCAACAAAAACGAATCTGGGATGGCTAGGGTGGAGCGGTCGAGATGAGCAGTGTGGAAACAGGACAGAACGTCGCAGAGAAGAGAAGGCAAGCCAAAACCAAAAAAAGAAGAAAGTAGGGAATCATATAGCAAACAGAGGTAAGGCAAGTTGGATAATGGCGAAAAGTACAGTTGAACAAAAAAAGAAAATAGAGTCTGATAACAAGCAGATAGAAATTTAGAAAGAACCATAAGAACATAAAACAACTTAAAGAGGGATGGAATGAACACGTTTGATGAAAAGAAAGATCAATACAACAGATAAGTAACCTCCTCCCCATCACATTACACACAACACAAATCACAAGACCCACAATTAATTTCCTGACATGACTGACGGACACGTTGTAACCACACAATAACTTCTCAGACCACAAATAGTTTCCTACATGAATACGGACACTTAACGCACACAATTATCTCAAACCAACAAATATTTCCTGACATAATGGTGGAAACTTAACGTGCAGTTTGATCTTCTGGGCGAGTGGATTACACAGAGGGATTAAAGGCACAGAGACAACCTCTGCATTTGAAGTTGACCTGGACGATGGTAAAAATCCCACCCTCGTTAACCGGGAGGGGTAGAGACGCTGCCTGAGGTTCAAACCCACGACTCATGGACCCTCATTGGATTAAAGTCGAAGGGTCTTTAACTACTCACATATGTAGCGTCCATCCCTGTTGTGTTTTGGTTTGTTGTTGTGTTTTCCGTTTTTGAACTCATCGTTGGAGGTCGGCCGCCTTTTTGAACCAGGTATCCATACAAGATGGTTTGCATACGGCCAAAGTGTTCAACCGTGTTTGTGAACAACAGCCTGGACTACCGGTACAAGGCTGCTGCCAAACGGAAACCTGCTGGCAGGATCTGGGCTACCGCACACTACATTTTGGCAAGTGCACCTGTGGACTCAACGTTAACGAGGAAGCCGACTACCTACCTAGCCCAGGGTGTGCGGAAAAAAGCCTCTCCTTCTCTCTCTCTCTCTCTCATTCGAGATCAGCTCTCTCTCTCTCTGGGGGGGCCGATCAACGTAATGCGAGAGGTGAAGACGTTAGGAAATTGCTCTAGTATTTTTTGTGAATTAGTAGCTAGTTTTAAGTGGCCTTAGTTTTTTCATTGTTATGCATACAGTTATATAAGGAGGATGGGAATATAGCTGTGCAGTTGTACAGGGCTGTCTGTGGGAACATTTGCGGCAGTATTCGCCTGCTTCATGTCCCAAACGGGCCAGATATTCAAAATCGGCCAGGCGGTGTCCATCCTGACACTAAAAAGTGGGCGAGAACGGTGTCTGTTAGGACTAGACCCTCACATATCTATTCTGGGGGGGCCTTTTGCTTCGGTTGGTGAGTGGAGACGAACCCTGGACCTGGTCCAAGACGGAATCTGAGGCAAACCAGCCTGACGATGGTGCTGGTGGTCGTAGCACTATCGAACAGGAAAAGCTGCAGGGAAAACCAAAGTAAGTGCAGATATGGCCGAGCCAGCACAAACCTACAACTGTACACAGTAGACAGAGTCAACACACTCCCTTTTTATGAATTATAATTTTGTTCTCCTACAGTGGCTGGCCAGGAGGAAACACTTACCACGATGAGGGCCAAGATGAGAAATGGAGAAACTAGCTAAAGACAACAACAGAGACTATGAGGAGTTCAAATTCCAAATGTTTGACAAACAGTGTTGATAGCCTTGAAAGAGGAAATGTGTGATATTTAAGACAAGACATGAACAATCTTATAGGACTGAAAATTTCGAGTTAAAAGCATTCACATAACAGACACTGATGGACAGAGTGAAAAAACTAGAAAAGAATGCAGACTTTCAAGTAAGCCGGTCAAGACGGAACAATATCATTATTCATGGTAAAAAAAAGAAAAAAACAAGGAAAAGAAAAGTAATGAGACTGGAACTAATGTGAAATTTTTTCGTGAAAAATCTTCTTCCGAAAAAATGGATGTAGCAATGGAAGTATTGATAGTGGCACAGGATAAATTCTAAACACCAAATCTCCCATTATTGCCAGGTGTTGTTTTTATCAAATAAGCATAGAATATTGTAGGCTAAACTCTTGAAAGGTTTCAAAGATTTTTTGTAGATGACGATTTTTTCCAAAACGTGTTTAGAGATATTAGGCACAATCTGACCCCTTACATGAAGAGTGCTAGGGCAGAGGTGAAAAATATGTGAGAATGGTATTGTGATAATTGATCATTAATGGCGAAAGATGACCCTTAATGATCTTAAAAGAAGGGAATAGCTTGTTTGGCCGGCCCATACAATCATCCTGCCATAGTCCTCAATTGTACAGGGGGTAGTAAAAGTAAACAGACCCGGTCCATCAGCCTCAGTTCAGACACCTCATGTGAAAAGGCTTAGCCAGTGAGGCTCAGTTGTATGAAGTGAGGTGTGACACATTGCCCATGTGAAGGGCAGACAAAGAAGGGTCTGACCTGGCCTAGGTCTAACACCAGCTGAACATGTGTGGTTGTAGCAGTCTTCCATTAAAGAGCTCTTAAACTGATGTTGAAAGCATGACTGCTGTTCTTGTCATGTCTAAGTTATTTGTGAATAGTGTCAGTCTTAGGGTGTGGATCAATTGAATTGGTGGTAAATCCAGATAAAACAAATAAACACTTTTTATTTTTTGTCTTGGAACGTAAATGGATTGTTGTCAAAACAGTCCTGATAAAGAATTTTTATCTATGGGTAGTTTGATTTTATATTCTGACAAACATTCCTGTAAAAAATGTCCACCAGATGTTTTTCTGTTACGAAGCATTTCTGTAAGTGCAATTAAAGTTAGCCATCAAGGAGGCGTTCTAGTGGTTTAGTTTGTTTTAATAAGGCAGAGGTTTTTAACTGCTTTTGTGAATTGTTTTAGATGTTCCATATCCTAATATTTGCACTTTTCTCTGTGACTAATCTCTGCTTGTAACAACGACAGTAGAACCTAGGAGTCTATATTACGTCTTATTAGTCATGCGTGTGTGATAAAACACAGGAGGGAGAGGGAAGGCAAGAGTTCGAAGCTGACATCACTTCCAAGTGCAGATCTATACTTTGGTTGGTGTCAAGATCTAAGCTAAACAGACACAAGGTGAGGAAATTTTGATGCACCTGGTGCTTATGTTCTGGCCTTAAATCAATCATGAAGTGCTGAATTTTGTATAAAAAACTGCTCCTACCAAAAGGTGTGAGCACGTACTTTTGGTTTCCACATACGCTAAATATACATACGTACACACACACACACAATCCACACACACACCACACACACATTAAACCACAAACCAAACACACACAACACACACAACGCACGCACACACACACACACACTAAAGCAATAAAACATTGCTTATAACCTTACTATCTCAGAGAGAGAGAGAGAGAGAGAGAGAGAGAGAGAGAGAGAGAGAGTTAGATGCCACATTCCGTTTTGTTGCAATAGTGAGAGTGTGATAGCATGGTTTAGGCGATAATTGCATACTGCATTTATCATATCTCCTTCAACGTGTTAAGCTCGTTGAAAAGGTCTTTTGAATTTTTTAAAAACTGAGATCTGGTGAACCTTTACATTTTATTGGAGAAAAAGTCTGCATGCTCGTACTCACATATCCCTCACTATCTGTTAAAAAAGAACGTTCTTGTCAGGCCACACAACATGCTGCCCAGCACTCCTGTCCTTGACTGTGGTTCTTTTTAGACAGTAAAAGCGATTTAGATAATATTTTATCTCATGAGATGAATGAAATAAGATTTTAGATATTATTTTCATTCTGTAGATAATTGCCTAGATTTTAAAAAAAAAAGCTTCAGCTGGAGATCTTGCCCCTACCCCCAACTTTCACAAGGGGAAGGAGGGGGGGAGGGGGGGGTTCACCACCTCTTCCTTAGTCCATCATCTGTGGTAGATTTTGAGTCTACAAGGTTGGTTAATTGGCTCTGTTATTCCTGTAGCTTTGCATGCTTCAGGTATTCATTGACAGCCTGAAGACATCTTTCTTTGCTATGAACTATGATTACTTGGCAAACACTGGGATTTATCTGCTGGCTATGGTGAAACATTTTCAGTATCGGAAATTCTTTAGAAAATCACCCTTGATACTGTAACACTCTCTCCAAGCTTTTGAATGGAGGCCTCTATTGTATTTGATTCAGAACTATAATGATGAGATTCACAAAGAAACCTTAACTGTGTCTTTTAGACCTAGTGACAAGGCAAACACGAAATCTATCAAGAAGGATGGAATACATTCTTTCAAGAAAAGTGGAGGTGAATTCAATAAGTTACAGCGCGGAAAGGGCACCTAACAACACACACACACACACACACACACCTGACACACACAACACACACGACACACACAACACACCCACACACACACACTCACACACACCACGCGCGCGCGCCGCGCGCGCGCAGCGCGCACAACCCCCCTCACCCACCCCCCCCCACCCACAACACGGGGGACTGGATAGCCTGGTGGTTAGAGCGATAAATTCGTGATCTTCTGGACCCAGGTTCGAATCTCGTTTCCAAGGAATTTTCGCTCAGAAGTTAAGCATCAAAATCAAAAGTCCTTCGATGAGACTTTTAAAATATATAAACCGAGATCCCGTGTGCAAACGCACGTATAACATCTTTGCGCACACGTTAAAACCCGTCCCGCCGCTTTCCAAAGAGTAGCCATTGTGTGCCGTTGGAATGATGTGACAAAATTGAAGAAAACTACATACCCACGGGGACTAGATGATTGCTTATCATTTATCATGTATTCATAAGTACTTAATGTATTCATTCGTCTTTCATACACTGTATGTGTTCATATTCTTGAAAAGTGTTCTTTAAACACACAATCACACAAATTGTTGTGGTCTATTGTTTTGTTTGATTTAATTTATTCATTAGTGTTTTCCAATTCCACTTTTGAAGATCATTACTTTTGAGCTAGGTGTAATTTTTGTTTCAATTCCTTTTTATAGATTATTACGTTTCTTAGTGCGTTCTTTCTATGCTTGACCTTCTTTTTGTCTTAATTCCAAATAAGCCATGATTTGTGTCCGAGATAATGATTTTTTTGGTTTAAAAAATTCTTATCATTTTTTGTGCTCACAATCATTGGTACCTAAAGACACAGCCTTTACTTTTACTTTTGTTGTCAAATCTTGTTTTATTGCATTTAGATTTAAACATACCACTAGCCATTTCCCCTTGTTTATTTCAGTTTCGACTTATGTCTGCTGTTGCTTCCCGAATTTGCAGAAACTGTGTTGTGGGTGTCTGGAGAAGACCAACTTATCAAACATCTTATCCATCTGCTGTAATTTCACATTGGCTGAATATAGCAAATGAGAGGCAGGACAGCAGATGGCCAGTTTCCCTGCCTTAATGATTTTTCCCATCATGTGGTTCAGAAATCATCATCATCATCATCATCATCATCATCATCACATCATCATCCATCATACATCAATCAAATATGGACTTTATATACGCTTGAATATTGTAAAAAGAAACAAATCGAAGAGCTTGCAACCAATCACTACACGCATGAACTTTCCTCAAATAACATAAGATATTTCAGTTTATGCACACACACACAACACACACACGCGCGCACGCACACACACACACACACACACTTCACACACACACACACACACAAAATATAAAAATAACACACACGACACAAAACACACACACAAACACAACACACTTAGGTGGTGATGTAGGAGGGAAGGATGCTTTGAAAAAGTAGGAAACAGATATGAGGGGAAGTGTCAGGTAGGAAAAAGTGCGTTTGAGCTGGATTGAAGGTATCAAGTGAAGGCTTTTGACAAAGAGAAAGAGGAAGGTCATTCCCAGGTGATGGACCAGAAACAGAGAAAGAAGCTACGGCTAACAGTGGTATTTTGAATCTGGTGTTCGAAAGCACAAAGTATCTGCACTGAGCGAAGGAACGAGAGTATTACAGTGAAGACAGCTTACGGAGATAGAGGGTGCAGATTTGTGAAGACATTTGAAACAGAGGTGTTTGACTTAAACTTCAGTCTTTGTGAGACAGGCAGCCATAGGAGTAGATCAGGCAGAAGCGGAGTGATTTGGTTCAGATTTTTTCTTTCTTAAACCAGTCGAGCTGCAGAGTTTTTGTATGCGTTGAAGAAAGGAATGGATGATAGGCGGGAAGCCAACCAAAAGAGATTACAGTAGTCTAAATGAGAAAGAATAAGAGATTACACAGTTGGACGTTGTGTCAGTGGACCAGATACTTGCGAATTGGCGTTATGCACCGGAATTGATATAGCAAGACTGGGCTAGTCCCCCCAGGGCGTGATGAATTTTTTCATAGAGTGTGTTTCTAGAACTACTGACCTAAACACTTCACGAGTTGGCCAAAGAACTGTCGAATGCCGAATTCTATTACAGCTGCTGCTATGGAGGAAAGTTTTTGTAGGGCCCATAGAGCATGGCTTCGGTTTTTGTCAGCATTAAGTTGTAACTTGTCTGAGTCAACCATTTATAAATGTCTTGAAGGCAGTAAACATATTTTGTCGGTAGTGGAAGGCAAGTTTTCAACAGTATCCACTGCGTTGAAGCTGCATATCATCGGCATAGAAATGGTGACCGAATATGATGGTGTTTATTATATGTGAGAGTGGAGGCATAAGATATTGAAGAGAACAGGGCCCAGAACAGATCCATGGGACTCCACATTCCAGTTTGACAGGTCTGATTGAGTTTTGTTTATGATAACTTTTTGGATTCGGTCTTGTGGAGGTATGAACGAACCAGTGAGGCTGTGCAATTAATACCAAAACGTTTTTGGAGGCGAGAAAGAAGAAATTGATGTAATCTATAATGTCGAAGTGCCTGCAGATAAGTCGAGAAGAGTGAGGAGAGAGATTTTTTCATGCGTCAGAAGCGAGTAGAAATGTATCCAATAAGTGGACTAGGGTGGTTCAGTAACAGTGGATAGGGCAATAGCAATTGAAAAAGGGGCAGGAGATCATTGGAATGAAGGGGAATTGTTGAGCTGTTTGAAAACAACTTTTTCTATACTTAAGGATACAAAAGGTAAGTTATACAGTCAATAATTCTTCAGATGTTTGGGATTGAGGTCGTGCTTTTTCAGTAGAGGTGTGACTATTGCGGTTTTAAGCGCTGATTGTACAATTTCCTGACAGTAAGAGATGAGTTTACTATTTTCATTATAATAGTACAAGTTGTATAAGGCATTGGAGAAATCAGAGCAGGTAAGGGATCAAGGTCGCATGATTTTATAGTCATATTCCTCAGAATTTGTCGTGATTTCTTTTTTCATACTTGTTGATGAAAGGAGAAGAGAGGAATGCCCAGTAACAGGGATCAGGAGCCCGGGGCTGGAAAGGATCCTGACGAGTCTGGACGATTTGCGGACTTTGTCTGAAAAGAAGGAAATAAAAGATGGATGGAACCTCAGACAGCAGTGTTTTTTGGTAGCAAAGGAGTTTGTGTTTTTTGCAGATCCAAGAGATTATTAATGGTGAAGGAAAAAGAGATTTTATGGATGTAGCGCAAGAACATGGAATAGTAGGTGTCTGTCTTTGTTTGAATGGATTAAGTGTTTGACTTGTTTTACTTGTTTACGGAGAAAAGCTGTTTAGTTGGGATTTCGTATTGACTTCCGCCACCGCCGTTCTTAGTTGCACGTTTGCGCTTCGCTATCAATATATCGCGAGATACCATGGCGCATCAGGTCTGTCAGGCAGGAGAATGCTCTATAGGAGGTGCAAGTGCTCGTCAAGCAATTGGCAAGAGGACAGTGTTATAGTGTTCACGAGGTCATTTGGTCAGAGTTTGTGAAAACGTTCCGACGCTTGTGAAGAAAATTATAAATAGTCAGAAACAATGCAGCTGAGGACCGAAGGAAAGGCATATTTGGACGATAATGCGGCAATAATAACATCTCTACTGCAAGGTTAAAGCAAAAACCCCAATAAACCAACAACTCTTGAGACGTCATTGCTTTTTCAGACGCAAAAAGGTCGATCGTTATGTGGTAATTCTGTGGATAGAATGCAGACCCAAGAAGGCATGTCGCCATTGACATGAAACACAGACGCCAAACACTGCCAAATTAAGTCGCTGCTTTCCGAATCATTCTGCAACAGCCTGAATTTCACAGTAAACTTGTCACTGCTAGTACTTTTTTCAGTTAAAGTGCGTAGAAATCTGTCTGTCCTGTCTGTCTGTCCTGTCTTCTGTCTTCCTATCTGTCTGTCTGTCTGTCTGTCTTCTGTCGTCTGTCTCTCTCCTCTCTCTCTCACTCTCATCTCGTCCTCACTCCTCTCTCTCTCTCTCTCTTTCTCTCTCAAGCTGAAGTACAATTAACACTTTTCAAAGTTCAGTTGTACAGTGTTCAGTGATCTCTCTCTCTCCTCTCTCTCATCTCTCAGTCTCGTACTCTCTCACATCTCTCTCTCCTCTCTCGTTCTCTCTCTCTCTCTCATCTCTGGCTGAAGTACATACAATAACACTTTTTAAAGTTCAGTGTTCACTGTCCAGTGTTCTCTGCTCCAGGAAAAGGAATAGGGGCTGTTACACAGAGCTCCCCATAAATCTTCCGTTATACTGTCAACAAGCCCAGTATACTGGACTTGCAGCAGTTGTAGGGAGACAAGGATAAGGCCCTGCTACAACCCCATCCACCAGCTAGAAAATAACAGGCGTAGCCGACATCAAGACCGTCAATGTTGCGGTACCTGAAACCAGTGCGCCTCACAGTATGTAGTTGTAGTGTAAGTTGTAGTGTAGTGAAAGTGTGGGGTAGTGTAGGTGTAGTGTAGTGTAGTTGTAGTGTTAGTGTGATGTGGTGTTCGTGTAGTGTAGTGTAGATAGTGTAGTGTTGTGTTGTGTTGTAGTGTATGTATGTAGTGCATTTAGTGTATAGTGTATGGTATTAGTTAGTTAGTGGTAGTGTAGTGTAGTTGTATTGTATTTTATTGTTTGTATGTAGTGTGGTGTAGTGTTGTGTATGTAGTGTGATGTGGTTGTCGTGTAGTGGTAGATGTTGTATTTGTTAGTGTAGTGTAGTGTAGTGTATGTTAGTGTAGTGTATGAATGTATTGTAGTGTAGTGTAATGTAGTGTAGGTACTAGTGTAGTGTATGTATGTAGAGTAATTGTATTAAGTGTATGTATTAGAGTGTAGTGAATGTAGTGTCGTTAGTGTAGTGATGTAGTGTAGTGTAGTGTAATGTAGTGTAGTGTATGTAGTGACGTGTAGTGTATGTAGTGGGTACGTAGTTAGTGTAGTAATGTAGGTAGTGTAGTGAAGTGAGTGTATGTAGTGTATGTAGTTATGTATGTAGTGTATGTATGTAAGTGAATGTGTAGTAGTGAAGTGTATGTAGTAAAGTGAGTGGAGTTTTTGTTTGTTGTGGTGGGGTGTGTGTTGGTGTGGTGTGGAGGGAGGGGGTGGTGTGGTGTGTGGGATGGTGTGGGGTGGTGTAGTGGTGGAGTGGGGGTGTGGAGTGGGTGATGTGGAGTGTTTGGTGGGTTGGATGGTGTAGTGTTTGAGGGTTGGTGGTGTGGGGGTGGCATGGTGGCAGCCATGGATGATGGCGTCGGCCAGATCATGCAGACCCTGAAGAAGTTCCGTGTGCACAGGAAGTTCATCACCATCGTCACCAGCGACAACGGAGGGGCCATAGGTGCTGGCGCCAGCAACTTTCCCCTGAGGGGAAATAAACAGTCTGTGTACGAGGTAGGTCAGTAGATGTGTCTGTGTGTTTTGAAGCATTCCTTTGCTAAAGGTGACATCTTGAATGCCTCGTATCTTTTCTTAAGAGTTCTCAAGTCGTACCGCGATCAGCAGCTTGTGCGCAAAGCAACTGCCATCTTGGCTGATCCTTCCCATGCTGTCTTCGGAATTTCAGTTGTTGCCTTCAGGATCGCCGTTTTCGGTGCTCCAACAGTAAAACAAATAGAAAAAGAAATTCTTTTAATCCAGAAGTCATTTGAATTCTATATTCAAAACAACACTGACCAAACAGTTTTACATTCTCTGATAAACCTCCCTGATTGTCAAGTGTGTGTGGGTGTGGGTGTGTGGTCATGAAAATAAGTACTCCTGTATTTTACTTTTGGCTTAAATGATTTTTAGGTTGTGTGCGCATAAGTTTATGTCTTTACTAGTCAATGGTCATTATGGTGCGCGCGCGTGTGTGTATGTGGGTGTTTACTAGTCAATAGTCTATATAAGATTGTGTTCATATATTGAAGCGTGTGTATGGGTGAGCAAATGTGTGCGTGTGTGAGTGCGCGCATGCGTGCACGCGTAAATTATAAGTTTATAATTATGTCTTTTCCAATCAATGGTTTTTGGGTTGTTTTCTTTACAATATTGTATTTCTACATTGGTGTGTGTGGGTATGTATGTGTGTGTATGTGTGTGCGCGTGCATACGTCATGCGTGTGTGTGCACGCGCCTGGGTTTGTGTGTTGCTGATATATATATTTTTTTAAGCTATCTTGGAATGTTCATAACAAATTGAAACGTATTTTTCGTGTGTCATTTGAGATAACCATACGTATCAATGTGCCTGTCAGTATTGTAATTTCCCTTCATGGGATGATTACAGTGTGTTTGACTTGACTTGACTAAGAGTTCTTCAGGGACATGGAGGCTAAGTACAGATGATAGATCATCCAGCTATGTGAGCACATGGCAGAAGCAATGGCCAAAGTGTTGATCATCGCACTAGTCCTGAAATCACTCCATCACTGGTACAAACCTTGCCGGCTGGAACAAAGGCGAGGTCTTCCCAGATTATTTTGCCATGTCCACTTGTCTGCAAACTTGCAAGTGCCTTACTCTCCTTTCTGTATTCATGCACGTGGAATATCAAGTATGCAGTTCAAGACCTGGTAATTTATGTCAGCTTAAGTACCAGGTAGAAAACTGCACTAGCATTACAGTTCCAAGTTGCGATTTTGACGTTGATCTGTGTTTGTTTACATCAATCCTGTAAGCCACAAAGGCCGAGTACATACGTGGACATTGTAATAAATGTTGATTAAAAAAAAGTGTAGAATTGTACAAAGTACGGCTCCTATGTTAATTCATCAACGAATACTGTCAACAACAACAGTAACTTTACACTACACTTACACAATCATGTAGATATAAAGACAACTGTCTTTTTCTCTCTTTAGGGGGGAAGTATTAATTTTCTGTCCCCTCTCAAAATTCAATGGACACAAACTAATGTGAGAAAAGTAAAGTTTCACACAAAGCTTCGTATTTGAATAGGAACCAAATTTAATAGATTTGGAAGAGGGTTTGTAAAAGGAGGAGATTCGTGACTGGGTAGAAATGCATACGTTTGTTTACATGTGGTGTGGATGCTTATGGTAAAATCTGTTGTGTGTGTGTGTGTGTGTGTGTGTGTGTGTGTGTGTGTGTGTGTGTGTGTGTGTGTGTGTGTGTGTGTGTGTTGTGCAGGGAGGAACACGAGTCAGAACATTGCTCCATGCTCCCAAATATCTGAAGAAGGGCAAGAAGACGGGCAGGTATGAGGGCCTGGTTCACATCACTGACATGCTGCCCACTCTGCTGGAGGCCGCCAAAGGAAACCTCTCCGTGCTGCCCAGTATGAAATGTTGCTCTCTCTCTCTCTCTCTCTCTCTCTCTTCTCTCTCTCTCTATCTCTCTCTCTCTCTATCTCTCTCTCTCTCTCCCCTCTCTCTCTCTCTCTCTCTCTCTCTCTTTTTAAGACAGCATCAATCTGATCTTTCCCCATATCCACTGGGTTTCAAAATGAGACACTATTACAATTCCACCAGTTTAAAAGTGAACTTACAGCAAGTCACTGACTTCACGAAGGAGGCTATCTTAGGAACATAAAAAAGTTTTAAGAGGCAAAGAAGATGAAACAAAAAATATTTGCAAACATTCATGGTTGGCGCTAACAACAAAACTCTTATTAACAAAGCGTTGGAGAAACATGTAGGCAAAGCAAAAGGTAACCTAACAGGACATTCTGAAACCAATTCAGGACCTAACCAAAAGGAACAGGTCTAGTTTATATAGACTGTTTGACACACAAGTCAATCGAATTTTATCTCATGCCTCTAAAAACTGGGGCTTAGTCCATTTTCGTGCGGTTGAAGCTCTCCACTTCTCTGCTTGTAAAACGCTTTTATATGTAGCTCCTAAAACTCCCATGACAAACAACTTCTGATTGGGAAGACGTGAGCAGTGCTGTGGCCTGACAGTGAGACCTGCATTGCAGAGGACATAGACGGGATGAGCGCCTGGAGGGCCATCAGGAACGGCAGGGCCACGAAGAGACACTGGATGGTCTACAACATCGACAGCACCAGGAAACTGGGAGCTCTCCGATTCAAGAATGGAACAGACGACTTCAAGCTCATCTACAGCGACCTTTCTGTAACGTAAGAGATTACCGTTGTGGTGGTTCCTTCTCTACCTTTCATTGTGCGGTTGAACTGATAGTCAAAGTGGATGACTTTGTTTTATTTTAAGCAGCAGACACTTGTTGAAATACTTAGTTGCAAAATCTTCATTGCTTTCCCAATGATCTTTTTGACAAGGGGGTAGTTGAAGGAAGAATTTGCCATTAAATGAAATACTAATGTCGGGGTTTTTCGACGTTTTAAAAGGTGAGCTGATAGTCAAAGTCCAGGGTGTTGTTTTTTTTTTAATTTTGTTGTTCTTGTTAATCAATAAGCATCTGTTTTATACCTAGCCATGCTGTTTTTGCTCGAGGTCTTTATATGCATGGAAGAATTAAAGTACGCTTTACTACATTTAAAATTCTTATAAAATCAGTATGCCTGTCTGTGTGTACTCTTAATTTACATCACCACTAACAAACACCACACACTTATCTTCCAGTGAACCAGGCTACAGGTACCAAGACCCCAGGTCAGAAGAAGAGCAGAAGAACGACCCCCGGGAGCAGCGCTACAGGAAAAACGGCACTGCCTATTTCCTGTACAACCTGGCCACCAACCCTGATGAACGGCCCCCCTTAGGAGACAGGTTTCCTGACGCCGCCCTAGACAACGCGGCCATCTTCAGTGCCATGAAAGGAGAAGCTGGCTGAGCTGACGAAGGAGGAGATGGACATGCCCTTCTATGCCCTCTTAGGGAACAAAGAGGAGCGACAGAGAGGAGGCGCCTGGAGGATCACCGGCTGTTGATACCGTTCTGTACTTGATGAGTATACAGTGTAGTGATATACAGCATACCTGATATACAGTGTCCATGATTTTCAGCATACAGGATGTACAGCATATACGATATGTAGCATACAGGATATACAGCATACAGGATGTACAACATACAAGATATACAGCATACATGATAGACAGTATGCATTATATACAGTGTACCTGATAAACAACATACATCATATACAACATACATAATGTACAACATGCATGACATGCAACCTACATTATATACAGCATACATCATAGTCATACAACATACATAATATGCAACGTACATGAAGTACAAGATACATTATATATTTGTCATACATGGTATACAACATACATGATATATGCCATACAGGATATACAACACACATGATATAATTATAGCATACATGACAGATAGGAGGTTTGATTCCAAGGATACATAATTCTATACAGCTTTTTTAAAACAAAATCTGCAAAGAAACACACAAAAAACCCCAAGACATAATGAACTGAAGACACAATGGCTTGCAGTGCAGAAAACCTTCAGGGGGAGAGGTAAGCCCATAAGCAAGACAACCCCACAGTTCAAGTTTGTTACGCCACTACATACAGCTAGTCTTGTTATCATCAGCCTATCTTGTCAATATTTGGCTAAGTGGTACATGTATGCTGTTCAGTTAAGAGCTTGGTTCTCCATATCCTGTTAAAAAATAGAAGAAGAAAAGCAAGAAAAAGCCTCCATGTCTTTGAAGAAGTGTCAGAAAGTAAGGATTTTGATATTGGTAGTAATGAAGTTTAATTAACTAATGGTGTCGGTTTCTTCTAGTTGTGATTTCAGTCACTTTGTCAACATGTTCTCTTCGTTTTATTGTCTTTAAGCTTCGTTGGGAAAAAATAAATACAAATCCGTTATGAAAAACTTTCAAAGGCCTTTACATGTGGGTTTATTGAGAGAGAGAGAGAGAGAGAGAGAGAGAGAGAGGGGGAGAGAGAGAGAGAGATGAGAGGGAGAGATGAGAGAGATGAGAGAGAGAGAGAACTCAGAACTCAGAAATGTAATACACCGCAGCCTTGGGCCACAACACATAAAGTTGGTGTGGGAAAAATTGAGTGTCCTGCATGCAGTGGTCAGAGATCCCAAAGAAAATGGTTCATATCAAGTTCAGTTTCTCTGAAAGAAATCATGAAGACAATGTACATATGCATAAACGGCCATTTATATCAAACAAATAATGTATGACGCTGTTCGTGTGGGGGAGGGGGTGGGGTAAGCTTTCCACGGGGAGAGCAGCCGAATTTCACGGAACGAAACATGCTTTGGATACAATATATTTTTTTTAAATGCAATAAAATGCAACACAATGTATGTTTGTCCGACCTCCAAAACAGCAGAGGAGGCAGCTGCTGTTTTGGAAACTGGGTAGAAATTTGATTATAGTGGAGATGCCTTGCCCACAGTACATCCCCACTCTCTCGGCCAAGAGGGCATAAGGACAATCAGCGTTGGAGATGTTCTCCAAAGGCCAACCAGCCCCAAGGGCGGCAGCACATAAGGACTGAGTCATAGTCAGAGTCAGAGTCATAGTCGATCACTAAAGACTAAGCTGTAAAGTGGAATTCCATGAGTGGGAAAGCCACTGGTCATACAGCCTCTCACTTTGCTGTTGCCCCCAGCGTCAATGGTTTAATCAAGAACTGTGATAAAGCCCAGGCGCTGACGGCACTAATACGATACAGTAAAACACACACACAGATGTTTTGCGCCCTTAGTGATGTTTTAAAATTCCATTATCCTCGAAATAAATGAATAACTAATTAAAAAAAAAAATAAACAACCATTCCCTCATACGCGCGCACTACATCCAAGACATATCACAAAACATATGCGAATAAAAAAAACAAATTATCAATAGCTGTTGTGTCATTAAGAGATTCCTGTTCCTAACGGGAAAGGTGGCACAGAAGTAAGAACTGACCCCCAGGTCTGAAAATCTCCGTTGTGCAATGCTGCATACTGTAATGGGTAGAAGAACATGATGTATCAAACTTGGAATTCTCAATCTCACCAGAACCATTGAATGAGTACTGATTTATTTATTTATTTATTTATACCACTTTAAGTCACGAGATTTATCTGCGTGAAATTCGGGCTGCTCTCCCCGGGGAGAGCGCGTCGCCACAAGAGCAGCGCCACCCTTTTTATGTCTGCAACTGTATTTGTTTCCCTATGAGAGTGCAGTTTTTTTCTAAGAATTTTGCCAGGGACAACTCTCTTGTTGCCGTGGGTTCTTTTACGTGCGCTGAATAATTATATGTAACACACGGGACCTCGGTTTATCGTCTCATCTGAAAGACTAGCGCCCAGACCACCACTCATGGTCTAATGGATGGGGGAAAAGTTTCGGGCCCAAACGGAATTCGAACCGCTGCACACTTCCGACCCGGACTTTTCGCTTTCTAGACAGGCCCGTTTACCCCCCCCCCCCCCCCCCCCCTCCGCCCCGCCCCCCCCCCCCCCCCTCCGCACCCCCCCCCCCCCCTCCCCACTAGATTTCACAGTCAGCGTGGAGAGCGTCATCCCAAACCACGTCGAACTGAAGAGATATCCCCGTCCAGCCAAGAGTGGTTATTTTGTGTTGGCTGTTTCAAAGAGCTCTTATTTCATTCATATCTACTTATGTATTTCTGTTTTTGTGTGGTTTTATTACATCTATCGCAATATCA
Source organism: Rapana venosa (assembly GCA_028751875.1). Lineage (NCBI taxonomy): Eukaryota > Metazoa > Mollusca > Gastropoda > Neogastropoda > Muricidae > Rapana > Rapana venosa. The sequence goes on from CM054141.1 coordinate 66,770,021, forward strand.
AACCAAAGTTGTAAAGAGTTTAACAATATGTTTTGTTATTAGCCTACTTTATTGAGGGATGTGTACAGCTAAACGTTGTATACCCATGAGCATACCGGAAGTCCCAATGCAGCTACATTCATAATAAGGGGGGGGGGGGGGGGGGGGGTGGGAGGGGGGGGGGGGTCGCATAAGCAAAACTTCACCATTGGTGAACGTGGCAATTCTAGCCAAAGAACAACACACAAAAAAGATACTCGTGAGCGATAGTGGACCCAGCTAACGACCTCACAAACGGCCAAAATGGCGTATCTCATTTCTACAGTAAGGAACGCACTCTGCACGTCAGTGACCTTCTTGCTATGCTGCGGTGTCGTTGCTTTCAGATCGAACAGTACACTGAGACCCACAGAGAAAAGATTCATCAAACACTCACACGACAACAGCTGAGCGACTTAACGGTTTTATTTATGCCTTTTGATAATTATATTCTAATCAGCCACAGTAAATTATCGCCCCTACCTCCCATAGCGACGTGATTTTTATAGTGATGGTCTCCTGACTGCACTGTGTATGAATGTCATCAATCACAAGCGCCTATGAATGGAGGCAGTTTAAAATAGATAAAACAGCAGTATTGTGTTGCCCTTTGTCTGATGCATATTTCAGCTACATTAGATAGACAGATAGATAGATAGACAGACAGATAGATAGACAGATAGATAGATAGATAGATGGATGGATAGATAGACAGGTATATAGATACACAGATAGATAGATAGACAAATAGATAGACAGTTAGATAGATAGATAGACAGATAGATAGACAGATAGATAGATTGATGGATAGATGGATGGATAGATAGATGGATGGATAGATGGATAGAAATAGAGAGAGATACAGAGATGGATGGATGGATGATAGATAGATAGATAGATAGTGTTACCTTTATTAGATAGAAAGAAAGAAATATAGATAGACAGACGGACAGACAGACAGACAGATATATAGATACATAGATACATAGATATGTAATCTTCATTAGATAGACAGATAAACAGACATAATGACAGACAGACAAATAGATATATAGGTAGATAGGCAGAGAGATAGAGAGATAGATAAATGGATATATAGATAAACAAATGGATGGATGGATGGATAGATAGATGGATGAATAGATAAATACACGCATTTATCTCTCTTTCTCTGTATGTGTGTATATATATATATATATATATATATATATATATATATATATATATATATATTATATATATATATATATAAGGTAAAGGAGTCCCATAACCTATAAGGTCGAAGGGGAGCGAGGCGTCAGAGACCTCACTTCTCTAGGGCCAGCATATTGAGGGCGGCGCCCATCACCTCTCCCTCGCTGCTTTACCTTCCCTGACCCTAAAGAGGGCAGGTACCCATTTACAGCTGGGTGAACTGGGGGAACTGTACTGAAGCCAAGGCGCGCAAACGGGCACCCATCCAACTGGTAACCACGCTCGACGCTGTTTTAACTTGGCTGCGGGAAAGCAAGTGATATATATATATATATTATATATATATATATATATATATATATTATATAATAATATATATATATATATATATATATTCAAGTAATAGTATCAAGAACCAGTTAAAAAGTGGGCAACAACAATCAAAGATACGAAGAAATAACATGCATCCACTCATTCATCTCTCATTTGTTTTCCTCCCCCACCCCACCCCACCCATCCCCACGCCACTCATTCTGCCTCCCTCCCCCTAACTAATAAGTACTTATTCCATTATCCCTGATATAAAAGAGTAAAAATAAAATAATAATAACCCCCCCATCACATACAAACATAAACACACACATACATGCACTCATATATACAGACACACACACATAAACACACACACACACACACACACACACACACACACACACACACACACACACACGCATGCACACACCGAGATCGGCACATGTTCAAGTCACAGTGAATGTCATATGTATGATATGAACAGGTTATAGATATTCACACACAACTTATATTCACACACACGCACACACACACTCACACACACATACACACGCACGCGCGCGCACACACACACACACACACGCACACACACACACACACACACATTGCAGCATAGTTAGAACCTGTTCCATATTTTGCAAGAGTAACCCATTTGTGCCAGTGGGGGAAACGGATGACAAAAATTACAAAAACTGTACGCACACGGGGACTAGAAGTAAAAACAAAAGAGCACATAAGCCTTAGTGCTAATTCCATTATTCTCGAAGTAAAAGAACAGAAAATAGATAAGCACAGTGAGACATAGACAGATACAGACAAAAGAATATCAAAGCAAAAGAATGGTAGGATCTGTACAGAGGCACTCAAGCCTAAAAAAACAAATTAATATAAACCGTTGTTACTGTAAGGGGGAAAACGATCACCTCAGAAGCAGACAGAGCACATCCATTGATTCTGACAAATATCTGACATCACTTCCGGAATCGACACAAAGGGCAATAAATCCGACAGTTGAGATAAACGCGGGACCTACACCTACAAACGGAACCGGCAGGGATAATGATCAATCATCATCATCATCAGACCCGTGACCTTGGCGGTCGTGGGGGAGACATGAAAGACGATGCCGTGGTAAGCCTCCTCCATCCATCTCGGTCCTCGGCTCTGCGCAGTAGTGCCGAGTCATTCATCCTGGTCCATTCTCTGATGTTGTCCATCCATGACTTGTTCTGTCTTCCCCTCCTTCTGCCACCTTCGAGTGTTCCCTGCAGTACTGTTTTTGGCAGAGTGTTGTGGCGGGTGACGTGGCCGAACCATGTCAGCTTTTTCTTCTTGACGATGGTGAGAAGGGGTTCCTGTGGACCTACCAGCCGTGTTATTTGACTCTTGACAACTTCGTTGGTCTTTCGTTCTCTCCAGGATATGCCCAGTAGTTTTCTATGGCATTTTGTTTCGAATGACTGGGATTCGCTTTGCTGTTTCAGCAGTCAATGTCCAGGTTTCACTTCCGTACAGCAGGATCGTCTGAATTAGGGCTTTGTAGAGCTTTAGTTTGATTGGGAAACTGATCTCTTTACTTTTCCATATGGTGGTGAGTTTTGTCATGGAAGATGTTGCCATGGCTATTCTGACTTTGATTTCTGTCGTCGATCGCCCGTCCTTTGTGAGTGTAGCGCCGAGGTATTTAAAAGCTCTACCTCCTCCAGTTGTTGGCCGTTCATGTAAATTTTAGCGGTGACATTGCTCGTGCTGTTCACAAGTACTTTACTTTTCTCCGAGCTCACCTCCATCCCATATGCTCCAGCTCTGTTCTCAAGTCTGGTCGTAAGATCTTGCAGCTCAATGATCAATAGACGGTCGCTAAACAGACAAAAGGAAAACAAGATTCCATTTCGAGGATTTGATTGCATAAAGCTTTCGCGCACTGCAATAGAAATGTGTGGAAAAGGAGGAATAAGCATCTATAGATCCAATTTCACAACATCACACCAAAACGACAATTTGTGACAAGGTTGCCAAGTCAGCATGCTCAGGCATGCCGACCCTGTGGCTTGTGCTTTGAGGGGGCGTAATTTACGTGGACTCTTCAGATGATTTGCATAATTATATAATTATGTGGTTGTCCTATGATGGTTGGCATCCCTCTGTTACGCCTTATCTCTCCCTGTCTCCACCTTTCACCTAGTCATCCAGGCGTGTAGGTTAAGCCCACATAGGTAGGCAATCAAACACCCAATGCAATCTTCTTGTTTACAGCCCCACTGGATCACACCAAGGATCTGGGCTACCACACACACCTGGCGGGGAAGTGGCACCTGGGCGACTGCCACGTGAACACCACTCCAATCAGACGTGAGGGTGAGGGTAGTAATACTACTACTATGATAATTATCGACTCTATGTCTGTCTGTCTGTCTGTGTGTCTTTCGTTCTGTCTGTCTATCTGTGTGTGTCTGTCTGTCTCTCTACCCCTCCCCCCCTTCTCCCCACGTCCAGTGTATAATGGTACACACAACTTCCCTGGGACACTTTCAGTGGAACACACGAAGGTTTTCTTTTGAATTTTAAAACTGTTGACACACGTGTATATCTATGGGGTGAGGGGGGGGGGGAGATATTTCATCGACTCACCAGAGACATGTAGCCTAATTAAAATTTAATGAAGATTCAGACACATAAATGAATACTCTGAAAAGATCGATTTGTGAGGGGAGGGATCAGTCACTGCTCGTGGTTTTGACACGCTCCTATATTTGGTTTGTTCCTCGGCTAGAGCTTCGAGCTTGAAGTACTATATAGTCTTCTGTCACACATGCTGAGGGTTTCTGGACATCATCAACATAGGAATGCAAAATGAAGCGCCAACAAAAGAAACTGTAACACTGGTTATCAGCAACATTACTGAAAGATCCACATGTGTTTAAGTTTTTTTTTAAAGGGGAAAACAATCTCCCCTTTCTTGTACTGTTTTCATACATGGTCATGGAATAAGATTTGTGATGGTGATACATCCTACTTCAGTTGAGTAGATCATTCATGATAATTATCCTCTTATGCAGAGATATTGCATGACTAGGTTACAAACCATTGTCGCCATTCTGTGGGTTGTTTAAGCATAGAGGTGGTAATTAAGTATCAGCCGTGTCTTTTCTACGAGTTTTGTTTCTGGTAGTTCTGTGATGGGGACTGGATAGCTCAGTGGTCAGAGCACTTGTTTTCCCCAAGCTAAGGTTAAGCAGCATCGAGCATGCTTACCAAGAGGACAGGTCACCAATTGTGCGCCTTGGCTTCAGTACATTCCCCCCAGTTCAACCAGTTGTAAATGGGTACCTGCCCTCTTTAGGGTCAGGGAAGGTAAAGCAGAGAGGGAGAGGAGATGGGCGACGCCCTCAATGTGCTGGCTCCTAGAGAAGCTGAGGCCTCTGATGCCTCACTCCCCTTCGACCACATAGGTTATGGGACACCTTTACCTTAGTGCTGTGATCCAGTTTGACTGGCTTATTTCACAAGTGCCAGTCTTCTGCTTCTATCTGGATTTCTTATCTGTTCGTAAGTCTGTGTACCTGTCAGTTTTTGAAGTGATACCCCATCCACCTTTGTTCCGTTCTTCTTCATTCACCCCTCCACATCTAAAAACTCTTCATATACGCAATCAAAAGACATGCTGTGGCCTGACAGTGTGACCTGCATTGCAGAGGACATAGACGGGATGAGCGCCTGGAGGGCCATCAGGAACGGCAGGGCAACGAAGAGACGCTGGATGGTCTACAACATCGACAGCTCCATACAAAAAGCAGCTCTCCGATTCAAGAATGGAACACACGACTTCAAACTTATCTTCAGCAATGCTTCAGAAATGTGATATGCTCCAAGTCCATTCTTACGCGTTTAGCATTATTTGTATGTTCGTTTAATGTGAAAGGGAATGATTGCTATTCTATGTTTCAAGTGTTGAGCAGATATATTTTTCAAATGAACATGCTTCTACGTAATTATCTATTATACAACTGTTTTCATAAAAAGTATTTTTAATCCCTGAACCAGTAAAGGAAACGTGGAGTTACTAGTTATCTATTTTCATTTCTTGGCTGATTTTACAACATAGTTCAATAATATTTTCCTCTTTCAATTGCATCAGTTTTGTGATAGTTTTGACAAGCTACAGGGCTGTAACTGTATTCCTGTGAATTAGATAGATGCCATTCATTTGTGAGAAGTGTCTGGCTGTAATGTAAGGTACCAAGAGGTTGAAGCTTCAGCAGACTGGAGTCAGTACCAGGCAAAATGAATGGTTATCACTGAACAGTACTTCAAAATTGACATTCAAAAGTTTAATATTCCAAGTGTTTGCATCAATCTCTGAGAAATCATTTTCAAAATGTGAAATAAGGCCACCTATTCATGTGCGCTTGTTTTCCTACTCTACTACATATGGAATTGCAAGCCTTTGTTTGACAACCCCCCTCCCCCCCGCCCAAAAATGCTGCTGTGTTTTCACTACGCTGAAAGTTCAAGGTCTTCAGAATCTTCCACTAACATTTGTTGTTGTTTTAACATCTTTCAGCGAACCAGGCTACAGAATCTTGATAGAAAGGTCAGAAGAGGAGCGGAAGAACGACCCCCGGGAAAAAACGTTACAAAAAAAACGGCACTGCCTATTTCCTGTACAACCTGGCCACCAACCCTGATGAACGGCCCCCCTTAGGAGACAGGTTTCCTGACGCCGCCCTAGACAACGCGGCCATCTTCAATGCCATGAAAGAGAAGCTGGCTGAGCTGACGAAGGAGGAGGTGCCTACTCCTTATTATGCCCCCTTGCCAGTGAAGAAAGCAGTTCGGCAGAGAGGAGGGGCGTGGAGAGTCACTGGCTGTTAGCTGTGTCTTCAGACTCACCAGTCCCCGTGGGAATGCCGGGAACCTGTCAGTGCAAACAGCATGCCCACCTTCTGGAAAATCTATTCAAGAAATTCTCCCTTTTTTGTTTCTGCCTTGTTCCTTTTCTTCCAGTTATCTCTTTCTTGTCTATTTTATGCTTCTTTGGTCCATACGGGATAGCCTAGTTGTTAGAACATTGCGCTCGCAATCTGAAGACCCGGGTTCGATTCCCGTAAAGGGGATATTTTCCTCTGGAGTTATCAGTGCAAACTCCACTCTCCCCAAAAGTCCTTTGGATGAGACTATAAACCGAGGCCGCAGAACATCTTGCCCACACGTTAAATCCTGTTCTGCTGTTCGTAAGAGTAGGCCATTGTGTGCCAGTGGGAACAGATGACAAAATTGACAAAACCGCTTACACACGGGGACTAGATGTAAAGAGCATGCAAGTGCTTATTCCATTATCCTCAATATAAAAGAATGAAAACAAAATTAAAAAAATTCTCCCTCCCTTTTCCCAGGAAAGACTTAAAAGATAACAGTTCTCTCCCACGCCAAAGTCGGATGGGCTGGGTCTGATTTGTCAGGCGTTTTACGGCAGCGCACCGTATTTTCGATCATATGACGGGCAATAACTGCTGTATGAGTGCTAAAAGAAGAAGAAGAAGTAGAGAAAGAAAAGGAAGTAGAAGAAGAAGGAGAGGAAGAAGGAGAAGAAGAAACAGCCGTGAGTGCAGAGGACAGGAGACTTGAAGGGGGAGGGGGTCAACACAGATACATGCTGAGCACAGCGTGTTTATCAACAGGATGGACATACATGCTGAGCACAGTGTGCTTATCAACAGGATGGACATACATGCTGAGCACTGTGTATTTATCAACAGGATGGACATACATGCTGAGCACAGTGTGCTTATCAACAGGATGGACATACATGCTGAGCACTGTGTATTTATCAACAGGATGGACATACATGCTGAGCACAGTGTGTTTATCAACAGGATGGACATACATGCTGAGCACAGTGTGTTTATCAACAGGATGGACATACATGCTGAGCACAGCGTGTTTATCAACAGGATGGACATACATGCTGAGCACAGCGTGTTTATCAACAGGATGGACACACATGCTGAGCACAGTGTGACATACATGCTGAGCACTGAGTGTTTATCAACAGGATGGACATACATGCTGAGCACTGTGTATTTATCAACAGGATGGACATACATGCTGAGCACAGTGTGTTTATCAACAGGATGGACATACATGCTGAGCACAGCGTGTTTATCAACAGGATGGACATACATGCTGAGCACAGTGTGACATACATGCTGAGCACAGTGTGACATACATGCTGAGCACAGTGTGACATACATGCTGAGCACAGCGTGCTTATCAACAGGATGGACATACATGCTGAGCACAGTGTGTTTATCAACAGGATGGACCCGAGAATTTTTCAAGCTTTTAGACCATTCTGCCGTTTATGAGTTTGATATCAATGAACTACAAGATAACTTAGACATACATCATGCATTCACGCTATGAATGTAAAGAGTATGGGGGTAGATAAAAGGGGGCGGGGGGGTGTTGTTGGATGAAGAAAGTCATGGATATTTATAAGATTAAAATGAAACTGTACTAATGGACAAGTTGAGATGCTGTTGTTGAGGGTACAGGCCCCAGATGTAAGCAATTAAAACAAAACGCAAAATGAAGCGTTATCAAAGAGAGACCTAAAATTTGAAATGGCTCTTCAGACGAAAAGTACATGTGTTTCACACAGACCATTATGTTGTTTCATATCTTGCATCCTGATGTCTTTCATGAATATTCATGGGGTGCTGGTTTTAACTGATGGGTTGTTCAGAGCTGCAATCTGTCACCTTGTTGACATACTGTTGCTGTTATTGACAGCATTATTTTGCCTTCCTTCCTGCCAACTGTGCTGAAACGTGCAGAATAAAAAAAAAGCCCAATCATGATTCTTTTGAATCACTACGTCTTTTCTGTGTGTCGCTAGAGTTCAGAGACAGAGAGACAGAGACAGACACAGAGACAGACACAGAGACAGACACAGAGACAGACAGATATTTAAAGAAAGAGACACACGCGCGCGCATACAAACACACGCGCACGCACGTAGGCACGCACGCACGCGCACACACACACACACACACACACACCATGAAAAATGGAGTATTGCCTCCGGAATAAAACGGAGATTCATCAAACTGACTGGATCATGTTCCAGAGTTCACAGTTGTCTGTAAACCCTGTGCAGAAATAACAGGTAGGTAAACCAGGGGGGAAACGCCATTGCTGAGTGCATGACCACGACGTACAGAGGAAAGTTTGCTGCCACCACCGCTGGTTATTCCCAAGCAACCTATCCTAGAGGAACATGGCCTCAGTTGGATCTTCTTTGTCGAACGCTCAGACAGCAACTCCTGAGGCCCTGACAAATGCTGCCGTGGTACGCTGAAGGCCCTCCAGGATCCAAAGAGTTTGTCCCTCATCAGCAGGTCAGTAGGCCTGATATCGGCCCTCAGGTGTTGGTGTGTTGGACAGGGCTGGAGGAAGTGCCACAGGGGCACGCCTCAGAATCACCAATGTGGAACTTGGTAAACATGTGATGTCTGAGTCTGCAGTGTCCAGTCCTCAGTTAACTGGATCAAGGAGTGGGAATTTGATGTTGGACTACATGAAGAACAAGGTGGAGAAGGAATGCATGTTTCAGTGATCAGAATGAAGGGCAGAACATGTAGTATATAATATATCAGAAGTGACAGTCACAGACTTTCCTTCACCATCAAAGAACAATGGCTGCAGGCTTCATCATGACATGCCTAAGAAGAGGAAATGGAGTAAAGACAGGCCTTGTTTTTAGAATTGTAAGGTCGATGTGGCAGCCATGACGGACACAGTTAGGTGTGAAGGGCCTGGCCTGTGGTCAGGAAAGTAATGGCATCACTACTAAAGTATGGAAGTGAAAACAGTGTTGGCTTGCAATAGGATTTTTTTTTGTCAGACAACTGCGGGCTAAAGGGGTATAGGCTACACCTCTCTCTCTCTCTCTTTATTTTTCTTTCTTCCTGACCTTCTTTCTTCTTTCACAGTGTATCATTAAAAATATTTTCATGGGTAGCAACACAGTTTCATTCTTAGCCAGCAAGCAACAGTGCACACAGGCTGGCAAAGCAAGCAGTCCACATTGGCAAACATAGCAAGCTAACAACAAAAAGCAGAATGAACTGGGCCAATGAATGAGCCAGCCAGTAGCCAGCCAACAATACAGGGGGGGGGGGGGGGGGGGGGGGGGGGGGGGGGGGGGGGGGGGGAGAAGAAGAAAAGGAAAAGCCCAACAATTCAGGCTACACTCCACATTTAGCTTTCGAGCCATCTACTGATTTTCACAGATTATTTTTTAAAGTATGAAAAATTGTACTGTGTACTTGTCTTGGGAATTGAGGACTATAACAATACCAGGTAGTCATAAGAAAGTTGGACATTATCATATAACGAGGATTGTTTGTGTTCCTACATTATTGACCCCGCAAGTACATATTGTGGTTAGGAAGCTAGCATATGGAATATGACTGAGTGTTTCCTGAAATTAAAGTTCAAACCTACCGAATTTGTGCAAAATCATATGAGTTTTGAGTCAGATGCTAGTCTTTTACTACAAAAAGGTGGTTTTTATTTCTGTGGATGCCTTAGTAGCCTACGTGCAATATGAATGCGGGAGTGATATAGGAAAACAGAAGGAAAACGTGGCAAAAATTAAAGGTGGTATGTAATCTTATCACGTCAATGCTCCTGCTTGTTCCATGATGCACGTGGAAACGAATTCTGCTCACCGGCAGAGGGTGTCAGGACTGTGTTGCCTGGGCCTAGTTGATATTCACATTTCTGATTTGGCCAGGACTGAGACAGGGTCCTTTTGTACAGACATGCAGGAAACCCAGTTCATGCATAGTGCACTCTACACCCCAAACTACAGGTACGTGTTGCTGTTTTTTGCAGTGGGCTGATTTATGTTTGTTATTGATGATTATGTGAAAGGTTTAAAATGAAAACATATTGCAAAGCAAGGGTAAAAATAATGTTCTATCCCAAGTCAAGAAGTATCAACGTAGGGAAAGATTTCCGTCTGCTCTGGATCCAGTGTCTTCTACTTTAATGCCTTAAAAAGCCTTTGGAGCAATGCACTGAATACTTCTGCTACTACTACTGTTATGTGCAAGCTGAATTTTGTGGAACCCACCCCTTTCCAGGGTATCCATGCCATTGGCCATAGCTTTTCTGGATAGGATAGTTTTTAACCTGTAAACAAGATGCAGAGTAAGATGTTACCTCCAGAAAAAAATAAGTTTAGTCTCTATCCCTGGTAAAATATGAACGAAAGAAAATGATAGCTGCAGGCATAGTACAGTCTTGCGAATATTCTGGTTAAAAGTTAAGCATGGCAATTGTCAAATATTATAAGCATCCCCCCCCCCCACCCCCATCCCTGCGAATTTAGCAGATAAAAGTTACTCCACCTTTGGTCCGGTGCTGTGAGCGCGAAAAGTGAGCTCGGTTTGCAAAGGTGAGATTGACAGATTTGTGACTCTGGTCATGTTCTCTGCCATCTTCCATCAAGTGTCCAATGAACTGGAGTCTGCATGCAGCCTTTCATACCATACAATAGTTCGTAATAATTTTCCATTCAGTGACATGATGATACTTCGTAGTAGTAAATTTCATTTCGCACACACTGGTTTCAATTTCTAAAATTCAGACTGGATTTTTTTTTACTTGAGTCATTAACTCTAGTCCAGATATATATCACTTTAAAGTTTTAAGTTGAGAAGGCTCAAGTTTGCAAAAAGACTTCCATTGAAGTACAACGTGGCCAGCTGCTTTCCTAAAAAAAAAAAGCCCTCTCTAACATTGTTTGGAGCTCGACTAAGCTTAGAACTTGGGTTATTTTCATTTTACTCCCAAAGTAAAAGATTGAGGCTTATTGTATTTCGATATTTTTTTGGTTTTGTTCCTCAGCTAGAGCCCCAAAGTGTTATCAATGGTGAGATTGTTTGCGTAGGCAACCGTCTTTGCCTACATGAAGGTATCCGCATTCCGACTTTGAAGGTGATATCTAAGCAGATACAAAGTGCATGCATTTTTTAAACTGTCATCCGTTCCCACGGGCACGCAATAACCTACTCTTCCAAAAGGTGGAACATTCATTAACGTGTTTGCAAGTAGTTTTGCAAGCGTTCACACACTACCTTGGTTTAAAGTTTCATCCAAAAAACTTTCTGGGTAGTGGAGTCGTATAACTGACCGAAGAGGAAAAATCCCTTTGAATGGTGCCTTGGTAGTGGCTGACAGACCACAAGCACGGCGCTCTAACCACCAGTACTTCCTTGTTCACATCCAGGTGGAACAAGTTTTCCCTCGGTCACAGTAACCTCTTAACACTGACACATATACACACGTGCGCTCACCTTCCCGCATGCGCATACGCACACACACACTAACTCTCACTCACACACACACACACACACATACACTACACTACACTACACTACACTACACTACACTACACTACACTACACTACACTACACTACACTACACTACACTGTGACACGCACGCACGCGCAGGTGCGCACATAGTTACACAAAAAATGAAATGTATGGCTTTGTTCATGTGATAATTCTTAGATGGAAAATAAAAATCTGCTGTAACTTAAGAGGTAGTAGGCTTTGACGTACATGCACGCACGGGCGCGCATACACACAAACACACGCACGCACGCACGCACATTCCTTAGACACTATCATACTTACACACATTTGTTTGTTTTATTTTCAGAGACTCCGAAACAATCTTCGACCATCTCGCCACAAACGCCATACTAGTATGAACATGTATGTTCATGCCTTGTTAGGTCTGGGGTGTTAGAGGGTAGGGAATGGATAAGGAAGCGCTTTACAACAGAACCTTTTAGATCGTTTTCTTGGGATCTTGGACCTGAATATGTTCCATCTCCCTCTTCAAATAGGAATTCTACGTTATTCTGATCCTCCTGTTTTCGTGGACCTAGAACATTGGTAAAGTTGTTTGCTGCATTTTGGTGCCAGTATGTCGATGTGATCTGTCAAATCTGAAACGCCTCAGAGCTGGAATAGGAAGAAGGGGCAGTAAGCAGTCGCAGCAGTTCAACGTTTATCACTGAGGTTGTTACCAGGCAAAGTCACTAGTCAGCCATGTACCTGCTTCCTTGCATTGTTGCTTTATACATCTCTCCTGTGGTACAATTCCCTCTGCGTTTATCCAGTGTTGTCCAAGAAGTTCTATGTCCAGCTGTAGTTGTAATCTTTGCTATTGGATTTCTCCGTCAGTTGTTTTCGAATGATCACTGGGCACTAAACTTTTGATTGCAATCGGTATTCCTTGCCATAAAACAATAGAATAAAATAAAATATATTTAAATAAAATATAAAAAGATAAAATTAGATAAAAATTGAGAAATAAAACTTAAAAAGTAAGGTATAGATTAAAACAAAATAAAAACTAACCATAAAATTTGGCACAAAAAAGATTAAATACAAAATAAAGCCAACCATAAAGTTAGCCACAAAATAAAATTAAATAAAAATAGGGCCAAATATAGAATTAGCCACAAAAGAGTAAAATGAAATAAAATAGGGGAAAAAATTTTGCAAGAAATCTGAGAGCAATCTGGGTGGCGTGTCCATAGTGATCTTGTTAGTTGTCTGAAAATATCACCTGCAAACAGCTTTGAGACAGTGGTCTGAGGCATTGTGTTTTGGCCATTCCCTTCACAGTTCTGCTGCAGTTCCTTAGGCTTCACCTTCACCTATCCCACAGTCTTGTGGAACGTTGCGGCACCACTGAAGATTTTGCAACCAGCTTCCTTCACACCTTGCGGTTTTCAGCTTTGTGTAATAAGTCGTTCCACTCTAAGGCCTGTCCATTCCCTCATGTTTTCCCATCGTTTTCTGCCTGCTGCTTTGTCTCCCTCATTGTATTGTTCCCTGCAGGACAGTCTTTGCCACTCCAGATGTTCGTGTGACGTACCTGTACCATTTCAGTGTTTTTTTCACTAGTCAACTCTTCATATGATCTGATGGCGATTTCAATTCTGGTTTTCACTTCGTTCGTTGTGACTTCTGTATTAGATACCAAGAGGTTTGCAAAAGCATCTCATCTCCGTTGCCTGTAGTTTTCTTGCAATGTCTGCTGCCCACCCTTTATTAAAATGGGTCTTCACTTGGTGAGTCATGTGGATCATCCTGAAGTCCTCACTCCAAGACAAAGGTGTGCTGCCCTCTACTCCATCAAGTCCTAGCGTGTGTAAGTAGAGTTTTTGTTTTACATGACTCGCGTATCATTTTTATTTAGTTCTATGTTTAGCAGAAAAAGTTTGTAAAAAGCGTTCATGTTTGGTTGCTGTAGACATAGCAACACCTATATTTGGAATAGAAAGGATCATGATTGTGCCTCATTGTTTGCTAAGCATTAAAAAGTATATACTGTAAGTGTATTTTGTTAGACAGCTTCATGGTCTGTTATTTATTTTATTAAGTATAATGAATTTAGTGGGTTCAGATTTGACTAACTTGATAAAGCTTAAGTGCTAACATTCAATGCTGATACTTAAACCAATTTGCCAGCCGGGGATTTCGGTCACACTGATGACTTTCTGCTTTCAGGGACTGTGGGTCTGGAATCAAGTGCCAGTGACCTGACGTGTGTGGGGGCAGCCATCATGACCTGGGTTTTCTAAAAGCTAGACAAGGTATTTTTGGTTTTATTAAAGAAGGGGGGTGGTCTTTCATTTCTGACCTGATACTTTTTTTTCTGTCCATGGTTATTATTTGCGGGGTTTTTTTTTGTTTGGTTTATTTTAAAGATCTTCTACATTGTTCTGCCCTTTTTTATGTTTAGATTGAAGAGACAGTTTGAGGTTTGGTAGGTTACACGTGTCCTTTCGCTGCCTGTGTGTTATTTTCCTAATAACCCGACTCTGTCCTCGTACAGTCTTCAATCATAATTCTACATAATTATGTGCCCGTGCTCTCTGTCCATCATTGTTTCTCTTTATATTGTATGCTTTTTCCCGTCTTTAATTTTCTGGTGTTTGTGTTTTACAAGGTACCATATACGAGACAGGAGGGTACCACTCAGGTCAACACCGCCAGGCACTTCTCATAGCGTGCAAGGAAGACATCACGTACCTTTTAACTGTATCTTTGTCTGCCTGACCTAGTATGTATTCAATTGGTTTTTTTGTCTGTGTATTGCTGACTGTGCCAGCATTTTACTTTTTGGTTTTTGTCCTTGCTTGTATGACTTTCTGTTTGTCTTTTTGCTTATAATATCTGGCTGTCTTGTCTCTTTTCTCTGGGCTTGTATTTTTCATTTCTTTCATCTTCTTGCCATTGTATGCCTGTCTCGGGCATGAAACAGTATGGAAAACTCAAACGTCATTGTTAGATTAGAGCAATAGGGGGACGCCAAATTAGAAATGCATTCAAAGGTGTTTTTTACATTCCTCAGCTAGAACTGGGGTTTACCGATGGTGAGATTTTGCATATAGGACTGTTTTTACCTATCAGACACATTTCGATGGACACATTTCGATAGATATGTATGATACAGCAATGATGGTATAGTATGATAACTTTTAGACTTCTTCAAAGGGTTGTGTTCTGCATTTTCTATCATCGCATGTTATTGTCAGTCAGGATAATTAAGACATGCGATGTTGGTGTAATTTAAATATTTCTCAGTATTGCATCTGGAAGGTAGTTGATGCTAACCTCGTGGCCCCAGCCCTTGCTGTCAAGCCTGTAAGTTTTGCTCTTGGTGGTAGCAGGCTGGAGTTAAAAACAAAACCAAAGAACTATATTTAAAAAAAGCTCCGTGAATTTTACGGGATTCGAACTCATAAACTACGTACTTGGGAGTTCAATTTGTTGGCTACTGCACCATGGCAGCTAATCAATTATCTCTTAGCATTTGTAAATAAATCATGTACTACTAATGTAAAAAAATTTTCCTCCTAAAGTTTGATTTTGGGGGTCTATTCAACCAGGTACCATATAAGCCAGAACACTTCCAGTAAAATCCAAAGTCGAGTGGGACTGCAAAACGAGGCCTCCAACTCGCCGTCCAATGGTGTCTGCTACACCCCAGCAAAAACAACACCCGGGTTGGACTTGTGGCCGCCCAGACGTTGTTCCAGTGGACTGAAGCAAAGAGGATGCACCCGTTTCCCCCGAGGGGGAAGGAGCCTCACCTAATTGGCAATTCTAAAAAAATGAAAAAAAAAACGAAGTTGGGGGGGGGGGGGGGGATAAAAAAAAAGGCAAAAAAGGGGAATAAACAGAAAAAAGTCGATACCCAAAACAAATTTGAAAACAAACATAAAAAAAGAAATGCCCCCCCCCCCCCCCCTTAAAAAAAAAGCCCCGAAAAGGAAAAACAGGAAAAACCCCACACACAACATATAAAAAGGGGAAAATTTTTACAATCTGCAGAAAAAGAAGCCAAGTGGTCAAAAATCAAAAGGGGGTCAGGGGGCGGGGTGAAATTTTTTCACCAAAGTAAGGGCCCCCTTCCCTCCGAAACCCGTGGGAGATCCTTGGGCGGGGGGACCCACTGCCCCCCCCCCCCCCCATCAGGGTTTCTTAAAGCAGGAAGGCAGGTGGGATGATGTGTTGGCACCAAAAAGTTTTGGGAACTGGTCAGCATTCAAGTTTGGGCAATGATACTAATGTTTAAAGGGCTAAAAACCCGCTCGTAAAAGCACGCTCCTATAGAAATAATTGCAGTATATAGGAAACTTCTGCAAAGAAGTCATGGAAATCAGAAACGAAACAGAAACAGCTAAAGGGGGGCTTCCAGTTTTTCCGGGAATTCCCTCGCTCGGTGGGTGGTTTATGTGGACAGGTAACCCCGATCGTCATCCAGACTTCCCATCAGAATGGGACTGGAACAAGGGACTAGCTACAAAGGAAAATTGGGAAAAAATCCAAAAGGGAAATGGAAAGAATGAACCTCAAATACAAGGATTTTCAGAATGAATGGAAAGGAAGGCTGCATAACACCCGACAACTACACCTTCTTTACTCAGGGGAACAACCCCAAAAAGGAGTTGGCAATTCTAATAAAAGAAACCCCCAAAGACCAAAAAGGGGTTTCGGACTGAAATGACAGGTCCTGATAGAAAAATTTAAAGGGGCACCCCTTTCGACTTTGGGAAAGTACAAGTATATCACCAACACTGAAAAGAGACGCAGAAATTAGGAGTTTTATGAAATATCGAAAGGCAATGAAGAAAAGAAGCCCAAAGATACAGAAAAATAATGGGGCCTAAATTTTAAAGGTAAAAAAAAAAAAAGGGAAAAAAACCACAGGGGGCCCTTTTGGAATAGGAGTGAGAACAAAAGGGGAAAAGGCGCTCACGAAGGGTGCAAAAAACAAAAGCTGGCTGCAGAACAAAGGTTTTGAAAACCCATCAAGATCGGGAGGGGAAAATCCTGCGACAAACCAAAATAAAATAGATTACATCCTGATTCAAGAACGTTTCCGTAACTCTAAAACATCTTGCAAGTCCAGGGCCAGGTGCGACTGTGGAAGTGACATGCCCAATTAAATGGGGAAAAAGCACAAAAATTAAAAAGGTCAAAAGCAAAAAGAACACCAAAACTGCAAATGAAATGCTAAAAAGTGACGAAGAAATCAAAGAAAAATCAAGACAAAGTTGGAAAAAATTCATGCCTAGATAAACCCCACTAAACAAAAATGGGATGAGAAAGACACAGTGAGGCAGCAAAAAATATTCCCAGAAAAAAGAAGGGAAACTAAAAGTGGATGAGCTCCAAGTTTTTTAACCCTATGAAAACGGGAGAAAGGAAAAAGTGGAGAAAAGAAGTAAAAAAGAACTCGACAAACGGGGTTAAAAAAAAATGTAATAACCCAAGGGAAGAATGGTAAATATGCAGTGCAAGGAAATTGAAACGAAGCAAATTTTGATAGCAAATTTATGCAGAAAAAAATAAAGATGTGACGGGGGAAGAAATTATCTGCAAAAACTTTATAAAGTCGAGAGATGGAAAAAATACTCATGGAAAAAGATATTAACGGGTGGTCAGAATACATCGAAGAGTTAAAAATACCACGCGACAGAGGTCCCCCTTTCCCAATTTTAGAAAACAAGATGGCCACATAATCATGAAGACGAAGTGAGACATGCACCAGCAAGATGAAAAGGGGTAAGGCGCCGG
The DNA here is from genome assembly GCA_028751875.1 of Rapana venosa. NCBI lineage: Eukaryota > Metazoa > Mollusca > Gastropoda > Neogastropoda > Muricidae > Rapana > Rapana venosa. The sequence continues at coordinate 66,787,728 of CM054141.1, forward strand.
ACCTTTATCCCAATCTAAAATTGAAAACACCCGGGAGTGGAATTAAGGGAGTCCAAAAAAATTAAACAATTTTTTACACAGGAAGACCCGAAGTTTTGAAGAAGTAATCTACTTTTCGATTCCAAGAAACGGGGCCCCCGCTGAATGTGACCAACTCTCAATCACCTGAAGGGGCCCTCACCAAAATTCTTTTACGAATACCAGAAAGAATGAGAAAAAAATACTCCCCGAAATATCAAAAAGCAATTTTTCATGGCAGACAAAGGCCCAAAAATGCAATCTCGCATTGAAAACCTTCAGGAAAAAACCATCGAGGTCCAGAAAGCCCCTACTCGCTTCATTACTACTCAAAGGGTTTGCAAAGTACGACACCCGACTTGTTTTATTTCTGACGGGGGATACCGACCGGGGAAAAATCTTTGATCCTCAGAAAAATATATTGGGGAAAAGGAGGGAGCCATTAAGTCGACAAAGACCAAACGGGCAAATAACCAAACGCAGGGGTGAGGGGGGCTGCGTGTTCTCACCTGATTTTTTTAAAGATATATGAAATAATTCTACGAAATATTGAGAATCAGAGGGAATTGGGTGGGGGCACAACATCAACAACCTGAGATATCAAATACAGTCCCCTTTTCGCCCACTCTGAGAAAAACGCAAAAAATTTTAACGAACAAAAGCGAAAAAGGGTTACACCAATCAAAGAAGACACCTTTTAAAGGGGAAGAAAAAACAAGTAAACACCTTTAAAAAACCCTTTGGTTTTACTATCCCCCGGACACAAGTGTGACACAGAAATCAAGAAGAAATCGGTCAATTAAGGCAACTTTAACATGAAATGCATTTTTTAAACCAAAAGAAAAAAAGCCCCCAAAACAAAACCATGTTTTTAAGCCCACGTATGGTCCATTCTTCTGTAGGTTTTAGTGTGGACCCTACCCAAAGGGAAAAGAACAGCGCTAGAAGCATGGAATGGGTTCATCGAAAAATCATGAAAGTCTATGGGCAAAAAGAAAAACAAATGCAGAAGTAATGGAAAGGCTGGGGTACAAGAGATCCCTTTTCAACACCCCGGAGAAAGACGGCTCAAAATTTTTTGGGCCCAAAATCAGGGCCGCGGACTGAGAAACGTCATGGGGTGGCAAAAAACTGGAAACAAGACAGAGGAAGACAGCGCACAAAATTACAGACAGCTTAAAAATTCGCAACGAATAAGGGGCACCAACAATGACCTCATAGAGGACAGAAAGGGAAAATGGGGAGCCATGAACGTCGAGTCTGCGGACCCAAAGGACACTTTAAGAAAAGTTTGGGAAAAGCTGTTGTTTAGCTAAGTAGAAATGCAAAAAATTTCAAATTGAAAAGTTGGTTGCTTTTTTTTTATTTGGATTTTTTTTTTTTTTTAGAAAAGCACAAAATTTTTGGCCCCCTAATATGCCTGCAATTTTTGCCTAAGGGGAAAAAAAATGAGTGTAATATGCTTTGGGCATTTTATATTCTTTTTTGGGGAAATTTTCGTTTTCAAATTTTGGGTTTTTTTTTCAAAAATATTTTAGTGAATTTTTATTTTTCTTTGGGGTGTTGAAAGGGTATGTTACTTTCTCTTGAAAGGGATCTTGATTTGTGTGTGTGTTTTTGAGGGGTTGTGTATAGATCCTTTCTTTCTTATATCTCCCCCCCCCCACTTCCCGGGCTAGGTTTTTGGGTCTTGGTGTGGTGGTGGTGGTGGAGGGTTATGAGAAAACTTTTTTTTTTAAATATACCCCTCCTCCTCCCCTGCCATGTTTCCGGCCCGAGCTCTGATGCGGCCACTTTCCGACTTCAAGTTTACGAATCATTGTCATATTTTAAAAAAATATTTGGGGTATGATTTTGTGGTTGTGGTTTGGTGAGTGTGGGGAAAGGGTTAGTTTTTGGGGGGGGTGACACCACGTTTGAGGAGAGGCAAGGAGGGAAAGGGGTGTTTAGGAGGGATAAGATTGATGCACATTTAGAGCTGGGGGGATAGCAAAAATAGAGGGCTGACGTAGATTTTTCTTACATGGTTTGTTGGGCTCTTATTTCAAATGGATGCAACTTGTTAAAAATTTTCTTAGACCTGAAATCTTTGACAAAACTTTTAATTTGTGGACACCGAGGTCCAATGCATAGCTTGAGCTGTTGACAGGACTGGTCATTCTGATTTAAAGCTCCATACCGTTGAGCTTCGTATGGCCTTCATGGTCGAAGGGGCTGCAAACATAAAAGAAAATCGTACACCATTGTCTACAACTACATATCGTTTGTCTATGTGCTATTGTGTCCACATGGATTCTAACATTCAGACAGACCAGCTGACAGACAACCCTTACCTGTTATTAACTGCTAACACTAACCTAACACTAACCTCAACTCTAACCCTGGCCCCACATGTGGACACAAAAGGCAGGCAGATAATGTGGTATGTGGTGACGCGGTGGCTAAACAATCTTTCTTTGGCATTGAATTTAATCGATTTGTTTGAGGGTAAATGGACAAGTACAGGACTTCTTTACATCATGCTCTAAAAAGCCAAAAAGCACGGGAATAGTAAATGCACGGAACTGAAAATTTAAAAATGCTAAATACCAATATTTTTGTCCCCGGCCAGAGCTCCCAAGGTTTACCAAAAGTCTAAATTTGCGTATGCGTCTCGTTTTGCCCACCATTAAGGTAGCCATATTCCTACTTAGGGGATATAAGGATAACTGATTATCAGTTGCTAAGGTAGGTAGGGTGTTAGGTTTATGGGGAAAGGATGTCGAGGAGGGAAGGGGTGTTAAAACATTCTGGTATATTGGTGATTGGAAAGGTGTACTGACTGAGGTTGGGGATGAATTTATCGTTTGGGGATGAAGTATTTGTATATACTGTCCTATCCTGGGGGAAGGCAGTCAAACTTTGATTAGGTTCAGGGGAGAGAGGGGGTGGAGAGCATTTTAGGAAAGGTATATTTAAAAAAGGTAGAGGCTGCTGGGTTTAGATGGCATGATGTACTATCGGTTTGGAAGGGTTGCATTTTAGAAAAGTTCCATTTTGAAAAGCTGAAAACGCTGGTTTTAGAATGCAGTCACAATGGGGGCAGGTACTGGGAGATAGTGAGAATGCATTCCCAAAAATATGGAGGTAGAAAGTATTTTCAGGTCAGTATGAATGTGTGTGTGTGTGTATGTGTGTGTGTGAAGTATTTGTGCTGCAGAAAAATCTAAGGAATGATAGACCACAAGTATTTGTCATCACCAGCGTATACTATTGTGCAACCAGCATAAAAATTGCATACTTTTGTGTGCTTTGTGTGGCTTTTTTATGGTATAAAGTGGAAAATAGCACTTGGTGAAAAAACATGAATTTTAAGTTCTGTGTGTGTACAATTGTAAGAAATCTCTTAGATTAACCGTTTTGGAAAGGATGAAAGCGAACTTGATTTTTTTGTGTATGTCCATCCCATTCAACAACCTTGAATTAGAAAAGACAGTTTTTCTCCTTTTGCTATGTTTACAAAATTTGGTATAAGGAAAATGTTTGCCATTTACTCTGTATAAGATTGCAGGCATCTTGTATTGGTGTACCTGGCTACCTTACTTCTTTCTCGCCTTTTGCCTTACCATATGTCAGGGTATGAGCATGGTCATATCACTCCCAGTCCTTTGATACATTATCCCATCTGCATCTTTCCCAGCAGTTTTTGTCCACATAAATGTAGACCTACGTTTTCACAGCCTTTTTTGTATTTTGTTAAATCCAAAATTCTAGGGATTAGGTTGGATACCTCACAACAGAGGAATGATGTGAGGGCCTTCAAAAAATCTAGTATTGACAAGACTAAAGTGAAAGATTTGACATTGATCAATGCTCTTTCCTGCATGATTAATTTCGTTATGTTTCTTGGCATTTGTCTAACTTTAGTACTAGATCTGGCGTGTCTGTGATTATTTTATGCAAGTATGGAACTTCACTTCAAATATTTGTGTTCCAAAATTTCAGTGTAGCAAATAATGTATTCCAGCAGATCACTGCTATAATAGTGTTACGGGTTTTGTTTTTGCTTTTGTTCAGCCTTTCTCCTTGTTTTTACTTATGTGCTTTCATGAAACTTGTGTTGTGTAAAACTAGAAAATGGTTTAGCATGTGTGTGGTTTTATCGTAGTGGTTGATCATAAACTGTTTACAAGCAGTTGTTCGAAACACTTTGCTGAATTGATGGTATTTTGCTGCGAGTTTTGTTCAAGTAAAAGAAACAAGTGCATTTTAGCGAGGAATGCTGGCGGACAGCTAATGTTGTATCTAAAGCTTCTTGCCTTTTCCACTTTTGGCATTTTTTGTATTTAATTATTTAGTATAGTTTTCTTGGACTTGATTACTAAAAGATGATCCTTTCATTATTTCTGATGTACTCAATTTTGAAGTATTGAGCCCAAAGTAAAGTAATTTATTGTTGATGCCCCCCTCCCTTTTTAAAAAAAAATTGCAGATGGTAAACATTTGGGAAGTGTCAACTGCTGTTAGCCATTGTACCTGGGGGACTGGATGAAAAAACACGAGTGCTTATTCCATTATCCTCGAATAAAAGAATAAAATTAAAATAAAAAATAAAAAGTACCTACATTATTATTCCAACATAGCATGACATTGTTTTTAAGATTTGAAGGGACATTGTTTTGCTCATAAAGCATTACCCTGTCTTGGGATTACCCATTCCCTATCTGTGAGGGACATCTGCGTCTTGTGTGGACATTTTCTCTACCATTGGGATGCTTGATTTAACATGTTTTCTCTTCGTCTGCATAATAAACAGCAAGCATGATAACGCTGCCAAATGCGACCTGATAACTTTTATCAACTTTCTTCCAAATATAACAATTACACCCCATCCCCCACTTTTGTTTTAATGAATTACACGATGCTTTTAAATGTACATGTTTAGTAATTTTTTTTATACTTGGTATCTTAATATCTGCCAGTAGCATGTTAAGGTGGTTTTTGTTTTCTTTTAGTTTATTTTTGCGTTTGGGTTGCAAGTATTATATGCTTTCATTACTCTATTAGTACATTTGATTTAGAAAATGTTTTGCTCCGAACCTTGTCAAGCTTGTTCTAGAATCCCAAACTGGAAATGTACAAAGGTGTGGATAAACGTTAACCCCCGTTTAATGACCTATACAATAATAATAAATGTGATAAAATCTTACGCTTGCTCATCTGAGTGGAGACAATGTTGCACGGTCCTTTAGAGGACCGACCAAAAAGATGTTTCCTGTACCCAGTATTGCTTCCATTGTTCCCCTGTTTTCCATAAGTAGCCATGTACAAAGTTGATGAATTATTTATACTGTTGTTGTTAATCGAGAGGTGAGCACACACCACTGACACATGACTAATCAACTGACTTTATTGAGAAAAATACAAGCTTTACCCAATGCCCTCTTTAAAAATTACAAGCTGGTGTTTTGCACTTGTTAGTCAGTAGTGCTTTCTGGCGGTAAAGCGGATCGGTGGTCTAGAGGTAACGCGCCTGCCTAGAAGCGAAAAGTCCGGGTTGGAAGTATGCGGTGATTTGATCCCTGTTTGAGCTCGAAACTTTTCCCTATCCATTAGACCACGAGTGGTTGTCTGGATGCTAGTCTTTCGGGCGATACGATAAACCGGTCCCGTGCGTTACACGTAATTTCTCTCGCACGTAAAAGAACCCACGGCAACAAGAAATGTCCCTGACAAAATTCTGTAGAAAAAGGCCACTCTGAATTACAGTGGCAGATAGGAAAAGAAAAAATAATGGGTGGTGCTGCTGTTGTGGTAACGCGATCTCCCTGGAGAGAGCAACCCGACTTTAACTCGGCCAAACCTGCTGTGACTTAAAAGTGGTATAATATTTTTGTTTTTAATAAAGCTAACACGGCTGGAATTAAGCCTTTTGTCACCTGCGCTTTAAAAGCATATTGGATCAAATGCATCAGTGTGGTCAAATATATTTCACATGACCGTGTGGGAATTCCAAAGCGAACAAGCGTCAGTTGGTTGGTCATTGTGTCACTGCTGGTCAGAGCATTGGGAAAAGCCTACCTCCCCCTTCAGCCAAAAAAAGGTGAAGTAGGGTTGGGTAGCCGGCTCGCAGCTGAAATGAAATGAAATGGAATTTTTGTATATTGTTAAAACTTGAAGAAAGGGAATACCAATGGGCACAAAAACTAAAAACTAAACATAATTGACCGAGGCCTTTGAGTTTCGTTTATGAATGACTGTGTCTACAAATGTAGAGTATGTGCGCAAGATCTCGTGCATTCTCTCTCTCTCTCTCTCTCTCTCTCTCTCTCTCTCTCTCTCTCTCTCTCTCTCTCTCTCTCTCTCTCTCCTCTCTCTCTCTCTATCTCTCTCTCTCTCTGTCCCCCCTCCCTCTCTCTCTCTCTGTCTCTGTTCCCCCCCCCCCCACACATTCAAATGCATCCAAATCAGTCCATCAAAAACATGAACTCTCGTACACATTCACATGTACTGGCATGCCTGTCAGAAAATAACTGCAAGCACACTTCACAACACAACTCTTAACACTTAGATTTGTTTGCTGTACAAGATATAGCCTATACAACTTCTTCTTCTTCTTAAAAGCAGTGCTGGAAGATAATCTATAGAGTGACTAGGTTTACAAAAATGTATATTTCTCTGTGCCTTTTTACCTGGCTTCATTCAGTTCCTATTTGTATGTCTGCCTTTTTTTTTTTAAATGTCCATTTCCCTACTCTTCTCTTTCCATAGGCCTGCATTTGTTCAGAAAATGTCAAACTTCTTTTGGTAAAATATCTGAGCTGTTAAGTGGTCGGTGGACCAAACGACATGAAATGAGCTGCTGCCAAGGTCCGTATATTTAGAGAAAGCTTACCAGACTACATCGACTAATGGCAGATTTCTCTCTGCACGAAATTCAGGCAGCACTCTCTGTGTGGAGAGACAAAATAAGCATTTTATAAAACTTGCCCATTCTAGGTGTGTGTTCCAGTCTGCATATTTATCTGCTTTGATTTGTCTCTGTAACATATAAGTATGTTCTTTCGAGCCAGAAGGCCCATAGAGCCGGAGCTTATCCCGGTTTCTGTAGCGTTAAGCGAACTGATGGTTTTTCACCACCCCTGTGACAGGACGCTAGTCTGTCGCCAGATACTTCCCCAGCAGAGCTGGTACCCACTTGTACACCTGGGTGGAGTGAGGAAAATAGGAGTAAAGTGTCTTTCCCAAGGACACAACACCGAGCCGAGCGGGGATCGAACCCGCGACCTCTGGATCACGAGTTGACCGCCTAAACCACTCGACCACGGTGCCTGTAACATATAGCGCTATATAAATTCCAATTATTATTATTATCTATTATTATATTTGTTTTCCGGTGAAACTGGTTTTTTCTACAAAATTTTGCCCGGTTTGCCATGGGTTCTTTTACGTATTGGTGAATATAATTTATATGTTGTGCAAGGGATATCAGTTTGACTCATTCAAAAAACACCACCTAGACCACCCGCCTCTCATGGTCTAGTGGATAGCACTTGGGGGAGGGGGGGGGGGGGCGTATTAAATCTGCTGACCAGCCACCTTGGCGCAGCGATTAGTTCCTTGGCTTATGGACTGAAAGGTTGCGGGTTTGAATCCCATAAGAGGCATACGGATTCTTTAGAATCTGGCCTGCTCTTGCCCAGAGTGAGTTTGGTATGGGAAGACTGGAACCACTCAGTCGAGCTTCATGCACTTTATGAATGCGGATCTGAGTGTTGCTCAAATTACCTGACCAGCACTGTAGGTGTCTGGGTTTCTCGGGAAGGGTTGACACAGGGATATTCTATGATAAGCAACGTGAAAATACAGCCCTGTCACGTAGTCTCAAAGCACATGCACTTCCAGAGCAGCATCAATACATCATCCTCATCAACATTGTTCGTCATGCAATGAAAGAAAAATCTCTGATTCTGTGGCTCATGTTGCTCTGGTCTCATGGTGACCTCAGCTCCGGTCTCCCCATACACTTCAGTGCCTGTGGTGAGTTTGTGCCAAAGCCTTCGGTGTGGGAGATTCATGGGGGATGGTTGTTGAAGGGAAGTTGTGGCGGCCGCCACCCTGGGTGGCCGTGTCACTCAATTTGGCTCCAGGACTGAGCGATTGTCGTCAGTAAGGGCCTTGGCCTAGTAGGTGGTGCCCTGCGAATGTCAGCTCAGAGCAGGAAACATTGAACACCACCAAAATGACCCAGCAGCAGTACAGGGCTCCTCTGGCTGGTGTTCTCACCGCTGCCTGACAATAATGGAATCCCTGTAGACTTCCGACCCTGAGGATGAGACACAACCAATCTGAGTATGACTGGATCGGAAAGATTGGAATGAACGGCGTGGGACAGGAGCGCCACAGAAGATGAGGTGTGGTCAGGTTGGTGAGTAAGTGCCAGAAGTGTACACATATGTATGGGAACGTGAGTATAATTATGCCCGCGAACGCGCGTGTGTGTATGTGACTATTACAGAAAATGACCTTGCACGCACGGATGCACGTCTGTTCTCTGTCTATCCGTCTGTGTCTTTTCGTCTCTCACTGCCTATGCTGACACTGGTTCAGTATACCTGCTGTGATCTGTCTGTCTCCCCTCATGTGTGTGTGTGTGTGTGTGTGTGTGTGTGCGCGCGCGCGCGCGCGTGTGTGTGTGTGTGTGTGTGTGTGCGTGTGTGTGTTTTCGTGTCTTCGATTTTACGTCTGTTCACTGAAAGTGATATTAGACGAGAGGTGGAGTAGGAATGATAAAATGAGGGCTTGAAAGCAAAGAGGTAAGTGTTGGTAAATGTGTGTGTGTGGGGTGGGGGTGGGGGGGGGGGGGGGGGGTTGGGTTTTGTGAATAATGTTTGTAATGTTTGTGGTGTTAAAGGAGTTGAGGGGGTTGAGGAACAACAAAGTAGACCTGCGGCATATTTGGCTTTCTGACTAATGGCATGGTGGGACCTGTGGTGTAATTGTCGCCTCTCGAAATTTCGTCTATGATTTTACAAAAAAGTTGTTATTTTCAATCATCAACTCACCAATTGCCACGTTTACTTTGATGTAACTGAAATCAATAAACATTAAATAATTGCCAATAAGTTTTGTATCAAATTTATGCAGTTTCATGAGCCCCCCCCCCCCCCCCCCCCCCACCACACCACACACGCATACATTCTGGCACTTCTGTTACACAAGTTTTATCTGGTTTCCTTTGCTTTCTTTTTGTATATAGGCTACATTTCAACGAGTTTCTCATGGTTAGATGTTTTTCCTTTCATTCTCCATTAAACCGTTAAAATTAAAAATAAAAAAAAACACTGATATTAACTTTTCATCTCTTTGCCATCCCCATTACCTGTCTAATATCACTGTACAGACGTTAAAACGAAGACACAAATAACGCTCTGGTTGATTTCATTATGCAAGAGCCTTGTTATCCTTAAACGGGTCAGACAGTTCATTTGGTTCAAATTGATCGGGCGTGTCACATGACTTTTACAAGATGGAGGAAGTGGACAGAATAATCATCCATTCTCTTCGGTCAATCGGCTGGTAAGGACAACTTGGTTTTAAAACTTTAGATAAATCTAGATTGAATCATAATGCAGAAGGCTGTAAACTGAATGCATGAAGGTTTTCATCATAATTCTCCTTTAAAAGCATCGACATTGTCAAAGTGTCTGCCTCCACTTGTTTCAGCTTTTGGTTTGCAGACGACGCATCTTGTAGTCTAACACTTTTAAAAGTGTATTTTGTTGTTATGTTCATAAAAAAAGTAACATATTTAAACTGTGACGAGTTGAACTAGAAAGAAAAATCACACAATCGGGATATTGATTATTTAAAAATTAAGTAAACTTTTGTGCAGATATACAAGATGAGAGAAAACGATCATTTCAACTTTCAGGGGGAGGGGTCAAGTTGAGGAGAAAAAGAAAAAAAAAAGGTTTTATCGCGCACACAACTTTGTTTTCGGTATTTAAGGAGTGAAGTAGAGTGTCAAGAGATGTCATTGTATTTTGTTCATTGATTGTTGAGAAATTTATTATATAATACAAGCACCTGCTTGTTACGAATTTCTTACACTGCATTATTAACATTATCTGATTATGATTATAAAACAACTAGATATCATTTATCAGAACCAGAACATCATTGGTACTAGTGACACTGATTCTTGACACATTTTTGGCATATATATGAATGCAAATGATGTGCAAAGTGACCTGTGGTTTTGTGAAAAATCAGTGCTGTGATTTTGCGTATGCCATGTTAAAAAGTAATAGACTAATACTAATTGAATACTAGTTTTACCAGAAAAACGTAGGATTGAAAATGAAAAATAAAACCCCATACATTAATCATACATATATGCGTATGTATGCATACATTGTGTGTGTGTGTGTGTGTGTGTGTATGTGTGTGTAGCAGAAAGCACTAGTATTGTTCTAGTAACTAGTAGGGAAAAATCATTGAAATGAAGCAATTAAATTGTGTTTTATGTCCCACTGTTGTTCAACTTGGTATTGTCACTATTGCGCCATTATTTTGTTTTGTAATTTTATCAAGGAAATACAAAATCACTACTTTTATCAGCTAAGGTCAGCACTTCATGGATGTGGTCATTTCATAAATGGTTTTGTTGAAATCACATGATAGGTACTTTGGAGTTTTAACTTGTGTGTGTGTCTGTGTTTGTGTGTGTGTGTGTGTGTGTGTGTGTGTGTGTGTGTGTGTGTGTGTGTGTGTATCACTGTGTGTGTGTGTACACGTGTGTGTGTTTGTGCGTGTGTGTTATTCTTTTTGAGGATAATGGAATAAACAATTGTGCTGTTTTATATTCCCTCATGTGCATGTGGTTTTGTGAATTTTGTCATCTGTTCCCCGCAGCACATGATGGCCTATCTTTATAAAAGGTGGAACAGGTTTTGATAAGTTCACAAGATGTTCTCTGTGCATTCCTGAATGGGTCCTCAGTTAATAGCCTGATCTGAAGGACTTTTATGGGAGTGGAGTCAGCATTGATGTCAACTCCAGGGGGAAAATCCCCTTGAATGGGTCGTTCGTGCAGCTCCAACCAAGACTCAAACCTAGGCAGTCAGATCATGAGCACAAAATGCAATGTTCTAACCACCAGGTTATATGTGTGTGTGTGTGTGTGCGTGTGTGTGATGTGTTTGTGCATGTGTGCATTTGCAGCATGTGTATTGAGAGAACTGTACAGATCTTCTGATCCTTAAAGTATGCAAGGTTTAAACAAATAATAATAATAATAATAATAAATGGAACTTATATAGCGCTATATCTTGCAGCTGCAAAGACAAATCAAAGCGCATGCGTTCAACCTAATCTTACGCAGTCATGCAACCAATGACAAATAATCAATAGTTTAAACAAACAGATAATACAAACATGGTACACTGCAGACCAAATCTATAAAATAAAATTGCAATAGTCATATGTTTTTCAAAAGCACACACACACACACACACACACACACACACACACACACACACAGTGACACACTCACACAGGTCATATACTTTAGCAGGGTGATAGGACATGGGCTAGTGAAGGTGGGATGGTTCTGATATGAAACAGGAGGGGGGAAATCTTAGGTTTGAAATAAAATTTCTTGAGGCTGGATTTAAAAGTGTCATAAGTAGGCTTCTGGCGAAGAGAGAGAGGGAGCTCATTCCAGGTGGATGGACCCGAAATAGAGAAAGAGCGGCGGAATCTAGGTATTCGTAGGCACAAGGTATCTGCAGCAGAGCGGAGGGAACGTGAAGGATTTTACAGGTTAAGACATTCACAGAGGTAGGAGGGTGCAGTTTCGTGGAGACATTTGTAACAGAGGGTACTGATCTTATAATCTGCTCTCTGTGGCACAGGCAGCCAAATGATATAGTAAGTCTTAATAAAACTATTAAAAGTAAAATAATGCTGTACCAAAAAACAAAACAGCTTGGGGAGGAAAGTTAAGGTTGGTAGTGTGCATGTGTTTACATGTATGAGTAATGACCGTGGTGATTAAGGGCTGTGTTAAACTCTCTGACCACAGTGACCTTGGAGAGGATGTGTACAGCCTGAAACAGTTCACAACAGACCACATCGTTGCTGCTGCTGTGCAGTGCATCAAGATCATCAACAGTGATGTCGATCTTCCAACCACACTCCCTCCTGGAATGTCCGCCCGCTTCAGAATGGGCGCTTCCTTGGCCAATTATGTCCAGGTATGGTGGTGAAGATTTTCTCTGTGTGTGTGTGTGCATGTGTGTGTGCATGCATGCACACAGACGTTCACTCAGAAGTGCCGACCTTCCTGCTTTATCAAATTTTGTTAAGTATAGGTCCTTCCACGGTTATACTTGCTTACTCTCACTTTGTAGGTATTCCTCATGACCCATCTCCCACATTGAATAAAAGCTTGTATCGAAATGAAATAAAATAAAAGTGACTCTATACTATAGCAAAAACTTCAGAGCAAAAAGTAAAGCTCCTGTACATAATAAAGTATGGTGTTTTTTTGGTTAGTTTTCAAGAGCTTTTGTATCTTTTATGCTTTTAATTTCTTTTTTTTTTTTGGGGGGGGGGGAGGTTGGTTGGGATTTTTCCCCCACAGATGGAGTGATGAGTTTGTCCACTATCCACATATTACATCACCTCACAGTACACTGGTTTCAATCAATAATGGATCATAGCTGAATAGAATATATATGAAGTAAACTTTCCTCTTTTCTTATAAATGAAAGATGTCTGAATGCATTTAATTTGCACATAACAGAGCCTTTAGCCATATTTGGATTTGACAAAAATATAAGCATTGACCATATTTTTTATTTTATTATATTGTTAGGTAAACAGTATATATATCATTGTAAATCAAACAAAAGTAGACCTGTACTGCAGGTGTTTATCAACAAGTTGAAAAGAAAACATTCGATAGAGGAGTACATAGCACGTAAAATTTTTACTTTTAACACTTTTGTTCTTGAATGGACTCCATGTAAGGCCTTATTTAATGATCAAAATGAAGTATTTGATTGTCTGTTAAAAAACCTTATTGCACTATGAACATGTTTTATGTTTTGTGAATATTTCTCACTGCTTTTTACCCTATATAACAAAAACTATATTTCATGACATATAACAATGTACAACATGATAAAACTAAATAAAAATGGTATAAAAAACCCCCAACAAACTCTCCTCTTTTCTCTGGTGGTGATGGGAGGAGAAAAAGGGATCCTTTAGGTTAGAAATAGATGTGTCAGTTTGTTAAAAACAACAACAACAACAACAACAACAAACAAACCTCTCTTAACATAGCCTCTTTTTTGTCATTCTTGTTGTTTCTGTGCTTAAATTATGTTTGTTTTTCTTTCTTGTCCTTTCTTTGTAAAGTTTGTTGTCGGATATGATATGTATTCATTTTATTTCACCTATTTCAGCAAAGAGACTTTTAGCAATGTGAAAGTCGTTTTCCTTTTTAATGATTCTTGGTGGGGAGGGGTTTATTTACCATGAAGAAAAGAATTTCCCATTATAATTTATATCATCATATCTATGTTCGAGTTTTTCTTTTATCCCTTAGTAAAAAAAATATTATATTTATCTCATGGCTAAATACATTGTATTAATTAATTAACCATATCAGCTTTAATGTCTGTGGTTGGCAGAACTAAGTATAAACAACAAGATTGGATTGGATTGCAGCTTTCATGTTAATGCTGCTTTTTGTTTCTTTGTTGTTCAGGAAATGGGCTACAGAGGGGGTGACCTGGGCTACCAGACATTCCTGTACTCCAGTGAAGCCGAGATCCGCCGAATCTTCATGTTCCTGGTGGAGAAGCTGCCCAAAGAGAGTGCCCAGACAGCGGATGAGCCCATGGGTGAGCAGCTGGGAATAACATCTGTCACAGCAACGTTCTCTGTTGAGATAGAACTTGGGGCTGATCTCCTGGGAGAATTCTGGTTTTGCCTGTATAGTGTTAGAATGACGTATGTTCATGCCCTCATCTTCAAGGATGATTTTCATTAGTTTTTTTATGTGAAGGAGATAAAAACATGTCATTAGTATAGGGCAACATTTTTTTTTAAAGATCATGTGTGTTATTTGTTTGTTATTACATGCCCCCTCACTTGCTCTCTGTCTTTCTGAGCCTCTCCATCTGTCTCTCTTTGTTGTATGCACACTCACACATGCACACACACACACACACACATACACACACACACACACATACACACACACACACACACACACACAAACACGCATGCTCAGAAATTTTCTGTCATATTTTTTTGTTCCAGTGATTTTATCATTCAGCAGCTTTCTCGTTACTAAAGCAATGGCATATCAAATATTCTAAAAGATTTAGAATGGCTTTAACTTTTCTGATTGTTTCTTCAAATTTGCCCGTTCCTGTTCTGTTCATCTGACTCTAATATGTTTTTTTTCAATAGAGAGCATTGTATTTGGCAGTTGTGTTTGTGTAGAATAAGAGATTGCATCAGTGAAGGACCACAAATTCACCTTGCTGCAAGAGGTGTGTCTAGTTGTAGATTTTTAAGAACCCAACATTGTTGCTGGGTTGTTATGTCAAGCCTTAGCCTTAGTATGGTTATCTTTTGTGTTTAGTAGACTGCAGTTCTAGAATTTAAAAAACATTGAGAAAACTCAGACATTGATAAGCGCTTTGATTTGTCTTTGCAAGATATAGTGCTATATAAATTCCATTTGTAAAAACTATTATTATTATTATTATTATCACTATTGTTATCACTATTATTATCACTATTATTATCATTATTATTATAAGGCAGAATTCTTTTGGCAAACAATTTTTTGTTATGCCATTGTTATATATTGTGCATTATTTATGGTTTTGGTTTTGTGAAAATGTTTGCCATCTAAAGATTGATGTGTGTGTGTGTGTGTGCGTGCGTGCGTGCGTGCGTGCATACATGCTTGAGTACGTGCACATATTTGTACTTGTATGTCTACAGGTTCTTCAGTCATGCTGCACAGAGCAATCTGCACAGAGTTGGGTACTCAGCTGAGCCTACCCTGGGTACCTCCATACCTGAAGGACAAAGGTCTCAGACGTCGAACCAAACCACCTGGCTGGCATAGAGAGGTTTGTATTGTAATGTAGCACTCTTGTCAAAGAGTAGTATATATGACAAATTCAGGTGTTAGATGTTAGGAGTATGTGAGAATATTGAGACTAAAAATATTGAAATTTATGCTGAAAATGTAGTGACATTCATCTTAGTGTGTGTATGTGCGCGTGCATGCATGTGAGTAAGTAAGGAAGGAAACTTCAAGGGAGATTTCACTTGTAGTAAGGTATTCATATGAAGAAGAGTTTGGTGTGGAGAAGCATAGCATCTCCATCCACATGCCTGTAAAGACACTTATTTATTTGCTTCATTAATGATTAAGCATGCTAATATTCATGAACACAGACATAATTTGACACACACACACTCTCTCACACACACACACAAACACTGTTGCCTACACTCAAATCCTAACTAACTAAACTAACTAGCAACTAAGTAACTAACAAACACACAGAGGATCTTTCCCATCTCGTATGTGTTATCTACTACAGGGGGTGAGCTGCATGAGGAGGTTCCATGCCTGCCAGCTGTCAGTACCAAGAGATGTGGCCAGTCTGACTGTCAAACTGCCCAAAGGTCAGCCTGTGTGTGCGCATGCGTTTGTGTGTGTGTGTGTGTGTACGCATGCATTTATGTGTGTGGTGTGTGTGTGCGCCTCTGTGAGTGTGTGTGATTGAGTGTGTGAATGAGTGAGTTTATGTGTGTGCATGTGCACGCACGTGTGTGTGTGTGTGTGTGTGTGTAAATTATGTTCTCATCAACATGAGTGTGTTTAAGATATTATGAAGTGTTCATGCTTAAACAATAAAATGCTTCTAACCAGCACCCTGACTTGTGATTTCAGAACAGAAACAGTTCTACAGCAAGCAGTTGCCCTACCTGACCAACCAGACCCAGAGTCATGTGGACACCGCCCCTTCAGTGCTGGAAGCCTCCTCACTGGAGATAGCCCTGCAGACGGAATGGGAAAACGAGTGGAATCATTCCGGCCTCACGTCCAGGCTGTCGCAAAAGGTATGGAGCGGCCATAGCCGTAGAGTCATTCCAGTCTTAGTCCCAATGCAAAAGCCCTGAGAAAGAAAGGTACCAAAAGAAATGAAAGATATATTGCCTTAAAATTCTGTTGAAAAGATTTTATTACAGGAGAACAGATAACAAGATGAAAGCATATAGAAGAAATGAACTGTTTTATGTCATTACAGGAATAGTTTTTTAAAAAGACTGGATGGGGCATAAGGGTCTGTGTTTGGACGGTAAATCCTGGGATAGTTATCATGGATTTAGAGGAAACTTGTCCCAAACAGTTATGGGAAAGTAAGTGTGTTGAGATGTTTTGGAAATCTGTGAAGAGAATGTCAACCATTCTGTTATTGATGCACTTTACTTTTCCTGCTCAATGTTTGTCTCTGCTATAAAATCAATTCCATTATCCCAAGTTTTATTTTGTTTATTTTATTTAGGTTCATTCTACGATGCCGTGTTTCAGCATTCGAGTGTACATTTGATTGATGAAAAAATACCTTTCCTTGTAAGTGTGGGTCTTCATGTATGTTCATGGTTTTGGTTTTCTGGTTCTTTTTTGTTCCTCGGATAGAGCTCTGAGGTTTGCCAAAGGTGAGATTTTGCATATGCGACTGTTTTTGCCCACCATGACGGTAGGCCATGTTTCAACTTTGGGTATAGATGCTGGGTATGTTTGTCTTTCTGTAACCCACCAAATGCTGACATGAATTATGGGATCTTTAATGCGCGTATCTGATCTACCGCATGTGTGTACATACATGAAGGGAACTAAGGCTCTGGCAGATCTGTACTTGAAGTTCACCTGGGAGATTGAAACATTCCAGCCCTTAATTCACCAGACGCTACTGAGATTCGAACCCACAACTTCACAGACCCAGGGGATTGAAGTCAGAACGGTCTTAACCGCTACAGCGTCCATCGTTTATGTTGTAATTTCAGGATTACAGAGCCAAGAAGCGAAGCAAGATTGAGAAGATGATTGGGGATCGGCTGAAGCAGGATGCTAAGCAGCGAGAGGGCACCAGCAGCGTGGACTCTCTGCGTGACCTTCAGCAGGTCATGGACTCCCTCAGCCAGAATTCTCGCAACCCCACCAAGACCAAGGGTTCACGATTCTCTCACACCGAGAAGCTGATGTATGGCAAGGTGAGAAGCTGCGTGTGTGTGTGTGTGTACAAGGTGGGTGGGTGTGGGTATGTGTATGTGTATACAAGGTGGGTGGGTGTGGGTATGTGTATGTGTATACAAGGTGGGTGGGTGTGGGTATGTGTATGTGTATACAAGGTGGGTGGGTGTGGTATGTGTATGTGTATACAAGGTGGGTGGGTGTGGGTATGTGTATGTGTATGTGTATACAAGGTGGGTGGGTGTGGGTATGTGGTGTGTGTGTGTGTGTGTGTGTATGTGTGTGTGTGTGTGTGTACAAGTGTGTGTGGGTATGTGTGTGTGTGTGTATGTGTGTGTGTGTGTGTGTGTACAAGGTGTGTGGGTATGTGTGTGTGTGTGTGTACAAGGTGGGTGGGTGTGGGTATGTGTGTGTATGTGTGTGTGTGTGTGTGTTGTTGTTGCTTCGAGTTTAGGTCTGTTCACTCAAAATGATATTAGATGATGGGAAGGGGTTGGGGAGGGGGCACTTATGTTGATGGTTGTGTGCAGTGAAATGGGTAAAAGGTAAAGGTAAAGGAGTCCCATAACCTATAAGGTCGTAGGGGAGCGAGGCATCAGAGACCTCAACTTCTCCAGGGGCCAGCATATTGAGGGCGGCGCCCATCTCCTCTCCTTCGCTGCTTTACCTTCCCTGACCCCAAAGAGGGCAGGTACCCATTTACAGCTGGGTGAACTGGGGGAACTGTACTGAAGCCAAGGTGCGCAAACGGTCACCCATCCAACTGGTAACCACGCTCGACGCTGCTTAACTTGGTTGGGGGAAAGCGAGTGCTCCAACCACTGAGCTACCCCGTCCCTGCTGTGTGGCGATGTATATCATAGGCAGTACACAGAAAAGGTTAAACAATGATAACAATAATAAATACATAACAATTGCTAATATGACTTATAACTGTAAAAAATGTCCTATACGACTGTTCATTAAAGATTCTGTTATCCGAAACACCAAATTAAAATTAGAATTTGTTAAGTATGTGTGTGTGTGTGTCTTCAATTTTACGTCTGTTCACTTAAAGTGATATTAGACGAAATGTGTGTGTGTGTGTCTTTGTGAGTGTGTTTGTGTGTTAGCGTTAGTGTGTGTGTGTGTGTGTGTGTGTGTGCATGTGTGTGGTACATGTAAAGAAGAGACAGACTGTTTTTGCAAGTATGTTTCTGTGGTTAAGTGTGTATGTATATGGGTGTGATTGTCTTTATGTGTGTGCTGATGTATACAGTCATGCATAAGACTGGAAAGTTTGAGTGTGTATTTCTGTGAATGTGTTTATTAGATGAATGATGTTAACATGCTTCCATGTATGTGAAATAGGTAAACTTTTTAAAGTTTTAAAAATAAGATTGAATCTATGTTTCTAAACGTGATATTAAAAGCAGGAGTGAGCTCTGTATGCATTCATAGTGATGTGTGTGTGTGTGGGTACGTATGTGTGTGTGTTATGTTGTGGTGTATGTGTTGTGTTGTGTTGTGGTGTGTGTGTGGTGTGTGTTATGCTGTGGTGTATGTGTTCTGTTGTGTTGTGTTATGTTATGTTGTGGTGTGTGTGTGTGTGTTCAGGATGAGGAAAAAGCCATGGCACAGATAGGAGTGGCAGTGGCCACAAAAGATACAGAAGAGGTCAGTATTTTCTTTTTTGTCCTTGAAATTTTTTCTCTTATGTCTTTTTTTCTTTCCACACAGATATTACTCACACTTCTTTCTCTGTTCCTCTCTCTCTCTCTCTCTCTCTCTCTCTCTACCTCTTGCTCGGACTCTCTCTTTGACTCTGTCTCTGTCTCTCTCTTCTCCAGCAGGTGAAGGACTCCACACACACACACACACACACACACACACACACACACACACACACACACACACACACACACACACACACACAGAATCAAGGTATAACTGATTTTCTTGATGAATGGGTAGGTGGGCAAGTGCGTGGATAGATGAAAGGTAGTATGGATTGATGATTGATTGATTGACTGACTGATTAATTGATTGACTGATTGACTGACTGACATTGATTGACTGACTGATTGACTGATTGATCAACCAACTGATTGATCAACTGACTGATCAACTGATTGATTGACTGACTGATCAACTGATTGATTGACTGATCGACCAACTGATTGATCAACTGACTGATCAACTGATTGATTGACTGACTGACTGATCAACTGACTGATCAACTGATTGATTAACTGACTGATCAACTGACTGATCCAATGGTTGGACTGCCAGGAGACGCAGAGGAAGCGGGAGGAGGAGCAGACGGCGTTGCGGGAGGAGCTGAGTCAGGTCACCTCCCAGCTGGACCAGCTGCAGATGGAGATGAAGAAGATGACCGCCAGCCGCCAGCAGATGGACGAGCAGGTCTCCAGCGCTGCGCAGCAGGCCAGCGACAAAGAGGAGGCCTTCCATGTCAAGAAGCGAACCATGGACCTCTTGCCTGATGGCCAGAACAACATTCAGAAGTTACAGGTATGTGGAGGGTGGTGGGGATGTGTGTGTGTGTGTGTGGTGAAGGTGGTGGTGTGCGTGTGTGTGCGTGTGTGTGGTGAAGGTGGTGGTGTGCGTGCGTGTGTGTGAGTGTGTGTGTGTGTGTGTGTGTGTGTGTGTGTGTGTGTGTGGTGGTGGTGTGCGTGTGTGTGTGAGTGTGTGTGTGGAGGGTGGTGTGTGTGAGTGGAGGGTAGTGGTGATTTGTGTGGGTATATGTGTGTGTGTGTGTGTGTGTGTGTGTGGAGGGTGGTGTTTGTGTCGGTATATATGAGTGTGTGTGCGCGCACCCTTGCGCATGCGTGCTCATATGTGCATCGTCTGTGTGCATGTTTCAGGCGGTGGTGGACAACAGCGCTCAGAGACTGTTGAGTCTGGCTGCTCAGTGGGAGAAGCACCGTGCCCCGCTCATTGAGCAGTTCCGCTCTCTGCGGGAACTCAGCTCTCAGAGAGAGGTCAGTGTCTCTTGTGTGTGCTCTGTACTGTACTGTGTTTCTTGTGTGTGCTGTACTGTACTGTAGTGTACTGTACTGTACTGTACAGTGCCTCTTCGTGTGTGTTCTGTACTGTAGTGTACTGTGCCTCTTGTGTGTGCTGTGTGCTGTACTGTACTGTGGTGTGTACTGTACTGTGGTGTGTACTGTACTGTGCCTCGTGTGTGTTCTGTACTGTACTGTACTGTGTCTCTTGTGTGTGCTCTGTACTGTACTGTGTTTCTTGTGTGTGCTCTGTACTGTAGTGTGTACTGTGTCTCTTGTGTGTGCTCTGTACTGTAGTGTGTACTGTGTCTCTTGTGTGTGCTCTATACTGTACTGTGCCTCTTGGGTGTGCTGTGTGCTGCACTGTACTGTGCCTCTTGTGTGTGCTCTGTACTGTAGTGTGTACTGTGTCTCTTGTGTGTGCTCTGTACTGTAGTGTGTACTGTGTATCTTGTGTGTGCTCTGTACTGTAGTGTGTACTGTGTCTCTTGTGTGTGCTCTGTACTGTAGTGTGTACTGTGTATCTTGTGTGTGCTCTGTACTGTAGTGTGTACTGTGTCTCTTGTGTGTGCTCTGTACTGTAGTGTGTACTGTGTATCTTGTGTGTGCTCTGTACTGTAGTGTGTACTGTGTCTCTTGTGTGTGCTCTGTACTGTACTGTACTGTGTCTCTTGTGTGTGCTCTGTACTGTACTGTACTGTGCCTCTTGGTCTGTACTGTACTGTAGTGTACTGTGTCTCTTGTGTGTGCTCTGTACTGTAGTGTACTGTGCCTCTTGGTCTGTACTGTACTGTAGTGTACTGTGTCTCTTGGTGTGTTCTGTACTGTAGTGTACTGTGCCTCTTGTGTGTGCTCTGTACTGTACTGTACTGTGCCTCTTGTGTGTGCTCTGTACTGTACTGTACTGTGCCTCTTGTGTGTGCTCTGTACTGTACTGTACTGTGTCTCTTGTGTGTGTTCTGTACTGTACTATACTGTGTCTCTTGGTGTGTTCTGTACTGTAGTGTACTGTGCTGTGTCTCTTGGTGTGTTCTGTACTGTACTGTACTGTGTCTCTTGGTGTGTTCTGTACTGTACTGTACTGTGTCTCCTGGTGTGTTCTGTACTGTAGTGTACTGTGCCTCTTGTGTGTGCTCTGTACTGTACTGTACTGTGTTTCTTGTGTGTGCTCTGTACTGTACTATACTGTGTCTCTTGGTGTGTTCTGTACTGTAGTGTACTGTGCTGTGTCTCTTGGTGTGTTCTGTACTGTACTGTACTGTACTGTGTCTCTTGGTGTGTGCTGTACTGTAGTGTGTACTGTGTATCTTGTGTGTGCTCTGTACTGTACTGTACTGTGTCTCTTGTGTGTGTTCTGTACTGTACTGTACTGTGTCTCTTGGTGTGTGCTGTACTGTAGTGTGTACTGTGTATCTTGTGTGTGCTCTGTACTGTACTGTACTGTACTGTGTCTCTTGTGTGTGCTCTGTACTGTACTGTACTGTGTCTCTTGTGTGTGCTCTGTACTGTACTGTACTGTGTCTCTTGTGTGTGCTCTGTACTGTACTATACTGTGTCTCTTGGTGTGTTCTGTACTGTAGTGTATTGTGCTGTGTCTCTTGGTGTGTTCTGTACTGTACTGTACTGTGTCTCTTGGTGTGTGCTGTACTGTACTGTACTGTGTCTCTTGGTGTGTGCTGTACTGTACTGTACTGTGTTTCTTGGTGTGTGCTGTACTGTACTGTGTTTCTTGGTGTGTTCTGTACTGTAGTGTGTACTGTGTCTCAGGTGTGTGCTCTTTATTGTACTGTACTGTGTCTCTTGTGTGTGCTCTGTACTGTACTGTACTGTGTTTCTTGGTGTGTGCTCTGTACTGTACTGTGTCTCTTGTGTGTGCTCTGTACTGTACTGTGTTTCTTGGTGTGTGCTGTACTGTACTATACTGTGTTTCTTGGTGTGTGCTGTACTGTAGTGTATTGTGTTTCTTGTGTGTGCTCTGTACTGTACTGTACTGTGTTTCTTGGTGTGTGCTGTACTGTACTATACTGTGTTTCTTGGTGTGTTCTGTACTGTACTGTACTGTGTCTCTTGGTGTGTTCTGTACTGTGTTTCTTGGTGTGTTCTGTTCTGTACTGTACTGTACTGTACTGTACTGTGTTTCTTGGTGTGTGCTCTGTACTGTACTGTGTTTCTTGTGTGTGCTCTGTACTGTACTGTACTGTACTGTACTGTGTCTCTTGGTATGTGCTGTACTGTACTGTACTGTGTCTCTTGTGTGTGCTCTGTACTGTACTGTACTGTGTTTCTTGGTGTGTTCTGTACTGTACTGTACTGTGTTTCTTGTGCATGCTCTGTACTGTACTGTACTGTGTTTCTTGTGCATGCTCTGTACTGTACTGTACTGTGTTTCTTAGTGTGTTCTGTACTGTACTGTACTGTGTTTCTTGGTGTGTTCTGTACTGTAGTGTACTGTGGTGTGTTCTGTACTGTAGTGTACTGTGGTGTGTTCTGTACTGTAATGTACTGTGGTGTGTTCTGTACTGTAGTGTACTGTGGTGTGTTCTGTACTGTAGTGTACTGTGTTTCTTGTGTGTGCTCTGTACTGTAGTGTACTGTGTTTCTTGTGTGTTCTGTACTGTAGTGTACTGTGGTGTGTTCTGTACTGTAGTGTACTGTGGTGTGTTCTGTACTGTAATGTACTGGGGTGTGTTCTGTACTGTAGTGTACTGTGGTGTGTTCTGTACTGTAGTGTACTGTGGTGTGTTCTGTACTGTAGTGTACTGTGTTCTGTACTGTAGTGTACTGTGGTGTGTACTGTACTGTAGTGTACTGTGATGTGTACTGTACTGTAAGCTGTCTGATCCCTGCATGAGCTGGAACACTGCACTGCAGGCCTGTCTGAGTAAGGTGGTGGGTTGAAGGTCTAGAGGTATTGCACCTGCGTAGAAAACGAGAAGTGCGGGATCGATTCACGTGTATGAAAGAATAAAGCAATGGGTGGCTCTGCTCTTAAGGCGACACACTCTCCTGAGGGAGAACCGCTCAAATTTCACACAGAGAACTCTGCTGCGACTTAAATTATCAAACTGTACAATGCAATACAATACAATACAATACAATGCAATACAATACAATGCAATACAATACAATACAATGCAATACAAATCAATGCAATGCAATACAATACAATGCGATGCAAATCAATGCAATGCAATACAAGTCAATGCAATGCAATACGATACAATACAATACAATGCAATACAACACTATGCAATGCAATACAATACTATACTATACAGATCAATACTATACACTACAATGCCATGCAATGCCGTACAATACAGTACAAATGCCATGCAAAACAACACAGCTGTAGCAGTTTCTTCTACATGAAAGTCAGCTCTGAAGAGAGAGGTCCATGCCTCTTGGTGCGCCCTGTACTGAACGCTATCTGTTCCTTACAACAGGTGGGCTGCGGCACTGAAGGACTGTGTGAGATAGTGGGTTGGTAGTAATAGTGACGAGGAGATTGCCTATTTGGTGAGAATGTAGTACTAGGTCAGAGAGAGGAGAAACCTATTGACTTACCCAACTTGTGACTTTGTAATAAGAATAGATATGTTTTTATTTATTTATTTATTTTATTCTGTTATTTCGAGGATAATGGAATAAGCACTCATGTGCTTTTTCACATCCAGTCAATAAATAAGTAACTGAATCAGTTTGAATTATCACAGTAAGCGCTTCGATTTGTTTGTTTTTTACAAGATTCAGCGCTATATAAATTCCATATATTATTATTATTATTAATAAAATACAATAGGAATACCAATAATTGTGATGATGGTGATTTTATAGAGCATCTACCCAGCAAAAGTCCTAAGCGTTAGAAAAGTTGACATGGAAAACTTGATGCATATTGATGTAATCAAACACACAGGTGCAGGTTCATACACACTCATTTTACGCACACTGAGCATGCACACACACAAACACACACACACTCACACACACACACACACACACAGGCATGCGGACACAGACACACACTCACACGCACTCATATTATTGATGAAGTTGTTTTTGTTCTTGAATAGATGTCTTTATGAGAAGAAAAAAAAAAGCAAATACATTGCTTATTCAATGTACCATCTGGAAATTTTAAAAAATTGACTTTTGACTTTCTCACACACACACAAACACACACACACACACATGAACACACACACACACACACACACACACACACGAACACACACAAAACAAGAAGCATTCACAAGCTAGTCTGACAAGTAGGCCATTGACCTGGATTCACCAACACAAGCACTCCAACTGCTCAGAGTCTACAGTACAGGCTCAAGCACAGACACACACACTCACACACAAGCACGCACACATGCATGCATGCACGCACCCACCCATCCGCACACACACACATGCATACGCATGCACGCACGCATGCACATACACACACACACGCACATCTCCATATCATACATTATCAAAACTCTTTCTCACACACACACACAAATCTCCATATCATACATTATCAAAACTCTTTCTGTGTCACAGTGCGTGTCTGTGTTTTTGTCTGTCTCTGTGTTTGTATCTGTCTGTCTGCCTCTCTCTCTCTCTCTCTATCTATCTCTGTCTCTCTCCCTCTCTCTCCCTCTCTCTCCCTCCAACCCTTTCCCCTCCCTCTCCCTCTCTCTCTCTCCATCCCTCCCTCCCTCCTTCCTCTTTTTCTCTGAGTTTCATCAAATTATGTGAATATTTGATTAAATAAAGTGATGTGATTTTTTTTCTCTGTGTGTGTATGTGCGTGCATGTGTGTATGTGTGCGTGTGCGCATGTGTACACACATGTGTATAACTCTTCTCTGTGTGTGTGTTTGTGTGTGCACGCGTGTGCGTGCACATGCGTGTGTGTGTTGTTGATGTTGATGTTGTGTGTTGTTGTTGTTGCAGTCAGAGGCACAGAAGCAGCTGGAGGAGATGAAGGCATTCCGCAGCAAGATGAAGGAGGTGGCTGATGAGGCCAGGCAGAAAGACGACCTGCACAAACAGCTGGTGGGTCATCCTCTGTCCCCAGCTACTACCTCACTGCCTTTCTCTTCGCTTCTCTTCTCTTCTCAACTCTTCTGTTCTCTTCACTGCTCATCTTGTCTCTTCTCGTCTCTTCTCTTCTCTCCTCTCCTCTCTTCTCTTCTGTCATCTCTTCTCCTCTCCTCTTTTCTCCTCTTCTGTCTTCTCCTCTCCTCTTGTCTCTCCTCTCTTCTCCTCTCATCTCTTCGCCTCTCCTCTCTTCTCCTCTCCTCCTCTCCTCTCTTCTCCTCTTCTCTTTTCTCCTTTCATCTCCTGTTCGGTTCTATTTTTATCTTCTTTTCTCTTTTCTTTTCTTTTCTCTTCTCTTGTCTTTTCCCATCTCTTCTCTTGTGCACTATTTACATGTGTATACATGTGCCATTTATGCCTGTATGTGTACACCCATGCACATTCACACTTCTCACACCATAACACAATCACTTCAGAGTACAACACTGCAGTAAAAAAAGCACAAAAAACCACCAACAAAAAACAAAAGAAGCATGATGTTATGCTATTAGGCATTTTTTACAGAACTACATATGTTTACCATGAACCAGCTTTAATCAATGACAGGCTTGTTTTCTCAAAAGAAGTATTATCAGTGAAATGAGTGGCAGCTGTTAGCAAATTTCTGTTCTTCTTCTTTGTCAAACGCTCAGACAGCAACTATTGTCTGTCATATGAGTAAAAATGTGTTGCGCTGCTGTTAAGTACCTGACAAGTCAGGCCCAGCTCATCCAACTTTGGTGTGGGAGAGAATTCTCACATTTTAAGGCTTTCTGGAAAAAATGATAGAATGGATCAGTAAGGCAGAAAATAGACAAGAAGGTGGTGACAGGAAGAAAAGGAACAAGGCAGAAACAAAGACAGGGATAGAAAAGAGGGAATTCCAAGCACAGAATTTTCAGAAGAATCATTCTCATAAAGCACAAAATCCTGCTTTAGAAGCTTGGTACCCTGTGCCCACATCTTTCACTCCAGCACATGAAATTACCCAGTGGGCAATTGGGCAGTGCTTATACGCACACGTGCACACGCACCCACTCACACTCACATTCACTCACTCACTCACTCTCTCATCGCCCTATCTCACACCGAGTTTGAAAAGTATACTTACATTTGATCCATACAAACCAATTGTACAAATGTGGACCTAGACACACTCAAGCAATGAATACTTTAGTAAATTTCCTTGATATAAGTGGTTAGATGCCATTTAGTGTGATGGCACTTTAATCAGTGAGATATAAATATGATATACGTGGACTGTTGCAGCAAATGGAGTACGAGAGGATGACTAAAGATGTGAACCGCTCAGCATACACCCGCAAAATCATGGAGATTGTGGCCAACATCAAGAAACAAAAGCAGGAAATTGACCGGGTATTTTTTGTTTATTTTGTCAAATTTTCTTCAATTTGTGTCTATTTCTTCCTTTTATGTAACATTTTCTTCATTTCATTTAAGGTTTTCTTTGTTTTATATAATATTTTCATAATTTTATGTCATATGTTCTTTATCTTGTTTAAACATGTTAGTTCTGGATCGTTGATGTCTGTTTTGCTTTTACTTTTTAAACACATTTGTTTATTTATTTTCTTGTTGATGCTGAAAGAAGATTTGGTATTGTAATGCAGATATTTGTGAAATGATGATGACAGTGTTGAAGAAAATGATGATAAATTGATCCTAAACAGATGATTACATACCAGATTTGTGTATGGCTATTTTTAAAGGTTGAATGCTCTTTTGAAAAATTTGATAAAAGTGTTCACTGTTCCTCATCCTGAAGGAAGGAAGTAGTGATTACCTGATTAATTTTGTCATGTGTGTGTATGTGTGTGTGTGTGTGTGCAGATTTTGATAGACACGAAAAGCATACAGAAGGAGATCAACTCTTTGACGGGGAAACTGGACCGGACTTTCACAGTGACAGATGAACTGATATTCAGGGTAAGGGCCGTGTCTCGTGACTTGCTGTTCATACTTGAAGGTTGTAGCTGTTAATATCGGGAGGGAAGCAGAGTGAAGGGGATGAAGGTAGTTTCTGTAGTAACCATTTGTTCACTGCTGTGGTTTCAAGTATATTTCGATGCCTTAGAGCAACAACGGTCTATCGACAGAACCACCATTTTCGAAAGTTTTGAGATACATTCATTTGAAAAGTTTGAAAGGTCAGAACAAATCAAGGAATGAACGGAAGTATTCAGTTTTTGGAAAGAGAATGGGTATTGATGTGATTTTTATCATAGCATTATGTTGTAATACATGTAGAAGATAGCGCATAAATGCATATTTACAACCAGCAGCGCATAAATGCATATTTACAACTGGTGGCCTGTTATTGCCTGGAATTTTCTCGCAGTCTGCATGTCTTCTTTGCGTTGCCTGGGTTATATTGTGAGACCAGATCTTCTAAGGAATTCAGCAGTTGCCTGCAGGTCATCCACTGTGCCATACAGTTTCTGCTCCAGAGGCGTGGGCTCAGGCCACACTTCCAGCCTTAGCGTCTGGAGAGTCCTGCAGTCTTGTAGGATAACAGTCTGCATGTGAAAGCACTGAAACTTTGATGTCCACTAATTCTGGTCCTTTCAAAGCGATGCTAGGCTAGGCTTGTGCAGAAAGTGGAATTCTGTAAAGGCCAGGATAGCAAAAACACTGGCAGTGAAGGTAGACCACCTTGCTTGCAGAGAAAATACAAAGCATGGCACAAATCTTAACCCTCTTTCCCAGATAAAATCACATTCCAGCCATCATTTTTGAGAGGAAGAACCACACAACGTCCAGGCCCGCCAGTGTTACATAAACCCTGCCTAGTGGTCCAACTGTATCCACTCCTTGGGAAGAAGGTTTTGCACAGCTGGATGTCCACTGTTGCAGACCCCTGTCCCAGATAATTGGCATAAAATTGGCATTAAAGGCTTTAGAGGAAAAGCAGGATGCTGTGTGGTAGTCCAGTGTACCCTGTGAAATTTGCTAGGGTAATTTTGTGCAACAAAGGTTTTCATCAAATACCTTTGAAATTAATAAAACTTTTATTTTATACTTTTGTCATCTGAAAGTTTACAGTAAATTCTACCAGATAATTATGAAAAAATCGAAAATTGCTAATTTTTTCTGATAAACCATTGTTGCTCAAAGGCATCAATTTTTGTATACAGGAAATGTCATAACTGTAGAACATAGAGTCGTAATAACCATACAGTTGAATGTAATCTAAGGCTGTTGTGATTGCATATGTTTGCCTAGATAGGAAATTACTGACACCAGGTTGACTAGTAGTGATCTGGCCTCATTATGGTATGTTGAAACTGCCTTTGTTTTGTTGATTTTTTGTGCTGTTGGTATCATTTTTTAAAACAGACATAATGATGCACACATGTCTTGATATTCCTGAAATCTGCTTTATTTAAGAGGGAGGAGGGAGATCCAGGTTCTAAAGCTGTGCTTCTGTAGTGACTTTTGCACAGACCAATTTACTATGTCAGGAGAAGCTCTCCAGTTGTTGTTTTTTCCCCCCAAAAGGTCTGTATAAACCCACTTGTGTAATCAGGAAAAAGGTCCAGGAGTGGAATATGACAGCAGAAGCTAGAGAAAGGGATCTGAGATGCTATCAGACTGGGTTTTTTTATTTTGTATCATTTCACATCAATAAAAAATCCCGCTACATGTTTGTTTGTGCAGGATGCCAAGAAAGACGAGAGTGTGAAGAAAGCCTACCGCTTCCTGGCTGCCTTGCATGAGGTGAGTGACAACCTACCTACCCCCAGTCTGCCTTTACCCTGCCTGTGACAAAGAAGCATCATTTGCACCAACTTCATGGCTCAGTGATCACAGCACTAACTCTCACTAAGTTAAGGTTAAGCAGAGTTCAGCAAGGTTCCCTTGTAGATGGGTGACTGTGTGTGTTAGCTTCGATACAGTCCCCCAGTTCACCCACCTGTAAATGGGTACCTGCTCTCTCTAGGGTCAGGGAATGTAAAGCAGCGAGGTAGAGGAGATGGGCACGACCTTTAACACGCTGGCTCCATGAGAAGCTGAGGTCTCGGACATCGTGTTCTGTCAGGACTGCATAGGTTATGAGACACTTTTACTTTTTATAAATGAAGGTCACTCATGGGAATAACACAACGTTTTCTCACATTAAAACCACGCTCACCAATCTCATTGTGATAGTGGTTTTTTTACCTCTTTGGCTAGAGCTCGGAAGTTCACCAATGATGAGATTTTGCAAATGCAGCTGTTTTTGCCCTCCATGAAGGTAGCCACATTCTGACTTTAGGGATGTATGCTGGATATGTTCATGTTTCTGTAATCCACCAATTGCTTACATAAATATAAATGCTTTTACATACATACATACATAGATACATACATACATTTATTTATTTATATACACAAAAGGAATTAAGGCACTGGCAGGTGTGCACTTTAAGTTGACCTGGGAGTGTGTGTGTGTGTGTGTGTATGTGTGTATGTGTGTGTATGTGTGTGTGTGTATGTGTGTGTGTGTGTGTATGTGTGTGTGTGTATGTGTGTGTGTGTGTGCAGACAAGTTTTGTTTTATACCATTTCATTATAAGTATCTTAAGCATTATATTTCTATTATTGTGGGTAGTCCTTCTGCAGTTGCATGTGAATATGTTTATTGGGGTGACACCGTCTTGTTATTATAGTAATATACCTGGTATGTGTGTGTGTGAACAGAACTGTGAGCAGTTGACAAAGACTGTGGAGGAGACAGGCATCATACTGAGAGAAATCCGCGATTTGGAGGATCAGGTCAGCTTCACACACTCAACACAACACAACACAACACAACACTCACACAAACACACACACACACACACACTACACTTATTTTAGTAAATGCATATTTCTTTTTCGAATTCAGCGTTTAGTTATTAAGATTCCCCTCCTAACACTCCCAACTCCCCCCTCCCCCTACACACACGCTACTCTCTCCTTTTGCTTTTCTTTCTTCTCTCTCTTTGACTGTAGTTATCAGTGTGCATGCCTGTGCACTTTAACACATGCACTAGAATGCATTCACACAGTTGCCTGGCACCATGCATACTTGCATGTTCCTCTCTCTCTCTCTTCCCAGTCCCCCTCCCCCCCTCTCTTTCTTTCTTTCTTTCCCCCTCTCTGTCTCTCTCTCTCTGTCTGTCTCTCTCTCTCTCTCTCTTTCCTTCTCCCCCCCTCTCTCTCTCTCTCACAGATGCAGGACAGGCATTGATACAAGTTACGCACACAAGTTGACGCTATTTAAAAGACTGTAAATCTGTCATTTGTTTCTGGTGTACAGAGTAGTGGGGCAAAAAACACCAGATTTCCTTTGATCAGTCTTGTTAGAGTTTCATTGTCCCTGAGAATTTCCTCAGATTACGTTGTTTTGGATTGTAAGCTTACTGTGTGATATTGAAATTATGAATTCCTCATATTGATATGAGAGAAGTAACAACTGTTTGCATTAGATTCCCCCTTGGGGACGGGATAGCTCAGTGGCTGGAGCACTCACTTTCCCCCAGCTAAGGTTAAGCAGCATCAAGCGCAGTTACCAGTTGGATGGGTGACCGTTTGCGCACCTTGGCTCCAGTACAGTCCCCCAGTTCACCCAGCTGTAAATGAGTACCTGCCTCTTTAGGGTCAGGAAAGGTAAAGCAGCAAGGGAGAGGAGATGGGCATCATCCTCAATATGCTGGCCCCTTGAGAAGTTGAGGTCTCTGATGCCTCACTCCCCTATGACCACCTAGGTTATGGGACACCTTTACCTTTTTTTTTTTAACCCCCAAGGGGATGCCAGGGGTCTGTCAGTAAAAATAGCATTCCCCCTTCCGAAAATTTTGCGCTAGAAATTCTCTCTTTTCTATCACTCTTTGTTTCTACTTTGTTCCTTTTCTTCCTGTCATTTCCTTCTTGTCTTTTTTCTGCCTTTTTTCCAGAAAGACTTAAAAGATAACAGTTCTCTCCCATGGAGAAGTTGGATGCCCTAGGCCTGACTTGTCAGGCGCTTAACGGCAGCACGGTGCATTTTTGCTTGTATAACAGACAACTATAATTGGTGTCTGAGCTTTTGACGAAGAAGATGATTTCATATATATGTCTTCATGTGTTTGCACATGCATGTGGATGGTGTGTGTGTGTGCGTATGTGTGTGTGTGTGTGTGTGAATGCATGTGTATGTGTGCATATGTTCATTTGTGTGCATGCATGTGTGCAGATTGAGACGGAGAGTCACAAAAAGGTGCTGGCCAATTTGGAGAAGATCACTCAGGACTACCAGCAGATGAAGCAAGAGAATGCCACTCTCATGGCCAAACTCAAACAGAAATAACCTCCCCTGCTTGCTGAACCTGACTGAGAATCAAATGAAAGAAGATGATTCCTCTCTTTAACAAAAAATGAGAGGTCGTTGAGGAATTGTCAGGAAATAAAAGAACAAACAATTGAAAGAGAAAAAGACAAAAAGTGAATAAACACCAGAAATGAACAAAACTCAAACCCAACTCATCGGTCAACAACTATACCAGAATAAAAATTTGTTTGGCACTGTCCTTCATTTGTGGTTATGATAAAACATACTGAAAACAGTATGTAATATGCGAGTTTAGGAGAAAATGTGCATGTATACATTATTTGTGAGGGATGTAATGGTAGTTTTCAAGATTACAAGGACCTTCCCCCCCCTTCCCACCATACTGAAAACAGTATGTAATATGTGAGTTTAGAAGAAAATGTGCATCTATACATTATTTGTGAGGGATGTAATGGTAGTTTTCAAGATTACAAGGACCCCCCCTCCCTCCAAAAACAAAAAAACCCTGAGTGAATTAACAGGACAGATATGGTGTGATTTTTCAGGTGAGAATTCTAAGTTAAAAAAAAATTGTACTGTTATAATCATGAACCCAAAAGCTAGAGGAGAAAATAGGACAACTGTCCTCAATACTTTGATCAGTGTGGATGCACATATTTTTGACTTATGGTTGTGATGCTGTGGTTATGATGATGGTGTGGTATGCGTCACACGATGCTGTGGGATCAAAAGTATGGTTGCAGTCTATGTCACAACACATTCCTTACTGTCCCCCTAGGATGGTATATTCTGTGATGGTGTATGTCCTTAGTGCATGGGGATAGTCCATAGGATTATGTCCTGAAACCGGCATTGGCTTGCAGTTTGGTAGGGCAGTAAGGGAGAGAATAACTGATAAGGTGAATTTGACTTTTTGTTTTTGAGAAGGAGAATTTGAAAATTATCATGAAATCTGCTGCCAAATCTGCTGAAATAAAGTAAGATATTTGTTTCATTCTTATATAAAAGTAAGACGCAAGAGAGTTTACAGTTTGGGTTTGAAATGTGTGAAAAACTATAAACAGAAGTATGTTCAAACCACGAGATATTGAGTAATGGGTGTAACAGGAGAACCATGTCATTGCTCATGAGGGGGAGAAAACTTGCATGTTGAGCTGTAAACTTTGGCTGATAACTAACTCAGTGTACATTGCACTGAATCCGTGGGCATTGGGGTGTGTGGCTGTTCATGTACACCTATAAACCACAAGGTATCCAGGAGTGTGTGAACAGAGCTTCGAAGCACAGCATTAGCTCTGTTCAGTGCTAGTGCTAGTCTAGTCTTTACTAGGAAAATACTCCATGGCCCTGACTGAGCCTTTCACTTGCCATACCTCTGCATGCTGTGGGAAGTCTGGCAATGTCATGTGATATGGGCTGTCATGGGCATGGTGGTCAGTATTGGAGTCTACCCTCCCCCCTTTTTGAGGTAGAGGTTGGGGGGGGGGGGGGGGGGCATGCTTCATTTTGTATTCTATGCTACTGCTTTTTGTGTGTGCTGGTGTTGCCACTGCTGTTCATTTGATTTTCACATTTTCAGTAGTTTTGTTTTGTCTCATCAACTGGCTTTATGAATGTTACCAGAGTCATGGACCTTAGTCATAGAATCTGAATTGTCTTCCATATGTCATTTAATTTGCAGATTCAGAACAAAACTTTTAAAGTTAAGTTTGGGCCAGGATGATATTTCATCATGTTGTCAGCTAGAAAATCACTCATATTTTGTTGTCTCCTTTGCTATTTAACATTGAATGTGAAATTAAACCCATGCCAAAATTTATACTACAATTCACTTTGATGTTTTTGTGTTTTCATTTTTGAGTTCAGTACAAGAATAAGAACTAAGGGAAATGTTTGAAAAGGTTGGTTTGATCCCAGCATAAAGATAATAATTTAACTAGAGAGGAAAACTTAAAGGAAAGATGGAAGGGGGGAGAAGGTTAGACAAGGCTTTAGAGTCCATTATGACAAAGTTGAGAGGAGAAGAATGGAAGTGTGGATATCTAGAGCTATGTGAAAATGACTTTGGGTACACAGAAGAACACAAAGCAAAAAATAAAGCAGAAATGGACAGAATTATCTGGCTTATAATCCTGAATTCATTGTTTCCTGACACTTCCACTTGAGACTGAAGAGCACCTTCTCACCGGTGGTACAACAGAGAATTTAGAGAGTATTGACAAATATTTAAGTTCTGTTGGCAAGAACACATATTTAAGTTGGATATATTGACTTACTTTTCAGGGTGTTTTTTTCCCTTTAAAAAACAAATTTTCTGCCAGAGTTCCAAGGCTTGCCCATGGAGAGATTTTGCGTATGCGACCATTTTTGTCCACCATGAAGGAAGCAGCATTCCGACATCAGGGATGACGCCTACACACGACACCAATGTGCATGGGCTTTTAGACATTCTGTCATCCATTCCTACTGGCATGCAACTGCCTAATCTTCCGAAACTTGGAGCGGACTTCAATTTGTGTGCAATATGTTCTGTGTTCATTCGCACAGGGGAGCTCAGTTTATAGTTTCATCCAGAGGACTACTTTTCAGTTTGAATAATGAGAGAAAATAAAAACACGCTACTAACAGCAAACTCTGCCTCCCTCTGTTTGTCTCAGTCTCACAGCCGTAGACAGCTCCTTCTATCACAGCCTTGCAGGTGGCAGGAGCTGTTTAGCTCTAAACGCCTTGAGGCCACTGACTGGAAGAGGCCCTGTTTTGCTGGTGGACATGTGTGGGTGAAGTTGGCAACTTGTGAAAAATGATTATATGTGAGACTGATGAAGTGATTTGTTGTGTTTTGCTAAAGTCAGCAGAGTTTAAGAGCCTTACAGCGTAATGAAGCACAGTTTTGTTACAATATTTAAAAGTCATAGCACACATTTATTTAGTGTGAAGAAAAAGTGAAAGATAAAGAACAATTATTGATTTTGTTAGAAAGTACACATGGTGTACAGAAAAGTTTTTTTATGGGAATTTTTTTCCCTGAGATTCACTTTTTTCAAGTTGACAAAATAATTATCCACTTTTTTTGCTCCTTACTATTGCTTGTATCAGTGATGTGCTGATTGATTGAATATATATATATATATATATATATATATATATATCGGTCATCAGTTCCATAGATGCTACTGAAATACTTCAGTAGTGTTTTAAATTATTTCATGGATGATTTCACGGTTTTATTGTGTGTGTATATGTCTACTGTATGTTTGTTTGGATATGTGTGTTTGTGCATGTGAGTGTGTGTGTATTTGTGTGTGTGTGTGCTAATACATGAACGTTTCTGTAAAATTGATCCAATCCAAAAGTGCAATGTATATATTATATGAAGAAGAGAAAGAATGAGAGGGCAGTTTTGTTACGTTTCAATGTGTTCATATGTTTCATTTTCTGAGATGTTAAAGAAAGAGAGAGAGAGAAAAGAAAACAAAAGTGAACCAAGTGATGATCGTTGTGTATGACATGCCTTATTCAGGAGATAAAAGGCCAGTTTATTTTTTAGGCAAAGATAAACAGGGTTTATTGAGAACAGCAATGTGAGGAAACCAAGTGGAAAGTCATGGACAACTGTTGATGTTTCTCCAACACACACATCTCTTAGTTTATAGCACCACTTCCCTGCTGGTGAATTATCTTCCCTTCCCCCAACACATGCACAAATGCACTTCTGTGCACGCATGTACACACACACACATAACACAACACAACATAACACAACACACACACACACAACACTGACGCAGCCCCCACCCCCCACCCAATTTGTGAGGAGACATAAAATAACACACACACATATGCACACACCTTTCGTTTGTTGCATTATGGATGTGTCTGTTCTTGCAATGATCCTTTTCTTTTCTAAAATATTATTCATTCCATGATATATAATGAATGAGAAAGAGACATTCAGGTCCTTTTTTATGCTCTTATGATAATAGGGCACATTCCTTTTCAAAATCGGAAAAAGTTCATGAAAAGTGTGCTCCAGAATGCATGTCAGATTGTATTTTTTCTGTTCACTCATCACTGGAATTCATCCAGTTTTATTTAGAGATGAGCATAGCTCAGACGTTTTTTGTTTTTGTTTTATTTCCTAAGCATTGCTTTGTGCATTTAAAATGACACGACTTTGTGTTATGCCATTGTCTTAACCTCATATCTTGAACTCATTATAAACAGGGTTTTGATTGCTTCTGATAGATAGATAGTTTAGCCCAGATCTATCAGATCTTATTTATGATCAGTAGCAAAGTAAGCAGTTTGTGTACATGGCTTGGTTAAAAGAATGGTCCTGTTGTTGTGGTTGTGCCTGAATGCACCTGTGGACACTCTAGAGGCCTTGAACTATATCATGCAAGCATGAGCAGCGCTTTATGCTTTGCTGAAAAATACCCCCCAAAATTGCTTTTAGTTAAAACATGTATAGATCTGTATGATTTCTTTCTTATAAAAGTAACAACAAACTTACCCATGTAACTCATAGGATCTGAAGAAAACCTGTTTACATTTTGTCAGAAGAATGGAATATTTTGGTATTATTATCATTTTACTTTGGAAAAAATCTACACTTTAGATAGAAGCAAAAATACCCAAACAAACCTGGTTATGTATGTGGATGATTTACAAACCAAGAGGTACATAAGGAACATGTGCTACATTCGCTATATTATCTGAGTAAATGTTATTTATTTCTTTTCTTATTTTATTCTTTTATATCGAGGATAGTGGAATAAGCACTTATGTGCTTTTTTACGTCCAGTCCCCGTGTGTATGCGGTTTTGTAAATTGCCATCTGTTCCCACCGGCACACAATGGCCTACTCTTACGAAAAGCCGAACAGGATTTAATGTGTGTGCAAGATGTGTGTGTGTCTGCTGCAGGTTTTATGATACCAACTGCCCATAGTGTTAGGTAATGTTATGATGTATAACTGTTTTATGATATGTTGATTTTAGTGATTTGTGTGTGCATGTGTTCAAATGAACAGTTGTCAGATGTGCATGTTCCCATTATCAGTCCTACCGACACAATAAAGATGATGAAACCATGCTGTTTATTTCCAATTGGTGTGTTTGCGGGAACTAGCTGTGTGATGGTTTTTTTTCTTTTTCAAACATCAACTAGATGGACGCTACAGCCGAGTGGTTAAGACCATTTGACTTAATCCCATAGTCCATGAAGTTGTGGGTTCGAATCTCGGCAGCGTCTGGTGAATTAAGGATGGAGATTTTTACGATCTCCCAGGTCAACTTAAAATGCAAACCTGCCAGTGCCCTAACTCCTACCGTGTATACATGCATGCAGAAGATCAAATAAGCACATTAAAGATGACATAATTCATATCAGCATGCAGTGAGTTATAGAAGCACAAACATACCCAGCATACCAAGTCAGAATGCAGCTACTTTCATGGCAGGCAAAAACGGTCATATACATAATGCAAAATCTCACCATTGGTGGACTCCAGAGATCTAGCCAAGGAACAAAACAAACAAACAAAACCCCATCAACTACATTTATCACACTGACAATGCCTGTGTATGTGTGACTGAGCAAAATTAGTCTCTAAAAAAATAAAATCAAAGATCAAGATCACATAGAAAGCAAAGGCAATAGATGGACTTCAGAATGAAAAAGAATTAGAACCTCAGGTCTCTCATTTGCGTTCCAGAATGTCTGTCAGTTGTCTTTTCTGCATGTGTGGTCAGCGTTCCCCCCCCCATTTTGAGCTACTCTCAGCTGCTATTCATTCCATTCCAGTTGGAGCTAACTGTGGCAGAAACT
Organism: Rapana venosa; assembly: GCA_028751875.1. NCBI lineage: Eukaryota > Metazoa > Mollusca > Gastropoda > Neogastropoda > Muricidae > Rapana > Rapana venosa. Next base: position 66,825,249 of record CM054141.1, read on the forward strand.
GACGGCACTTGGACTTGGTGAAAGGAAGGGGCTGATTTTAGCACTGGGCCCTTGACTGAGTAATGCTGAATTTGTGGTAGCTCTTATCTTCTCATCTGCTCTTTTTTCATTACTGATAACAATAATGGGACTCTGATATAATCAATAAACAAGCAAACGCTATGTATACATATGCACATTATGCGCCGACTTGAATACAGCAGAATGACTGAATCATTGGCCGGCTATCAGTAGCTGATCAGTAGTGAGCTCCAGACGTTCTCTTCTTTCTCTTCTATTTGGCTTTATGTGTTTGTGTGCAACATGTATTTCGTGGATTTAAAGAACCCTCGACAACGAAAGTTGTCCCCAATTTTTTTGACACAGAATGAGGATGGCAATGTCAACAAAAGCAACTCTCAAAGGGACGGAAACGAATATGCATGCATGGCAAGAAAGCAGGTCAACACTGCGCAATTGCGATACGCATTCTCCTTATAAGTGACCGAATTTCACGCAGAAAAATTTGTTTCAAGAAAAGTTTGCAAAAAAGGCCTAGCCTAGGTCTAGGCCTGTAGGAAACCAGGCCAACGGGCGAAGGGAACTAACTCTTCTAGGCCAAAGTAAAGGTGCTTCCGGTATCCCCACGTTTTGTTAGACAGTTCAAGTGTGATCTAATTCAACTGATTGTGAATTACCTGAAACTACCAAGAAACAAAATGTTCAAGAAGTGAGTAGCGCTGTAAATTCCTTTAAGTAGAATACGTCAATCCTCATTGATCCAAATTCCAGTGACGCTTCTGTGTCTTGCAAAAGTAATCCGTCTGGCTCATAATATTATCAGGATGATTTTTATCAACGTTATTGTTAATATTTACCTTTCTTTTCTCCTGTACAGACACCTGATGGAGGGAAGAAAAAGTTACAAGCTCTAAACCCGAGTTGTATTCACGTAGTAGAGTAATTGACTGTGGATGGTGGGGCAAATAGCTTAGTGGTTAGAGTGTAGTCCTGACCGGTGATCTTTGTGACAGAGTTCAAGTCTAGATTGGTTTTGTTGTATTAGAGTCCCAGTGGAGTTAATCGATTTGGGAACTGTGCCATCAGCCAACCATTGCCATTGAATACCCACTGAATATTGGTTCTGATTTCATATTCAAGCTACAAGCCCTTAGCCTAGGATCAGTCAATACTACAAAGGTATTAACTATTATAGACCTAATAAATTTGCAAATTACATGGGTGAAGTATGTTTATTCTGTTTTATTTATTCTTTTATTTTGTGGATAATGGGATAAGCTCTCAAGTGCCATTTTTTCCATCTAGACCCCGTGTGTATGCAGTTTTGTAAATTTTGTCATCCGTTCTCAGCTGCACACATTGGCCTACTTTTCTGAAAAGTGGAACAGGTTTTAATGTGTGAGCAAGATGTTCTGGAACATCATATACACTCATTATAAACTCAACAAGTCCACTGTTCATTGAAATGTAGGCCAGTCTTAACCAGTGGTATGGATGACAAGAACATGTATGTCCTTTGTCCAGGATAGATGCAATTTGAATTTCTGTGCATCAGTAAAGAGTAAAGCCGTAAACTAAAATGAAGACAATAGGCATAATCTAATAATATGCTGGGCAAGTACCAAACAAACTCCTACCTCAATACAGGAGAAGACAACATTTAAGACCAAGACTATCATAAGTTACAACTAAACAAGAATCATTGATTTATCACTCACTTGAATTAAAATCAATGTATGACCCATAACTTTCCACAATCCATTTGACCACCATGTTCAGACATACTGGAATCTTTATATCAGTTTCATAGCCAGCATAAAGTGACATACTAATGAATACTGTCAGTGTTAGTCAACTTAATGAACACACTTCAGGAATAAACGAAATTGTCTGGGATTTGTGAACACTAAACACATTCTTGCCCATTAGTAAAATTGCTGATTTACTTAATTCCTATGAAGAGCAGCAATACTACCCCCTTCCCCCCACTTTCCTTGTCTCTTGAAAATGCCACTTGCCAGTTACTGAGTTAGTTTTGCTTTAGTTTAACTTTCAGGTTTAAGCCCACCTGCTTGAGATGACATTGAACCATTGATTGTTTGCTGACATAGATCATCATGTGTGGGACTCTGTGTGTGTATGTGTGTGTGTGTGTGCGCGTGCACTTGTATGTGTGTGTGCATGCACTTTGTGTGTGTTTGTGTGGGTGTGTGTGTGTAAGTTTTGTTTTCTGAATGAACACATAATAAGTCTTAATTCAAAAATCACAGTTGATGGCATGCTAGTAAGTTAATTAGTCTTCAATTTTAACGTCTTTCCACTTTAAGTGATTTCAGACGGCCCTAAAATAGGAGACTGAATGAAAGAGATAGATGGATGGATAGATAGATCTACTCTGTGTGGTGTGTGCGTGCGTGTGAGTGTGTGTGTGTAATAAAGAGTAATAACAAGGGAAATACACAAATAGTATTCTGAACATAAACACTAAAACAGATCAAGAACAACATTTAAGAAAAAAAATTCAAAGGGAACTACAGCTACAATAAGTGCCCTATAGGACTTATCAATAAACCTTTAGCAATGTCAAACGTTAGCTTTACATTGTTCAAAACTTCGTCATTGCTATTCTCAGAAAAGGCAGGGAGATAAGGTATTAAATTCTCACATTCAAGTATGATATGGGTATTTGAAATATATTCACCATATAACATTATAAGCATTTAACATCCTTGCTGAATATTGTTGTGAATGCATTTAATCTTATCCTGAAAAATGATGCCTTGAGTTGTCTAACTTGTCTTTCTTTGACAGCATTTGTATGAATCTCTAAGTGATCAATGTATTCAATTACGCTATTCCCACTTGGGAGTTGAATGTGAAAGCCGCTTGATTTGCCGATGCTTTTCTATCAATTTGTTTAAGTGTTAACTGTTATGTTTTACAGATTTGTTGCCAAGGAGATGGTGACGAATGTCAACAATGCCAAGTCGTCAGTACAGAAGGGGATTCGCAGTCAGGTGATGGAGCAGTTTCCACACATTGAGGACTACATCGACCAGATCCTGCCCAAAAAAGAAGCCCTCAAACTGGTCAAGTGGTGAGGACAGAAACTTTGAAAAGAAGAAGACACAGGCAGGCAGAGAGGGAACTAGGCAAACATGGGAAAGTGGAATGTGGCAGATCTATATTCAGCATTATGATTATCGTTATGTTTTGGAAAAGAGGATAGAACTTTTTAGAAAGAGTGGTAGACTGGTCATGTGATGATCAGTTGTGAAATAACTAAATGGTTTTGTTGGAGGAGTTGTTGTTAAGTCTTTTTTTTCTGGTTTTTTTTGTGTTTTTGTTTTAGAAAAACTAAATGGCTTTGTTTGGGGGGTGGGGTGGGGTGGGGTTGTTTTGTTGTCTTTTTTCCCTTTCTTCTTCTTGAATAGTATACTATGTCCATGTGCTTGTAATGTTACATGTTGTTGTGTTGACATTTCTTCATGGTACTAGTTACAAGTGACATCCAGTCTGTTTATTCTTTTGTTCAGTTCTTTGTGTATGGTTGCTCACTTGCTGTCAAAGAGAGATTTACACAAATAGTAAAGTATCTATTATTATTATTATCTTAGTAGCAGCCACAGTGATTGTGGTGGTGGTGGGGTAGTGATGGTGGCAGTTTCAGTTGTTATGTTGATGATTAATGTCAGTAATGATAATATTGATAATGATATAATAATTCAACTGTGATCACAGTGAAAGTCTGGTCTAGCTACAACTATTATAATTTTTTGTTCACGTGTTTCAAGCAATATCACATGATCATGAAAACTCTGGCTGCTGTACAGTGCATACATGTTTATATTTCAGCCAATGTTACATTGATTTCAGACCTGTCTAGAATATTTGATTTTAACCAGCGACATGTGAAAATGAAAATTTTGGCTCAAGATATTATGCAGAAGGTGCATTACTGTTACATAAAGTTTTGGTCTCTGTAAACTGAAAGGTGACAATGTACATTAGTCAACATCACTTTAGAATAATAGTATTGTTATAAGTTGAAAATGTGTTTCAATCATGATCACACTAAAAACTAGGCCTCTGTATTATATCAATGTGTCAGAGATTTTTTTAACAAATTTTACCGTTGAGAAAACTATATAGTGTGTTTTTATATGTTCATGATGTGTTTCAGCCAAGATCACATTGAAATTCTGGCCTCTCAGAGTGGGGAATTGCTTTTCTTCAGACAACGTGACGGACCTCTCTACCCCACCCTCAAACTTTTACATAAATGTAAGCTTTAAACCACCATTTAATATTTATTTAGTAAATTATACTTTTGGAATGAATAGCTATGGTTGTGTACACCATGATTTTCAAAGAATTTTGAATGGCATAAGTTAGTCATGAATGAAATTTGGTACTTTTGATGTTAAATAACGGAATTTTGCTAAATATTTCCAGTCATGAATTGAAATTTCATGTTGAGGGCTGTTACTCAGTACTGAGTATAATCAACTTTGTCGTCACACAAATTGATATTTTTCTTTTTCTTTTTAATTTGATAAACAAGAAAGATGACTTTTAATCTCTCAAACATACAGACTAAAGCCATTGCTTCTTTGCTACTTATCAGCCAGCAGCCAGGGAAACAGCATGTAAAGGGGAACAAGTGGAAATGATTCCTCCAGAGGGAAGGTCCTCTATGTTGTCCAGGAACTGTGTTCACCTAATAGAAAAGGCAGACGATATGTACAAAGTGGATAGACACCATCATGATGACCTTTTTCTTCTTTTGACTGTGGTGTGTTGTCTACCCAAATTATGATAGCAACAGTCCGAGGGAAAGAGTAACACGAACTCATTAACAACTCCCAGGTGAGGTGACTTGTGGGCTCATTCCTATTTTAATGTCGGGTTGGAAGGCTCCTGAGAAGAAGCTGAGAGTGAGTTGTTGAGAGTGATCACAAAACTGCAGCGAGTGTTTCACCATTCATTGAACATGTTGTTGAACTCCTGTAGTGTAGGGTAAACATGTTGGAAGAGGGTCTAGGGACAGTGTAAAATGTGATTGGATGAATGATTCATTTATGATTTGACTTCTTGATTTGATTTCTTCCTGTACTCTTTGAGGAGATCTTGGAGTCACATACTGGATTTTTTTTTTTTTTAGGGGGGAGGGGGCCTTTGTGTCTTCAGCATGTTGAACATGGCAGAATCCAGGGGGACAGGATCACCTTGTTGGTTAGGGTGTTGCACATTGTGCTCGTGATCTGATGACCTGGGTTTGAATCACGTTCAAGAGAATATTTTCCCCTGGAGTTAACATCTCCCCAAATGTCCTTCGGATGAGACTATAAACCGAGGTCCCATATGCAAATGCACAGAGAACATCTTGTGCACATGTTAAAACCTGTTCCGCTTTTTAGAAGAGTAGGCCAGTGTGTGCTGGTGGGAATGGATGACAAAATTTACAAAACTACATACACACAGGAACTAGGTGTAAAAAGGCAGATGAGTGCTTATCCTTGAAATAGATAGAAAAAAAGAACCCATCCAGGCTTTCAATTTTTAGGTTGCATGCTGGGTATTATTTATAGAGGTCATGAAAATCTCCTCACCCATAGGCTTATAGAATGGATTCAGTTTAATATCAAGTCAGTTTTTCGGGTTTTGGTATCCAGTCTTTAATTTTCACACAACTTACAGTACGTATATATGTGAAATGTCTGTGGGTGAAAGGAAGACGTACCGTATTACTGCCTTTTGGTTAGTAAATGGGCATTTATCCGATATATGTTTCAACTCTTATAGATCTCTTTAAATTTTGGGGAAAAAAACAAATACTCGGAGAATGCAGCATGTGCTTGTTCTGAACCATTATCTTGCAAATACGTTCTTTTTCAATGGCCATTTAAAAAATTTTTGTATGAAAAAATGGTATCCCAAAATTCAGGTAAAGGAATCTGCTAGTATTGTTCTTAGCAGACCAGACAGTTTAGGTTATTTGCCAAGTTTTGTGTTAACGCTTTATTGTGATCCCTCTTTTTCACTCACACACACACACACACACACACACACACACACACACACACACACACACACACACACACACACACACACACACACACACACTCTCTCTCTCTCTCTCTCTCTCTCTCTCTCTCCCCTCTCTCTCTCACATACACCCCCCCCCCCCCCCCCACCGCACACACACCCACCCACTCACTCACACTCACCCACCCACCCACCTCACACTCACCCACCCACTCACTCATACTCACCCACCCACTCACTCATACTCACCCACCCACTCACTCATACTCACCCACCCACTCACTCATACTCACCCACCCACTCACTCATACTCACCCACCCACTCACTCACACTCACCCACCCACTCACTCATACTCACCCACCCACTCACTCATACTCACCCACCCACTCACTCACTCACTCACTTCCTCTAACCCCCACCCTCCCCTCCACCCTCCCCCTTGTCCACAATGACTGAATGTGAACAACAGACTGTATCCATACAATGAGGACGAGGTAAGGTGTGGGTGTGCAATAAGGACGAGGTGAGGTGTGGGTGTGCAATAAGGACGAGGTGAGGTGTGTGTGTGCAATGAGGACGAGGTGAGGTGTGGGTGTGCAATGAGGATGAGGTAAGGTGTGGGTGTGCAATGAGGATGAGGTAAGGTGTGGGTGTGCAATGAGGACGAGGTGAGGTGTGTGTGTGCAATGAGACGAGGTGAGGTTTGGGTGTGCAATGAGGATGAGGTAAGGTGTGGTGTGCAATGAGGATGAGGTACGGTGTGGGTGTGCAATGAGGACGAGGTGAGGTGTGGGTGTGCAATGAGGACGAGGTAAGGTGTGGGTGTGCAATGAGGACGAGGTGAGGTGTGGGTGTGCAATGAGGACAAGGTAAGGTGTGGGTGTGCAATGAGGACGAGGTAAGGTGTGGGTGTGCAATGAGGACGAGGTGAGGTGTGGGTGTGCAATGAGGACAAGGTAAGGTGTGGGTGTGCAGTGAGGGTGAGGTGTGGGTGTGCAATGAGGACGAGGTAAGGTGTGGGTGTGCAATGAGGACGAGGTGAGGTGTGGGTGTGCAATGAGGACAAGGTAAGGTGTGGGTGTGCAATGAGGACGAGGTGAGGTGTGGGTGTGCAATGAGGACGAGGTGAGGTGTGCAATGAGGACAAGGTAAGGTGTGCAATGAGGACGAGGTGAGGTGTGGGTGTGCAATGAGGACGAGGTGAGGTGTGGGTGTGCAATGAGGATGAGGTAAGGTGTGGTGTGCAGTGAGGACGAGGTAAGGTGTGCAATGAGGACGAGGTGAGGTGTGGGTGTGCAATGAGGACAATTTGAGGTGTGGGTGTGCAATGAGGACGAGGTGACGAGGTAAGGTGTGGGTGTGCAATGAGGACGAGGTGAGGTGTGGGTGTGCAATGAAGACAAGTTGAGGTGTGGGTGTGCAATGAGGACGAGGTAAGGTGTGGGTGTGCAATGAGGATGAGGTAAGGTGTGCAATGAGGTCAAGGTAAGGTGTGGGTGTGCAATGAGGACGAGGTTAGGTGTGGGTGTGCAATGAGGACAAGGTAAGGTGTGCAATGAGGACGAGGTAAGGTGTGCAATGAGGACGAGGTAAGGTGTGCAATGAGGACGAGGTAAGGTGTGGGTGTGCAATGAGGACGAGGTAAGGTGTGCAATGAGGACGAGGCAAGGTGTGGGTGTGCAAGGAGGATGAGGTAAGGTGTGGGTGTGCAATGAGGACGAGGTAAGGTGTGCAATGAGGACGAGGTAAGGTGTGCAATGAGGACGAGGTAAGGTGTGCAATGAGGATGAGGCGAGGTGTGGGTGTGTGCAATGAGGACGAGGCGAGGTGTGGGTGTGCAGTGAGGACGAGGTAAGGTATGGGTGTGCAGTGAGGACGAGGCAAGGTGTGGGTGTGCAAGGAGGATCAGGTAAGGTGTGGGTGTGCAATGAGGACGAGGTGAGGTGTGGGTGTGCAATGAGGACGAGGGGAGGTGTGGGTGTGCAATGAGGACGAGGTGAGGTGTGGGTGTGCAATGAGGATGAGGCAAGGTGTGGGTGTGCAATGAGGACGAGGCGAGGTGTGGGTGTGCAATGAGGACGAGGTAAGGTATGGGTGTGCAATGAGGATGAGGTAAGGTGTGTAATGAGGACGAGGTAAGGTGTGCAATGAGGTGAGGTGTGGGTGTGTAATGAGGACGAGGTAAGGTGTGCAATGAGGACGAGGTAAGGTGTGCAATGAGGACAAGGTAAGGTGTGCAATGAGGACAAGGTGAGGTGTGCAATGAGGACAAGGTGAGGTGTGGGTGTGCAGATCCCTTCATGCTGCCACACATGCAGGTGGACAAGGGGGCCATCAGCTTTGTTCTCAGCGGGGCCAACATCATGTGTCCCGGCCTCACCTCCCCCATGGCTCGCATGACCAAAGTGGACAAAGACACCATGGTCGTATCCTTTGTGGTTTTCCCTCCGTAGTGTCGTGCCTGTGTAGTGAAATGGTGGTTAGAAATAAAGCTTTATGATGATTGTGGGGGTGGGTGTGGGGAGGTTTATGGGTTTAAAATTTGGGCCGCTTTCTTTTAGATTATTTTTATTTAGTTAATCTGGTCTTTTTAAAAAAGCAACAAAACCTTTTTGGCTTGGGTAAGGGTGAAGGATGGGGTAAAAAATCATGTATATTTATAAACAAAAAACAAAAGAAACCCTCAAACTGTGCAAAATAAAAGTATTTAGAAATGATTTTGCTGATGTTGTGTAGATGAGGAATGAGAACATGTATAACTGTCATTGATTAGATGGTCACGGCTGAGTTCAGAAGTGAACCATGACTGGAATCCTGCAAATGAGAATTTACCTAATCAGAAAATACTCAGGTGAGAACTTACCAAGACAGTCAATGCACAGGTGAAAACATACCTAGACAGGAAATGCACAGGTGAAAACTTACCTAGACAGGAGGCACAGGTGAGAGGTTGACTGGACAGGAGAGGCACGGCACAGGTGAGAAGTTACCTAGACAGAAGATACACAGGAGAAAATGTAGCTTGACAAGAGATGCACAGGCAAAAAGCATGGTTTAGATAAGAACCTGACCAGTGTGGTGCATAGGTGGAAACTGACACTAGTGACAGGTGGTGGAGAGGTACAAAACCTTGATAGACCTGAGCGTATTGAGGGGCAGGCCTTGTGAGAGGAGAAGTAAGGGGCAGCTAACTGTGGATGGTTTCCTTGACCAGTGTCCAGGCTGTGATGGCAGAAGGCAAAACCACGCTCTGGCAGTTGGCTTCACGAAACTCGCCACAGACGACATGTGAGTAGGCAGTAACATCTTTTTTCTTTCTTTCTTTTTTTTAATGAAACATAGTTACTCATTTTCATTCTATACTGTCATTTTATCTTTTTCAAAATTTTCACTTAATTTCATTTCATCTTGTCTTATTTGACTTTTTTGTTTGTTTTGTGTATCAATGTTTTAGAATTAGTGACTAATTTTTGGTCATGATTTCATTGCTGTTGTTCTCATCAGTTTTGTTTTCTGTTGTGTGGTCAACAGTGACAAAGTGAAGTTGAAGTCTATGCATGTAGCAAGGAACAGACAGGTTGGTGGAGGACCACCACAGCCTTGTTTAGTTGTGAGATAGGGAACTGCTGTTTCACTCAGGAGATCAGACCGCACTCTTTGCTGGCATGATGCATGCACAGAAACCCCACCATTAGGAAACCTCACAGCTCTATCCAAGGAATGAAAATACAAAACACAACACCCCCCCCCCCCTGATATACTTTAAACATTTAAGAATTTGACAGACGCGCTCCCTCAGAAATGGCAGGACCCCAAAAAGATCTGGAGAGGTGGATGGTTACATTTTGGGTCCAAGTGGAAGTCGATTCTTTTTTAAATTTCCTTATCAGGTGATGAATGTGAATAGTGTTCATTACATAGTCAATCAACAGGCTCACAATGATGATATGTACAATATTGTGTCAACAGCATCAGCAAAAACAAAGGCGTTGGCGTGGACAACATCCATTTTCTGAACGACGGTCTATGGCAGATGAAGGCGGTGAAATAGTGAGCGGTGTGGTTGAAGAAAGTAAACGGCTGTGTGCATTGGTGTGTGACTTGTCTGGCGCCTCCCTGACCAACCTGCGACTCGTCTGCTCTCCGTGTATCAACCAACCAACCAACCGATCGATAGCTTGGTGCCACTTGTGTGGGAGGTCTCTTTTCTTTCTTTCTTTCTTTTTTTTTTTTCTCATCAGAACTTTTGCAATTCATTTAATTGTCACAGGGGTCGATTTTTTTTTCTTTTCCAGTGTCCAGCGTAATGCTGGTCAGTGTGGCTAAGTTCCGTGTGTTATTTAAAGATTATTTGATGTTGCTGCTGTTGTGCTGTATGGGCTTAACATACGAGTGTGTGACTGGTGTCTGTGGTGTGTGAGAGAGTGCGTGTGTGCTTCACTTGATCTTAACTCTCAAAATTAGGACACAGGACTTTTTTTAATGAGCTTGATCACATACAATACACGCACGCATATGCACACACACACACACACACAAACAAACAAACAAACGTGCATGAAACATGTGTCAGCTGTTGTTTATTCAGGAAGTTGACTTCTGTCATTAATTCATTAATGTCTTGTGCATGTGGTTTTGTTTTGTTTTTGTTTTTTTGAATGTGCATGGTATAGGGATGATAAGTTAAAGATGTTAAGTGATGTGATAGACCTACCAAAAAATAGAGAAGACTTTTTTATGTCCAGGGAAAGTATTGTACAGAAGTAGAAGTAAGCACATGATGTAAGTTGAACATACTGCAGGTAGATGTCACTCAGCGACAGCAAGCATTAGCTGTGTGTTAGCAAGAACTAGCTTGTGATATACTGCGATGGGTACCCACTCAAAATGTGAGCTCTATTCCAAAAGGAGAGAATGACGTGTTCTGTTATTTATAAACTGCTCTGACCTTGTGACATATTAAAGACAGTTGTGAACAACTTTGGGGTTGTGTGACAAGTTTTGTGAGATGTGTTTTGTACACTCCTTGTCCATTTTTATGTTTTCTGCTAGGAAAAAGTATTGTGTGGCATGCTTTCTGACACTTTTGTGGTTTGTTTGATTGTGCATGTCCAGTTTTCATGTTCTCAAGAAAAAATACTGATCTTAATGTTTTATCTTGATTTTCTGTTTCTGGTCTGATTGTCGTGTGTGTCATGTCTATGTATTGGTCGTGGTTAGTGTTTCAATGTTTTTCATTTTGCTTGCTTTTAAAAGTTTTGTATTTATGTTTGTATACCACTTTTAAGTCATGGCAGATTTCTCTGCAGGAAATTTGGGCTGTTCTCTGTGGGGAGAGCAATAGAGTAGCACCACCTAATAATTCTTTTTTGCTTTTCTGTCTGCATGTGTATTTGTTTCCCTTTTCTTAGTAAGTATAAGAATGTGTGTGTGTGTACGTTTGCAGAAGGGTGCATATATTATCTACCTTACCAAGGAGTGGTTAGCTGCTGCATGCATGTATGTCAGTTATGGCTGATTGTTTCTGCAGAGAGTCAGTAAACAGAGCAGATTCCTTACAAATATAGAAGCATGAAAAGTAGGAAAGATCTTTCTTAACTGTCAAGAAATTGCAGAAAAGGAAAACCTGAAACACACACAGTTCTCTGCTGCTCCCCATTTGGATCAGAACAAGCGTCACCAAACTTCCCTCAAAGTGGCCCACCATTGGTGCAAGTGCAAGACTTGTCCTGGGTTATGCCCGTACAGGCCAGTTCAGTTCAGTCCAATTCAGAGTACTTCAATCATCCTATGAAGGGCGATTACAACACTGACGGGCACATGCATTGATATGAATTATTATAAAGACAGGAGGAAAAGATATGATTTCCAAGATAACCTTCAAACCAAAGTTTTACACACACACACATGCACACACACAGAGAATATTTCAGCAGAACTATGACTGGGTAGTCAATGTGATTTCAACACTGACAGCTCCCAGTGATCCCTGGCTCTGGATATGGCTGTGTGTGTGTGTGTGGTGAGATTGGGATGAGTAGCATGGGAGTAACAGCACTCTGACATCCCAGATAAACAACTTTGAGGAGGGACAAACAGAGAGAGATGGAGAAGGTTTATCAATGTCAAACCTCCCCTGGGAGAAACATGACTAAAAGGAAGAAGAAGAAGATGAGGAGGGACAAACAGTCGCATTAGTCTCAGTTGGGCTGTAGAGTTGATGTACTCGGTCAAAACCAAGGAAACAGGCAGAAAACATCTCACTGGTCTGAGATGGGTGATAAAGGGCTCGGATTCGACTGGTTTGCGCTGTGCCTATTTTATTTAATAAAACTATGTAATGTCCTTGTTAGATAAACCGTTAGATTGGTGTTATTAAGAAATGTAAACTGCTTTTATATCATAAAACTTGTGAACTTTAAGCTGTTGTCATTATATAAAACTAAACTGTAAACTGCTGTCATTATGTAAAACTTATGAACTATAAACTGCTGTAATTACATAAAACTTATGATCTGTAAGTTGCTGTCATTATGTAATAAAACTTATGAACTTTATGCTGTTGTCATTACGTAAAACTTAACTGTGAACTGCTGTCATTATATAAAACTTATGAACTGTAAATTGCTGTCATTTCGTAAAACTTATGATCTGTAAGCTGCTGTTATCACATACAACTGGTGAACTTAAAACTGCTGTCATTACACAAAACTTATGAAATATAAACGGCTGTAATTACATAAAACTTACGAAATATAAACTGCTGTCATAACATAAAACTTAAGAAATATAAACTGCTGTCATTACATAAAACTTACGAAATATAAACTGCTGTCATTACACAAAACTTATGAAATGTAAACTGCTGTCATTACATAAAACTTACGAAATATAAACTGCTGTCATTACATAAAACTTATGAAATATAAACTGCTGTCATTACATAGAGAAAACTGCTGTAAATAGTGCAGTGTTACCTATAGTTAAAGAAGGAAAGTATGTAAACACAAGCAATACTTTTGTCAGAAATTTGGAAAGGGGGGGGGAACCTTCATTACTAAAAGTGATGTAAAATGTTCAGATGATTTCTCAAGGTAAATGTGAGCAGGGGCCTGTTCAGTATGAGCATAGTGCAGATATACATAAGAGGGTCGGTGACTGTGAGGCACCTCCCCCCAATGCTTGTCACATTGTGAAATATGTTATTCCTGTGTAGGAAATATGTGGAAGCGTGTACATGCACAGGAACACTACACACAGGCATAGATTGGTTCAACAACAACTATCCCTGCTTCTTGACAGCTGTCTCTCCGCACTGAATAAAAAATCAACCAACCTGGCCTACTGAAACTTACCTGAACCAAGTTTATCAAAACTCCTGTAACTTTAAAGCAGATATTTCAGAATTTTTTAAAAACATTTATAAAACTGAACAATGACTAAAATGACAACAGCACAAGGAATGAAAATAAACTCTTAAGTTGTTTTTTTTTTACTATCAATTTGAGATAGTATTTCTCTGTTGTAACAATCTATAGTATAGATTCTACCACTCACAATGATTTTCATTGCTGCACCCAGTATGGCCATGCATTGCAATGTCTTTGCCACTCCTCCCCCACCCCCCCTAATCAGTCACTCTTGTTACGCCAGCCACTCCTATTGCTTGTCACCTGATTCTACAGTCACTCTGGGAGAAAAGTCTACATACAGGTTTGTGATATTTTCAGCATACCAATAAATTCTTGAGATAACAGTGTCGCAAAACATTTGGGGAACAATTTACTTTTGATTTTTATGTTGATTTATCAAGGTGGGTATGCCTATAAAGGGAGCACTGCTTTATGTTTTTATTTGTTCCTGTGATGTTTGTGGTTACAATAAAACATTGCGCCCATTCCACTCCGAGTTTGCTAGTAATAATTATTGGTAACTGTATTGTAAAGAAGAGTAACGGCAGATCTTGAAAGGAAATTGCGAGAAAAAAAAGAATCTAGGTTCCACCGAGATTTGAACTCGGATCGCTGGATTCAGAGTCCAGAGTGCTAACCATTACACCATGGAACCTTGTTACCATTGTGCCACATATTAATACTATATACAAAGAGTTCTCATCTTAGTCTTGCCTGGTCAGTGTTTGTTGTAATAAATGTAATTTTCACAAATTAAATTAAAACTATCTGCATCTTTGTCTGGAAAATTGTCACAATCTGAGTAAACTGACTTGCTAAAGGGAGAGAAAAGCAATGGCGATAAGCCTGAAATAATCGGACCAATGAATGGACAGCACAGTTGGGGAACCCCCATTTAGGATTCCACAGAGGGGTGTACCCATTACTGATACTGTTCTGGTGTATGCGTGTGTGTTAGGGGGTTAGTGCGTTGGACTGCGCGCTTTCGTGGATTTATTTTCAGTGTGCTCGGCTTAAACACTTCGTCAGTAATCAATAACACCGTGAGTATATATTGTGATGTTATGAGAGCGAAATCTGACATGCAAAAACACTTTGTCACGAGATCTAGCGCGTGCAGTAGTAATTTATTGTTTTGTGTAAGCGCTTCGATGGGACGAGGGGACAGGGGTCCCCGCTGGCGCGTGTATAAGAGCGTGTGAAGGTGGGATGTCGTAATGCAATGTTTTATCAGGGAAGTGACAGGTGTGGGTGGGAATGGCTGTGTGGAGCAGTGCGGTCCCTTGCTGAAATTTGCCAAGCTAGGCTTACTGGGAATGTGCTTGTCGGGCGGGAGGATAGGGTGTTTTTTTTTGTTGGTTTTTGTGTCAGGTCGTGTTGCTAGCTGTACTACCTGTCTGTTTCTAGCTGTGTGTGCGTGAGAGAGAGTGTCAAGTCAAGAACACTTTGATCATCCCATGAAGGGCAGGAGGGAGAGAGAGAAGTCAAAACATCATCCCATGGAGGGCAATTTACAAGAGTGAGTGGTGTAGGAGTGTGCACTCTGTCTCACTCACACATACTGACATAGTACCAACACCATCATTGTTTTTATTGTCATTATCATTAATTTTGTTGTATTCACAGCATACATCGAAATTTAAAAGAAGAAAAAAAGAAAAGAAAAAGACTGACATAGGTACTTCCAAACTCGCGAGCTGACAAGCCAGTTACATAGGCAGACCTTACGGGCACATCAGCAGTGAATACGTAGTTTTCCGTACACACAGACCTTCGCGTTCATGAGTCAGTGTAGTGTTAGAGTATTCATGTGTTTCTTCGTAGGTCAGGTACAGTCATGTCTGAGTGTATGCACGCGCGTGCAGGTTTGTGTCAGCGCGCGCATGTACAGACGCCGTGTGCAGGTGCGTATGTGTGCGCACATACGTTTATTGGTAGATCAGAAATGAAAGGCTTGTAGAAAAGACATTCAGTAATGGTTTATTATTCAGAAAATATGTTGTGGAGGAATAGGAGTGCATGTTACAAATTACAACTTCTCAGTCATTTTCAAAATAAGGTATTACAGATTCAGTTACAGAAGGGAACAAAATTCTGAGAAAAAACCACCAAGCATATTTTTTCTTTTAGGCGAGAACCAGGTGATGACTGGTGCCTGACCTGACCTGACCTGACCTGACAGGAGTTTCCTGCTCCTGGATGATTTCTCATCCAAGGTCGTGGGACTGATGGAACATTTTAGTTTGTGTGATTCGATTGGGTGGGTACACGCTTATACAGGGATTTCCCGTTAGAGGCTGCGGTCATGCCTTTATTCTTGGTGGTAACTTACAGCCAGACGCTGTTCATCATTTAGAAGTGTCTGTCGCATCCAATATTCTTGTGACCTATTGAAGCTACCGTTCAAAAAGTGATGCTAAAAAACCCCCCCAAAAACATGCTCGATATGTTGCAAAAAACAACAACCCAAAAACAAAACCCCAAACCGAACAAACACAAAAAACAAATTCTGTAAAGAAAAGTAACGCCTAGTAAATCTGTGTGTCTTAGGTTTGGGGATCTTATTAAAAGGATGCAAGGGAAATCATAAGGTTTGTATCCAGCCAAGTGGTCAGTCTTACTCTTAGTTAGATAATGTAATGACCCAACCATTTAAGGGCAAGCACAGGCGAGAGAAGTTGAACCCTCCCCCAAGAGCAACAAACAGAATGGCCCACACTTTGATGTACAAGAGAGACAAATCCCCAGTTGACCAAATGAAAACATTATTCAGAAACTATTAGTAGAGGAAAACAGGTACAGGTGACCGGTGTCTACTTCTCCGTCATTTTGAAACTGATTTATCAGAGTCAATGAAAGAAAAAAGACCAACAAACTTTGGGGGGGAAACGCAGAAAATACTATAAATTAATATCGTTTGGGTATAAAAGCAAATGCTGATTCAAACAAGTCAAGACAGAAGCAGCAGTAATAAGAAAATGCCTGTAGACCTGTTTGAAGGCAGTTAGCGGGGACAGCCGGTTTGGGTCACAATCACGCCACAGAGATCTGATGTACCATCCATCGATTTAACCTAGTTCGTTTGCATGCTTGACTGCTTGACAATATCAGACTGTCGATATTCCAACTAACATTTTTTGTCAGATTAGTATTTCCAGCGCACGCGCACACGTATACACATTCATGTATGCACGCGCGCGCGCACACACACACACACACACATACACACACACGCATCATGTTACATGCGCACGCGCACATACACACACACGCACGGATAGATGTTGCCAATCTGTTAAGAGCTTTTCAAGTCAGCTCAGTTCTTGCAACTGATACGAAACAGAACATCCCGAACAGTCAGCCA
>CM054141.1:66847074-66859574 GCA_028751875.1 Rapana venosa
GGGGAAAATATTTTATGGACTTTGTCACCTTGGCACAGTGGTTAACACCACCACCACCACCGTGGACTTTCCGTTGATAAGTTGTTAGTTGGAATCTTGGAGACCCTGGCTCAGGGAGTTAATAATAATAATAATAATAATAATATAACAATAACAATAATAATGTATGGTATTTATGTAGCGCAGAATCTTGTAAAGCAAACAAATCGAAGCGCTTGCATTCAAATAATTTACACACATGCAACCTTCCACAAAATATTAGCATTATCAAATTTATGGTCATACACACGCACGCCTACACTCACAAAAACACGCGCTCGCTCGCGCGCATGCACGCACACGCACGCATGCACGCACACACACGCGCACACACACACACACACACACACATACACACACACACTCAAACAGCAGGTTTGGGTAGGGTGGTGGATATGAAGGTGGCTGTTGAAAAGTAGAAGACACGAGGGAAGACATCAGGGAGGAAATAAGTGCGTTTTGAGGCTGGATTTGAAAGAGTCAAATATAGGCTTTTGGCGAAGGGATAGACTATAGAGGGAGGTCATTCCAGGTGGATGGACCAGAAACGGAGAAAGAGTTGACGTGGTCCTGTCGCTGCCTTTCTGTAGCTGTTCAAAGTATTATTATGTATATATGATTTTCGGCAATATATAACATCACTTGCAGAAATAATATAATTATTATCCACAGTTGGAAGGTTTCTATACTAGTTAGTCTTTCCCACGACCCTTGCATACTCCCGTGTCCTTTAATTCAATCAATAGTTTTGTTCTTAAAACTTGCTTGTCTAAATCGCCTAGTAGTGAATAGACATTAATGAAAGCAAGGAAAAATATTTCTATAGCTGAGTCATCGAGTGCATTAGGGGTAGGTTAGCGTGGTTACCAAGTGGATGGGTGACCGTTTGCGCGCCTTGGCTTCATTCAGTACAGTTCCCCCAGTTCACCCAGCTGCAAATGGGTACCTGCCCTCTTTAGGGTCAGGGAAGGTAAAGCAGCAAGGGAGAGGAGATGGGTGCCGCCCTCAATATGCTGGCCCCTAGAGAAGTGAGGTCTCTGACACCTCGCTCGCTCCCCAGCGAAGGGATAGGTTATGGGACACCTTTACCTGTTCACCTTAGCTAGGATTAGGACAGCCGAGTGGTTAGAGTTAAACTCGTCATCTGACGGTAGCAGAGAGCAGGGGTTCCAGCCTCGGATGAGATAGATGTCTGTTGGAGGGAACACACGTGCTTTCCTTTCGCGCTAAGACTTGATCTGTAAGTGTTTCTTGGAAGGAAAAGCCTATTACCCGTAAAAACCAGACAGAAAAATTACCCTGTGTGGTATAAGCAGATTAAGTCAGCATCTTTAGCACTCCTCTTCTTTTCAGGAGTGTGTGTGAGTATATGTGTGTGTGTATGTATGTGTGTGTTGTGGTGTGGTGGTGGTGGGTGGTGGGGTGTGTGTGTGTGTGTGTGTGTGTGTAGTGTCTTGTAGTGTGTGTGCGTGTGTGTGTGTGTTGTTTTGTGGTGTGTGTGTGTGTGCGCACGCGGGCGTGTGTGCGGGCGTGCGTGCATGCGCGCGTGTTGTGTGTGGGCAGGCAGAATACCAGAAAACCTGCCCTTCTTTGTGCTGCGATGTGTCCTTACAATCCTCTGAAAGGTCTGTCTGCTGGGCTGGCTGGCTGGCTGGCTGGCTGGTTGGCTGGTTGGTTGGTTGGTTGGTTTGTTCCTCAGTGGTTGTCTTTGTCGGTGTGGACTGTTGTTGGATGCAGTGGACATTGCTTGCCCCTGTCTGTGGAGGCTGTATGTAGGGAGAGGGAAAACAGCGTGCACACGCGGCTTCTGCTGCGTTGCCTCATGTATTGCTACTGTTGTACTGTTGTACATCGTGTGTGAGTTTGTGTCTGTCTGTCTGTTGATTTGTCAGTTTCTGTCTGTCTGTCTGTCCCTGTCTGTCTCTCTGTCCCTGTCTGTCTCAGTGTCTGTCTCTCTCTCTGTCAGTCTGCCTGCCTGCCTCTCTCTCTCTCTTTCTCTCTCTCTGTCTGTCTGTCTGTCTCTCTGTCAGTCTGCCTGCCTGCCTCTCTCTCTCTCTTTCTCTCTGTCTGTCTGTCTGTCTCTCTCTCTGTCAGTCTGTCTGCCTGCCTCTCTCTCTCTCTCTTTCTCTCTGTCTGTCTGTCTGTCTCTCTCTCTGTCAGTCTGTCTGCCTGCCTCTCTCTCTCTCTTTCTCTCTGTCTGTCTGTCTGTCTCTCTGTCAGTCTGCCTGCCTGCCTCTCTCTCTCTCTTTCTCTCTGTCTGTCTGTCTGTCTGTCTGTCTCTCTGTCAGTCTGCCTGCCTTTCTTCTCCTCTCCCTCCCCCCCCCCCTCTCTCTCAGTCTGCCTCCCCCCCCTACCTCCATCTCCCCCCCCCCCCTTTCCTTTCTTTCTCCATCTCTCTCTTTTCTCTCTCTCTCTCTCTCCCCTCTCTCCCCTCCCTCTCTCTCTCTCTCTCTCTCTCTCTCTCCCTCCTCTCCCCCTCTCTCTCTCTCAGTCTGCCTACTTGGCTGCCTGCCTGCCTCTCTCTTCTCTCTCTCTCACTCACACACATTATACACATATATAAATAATTTCACTCACCCTCTCTTTCCCTCTGTTTCTGGCTGTCTGATTTGACAACAGTAGTTGCTGTCTGAACGTACGAGGACGACGAGACGAGCAAAACATGCGTTACGCTGCCGTTAAGCGCCTGACAAGTCAGGCCCAGCACATCCTACTTCGCCGAGGAAGAGAATTATTAAGTCTTTTGAGGGGGAAAAAAAAGAAAAGAAACGAGGAGAGTAGACCAGAAAGGCAGAGCATAGACAACGAAAAGAAAGGGGCAAGAAAAAGGAACAACGCAGAAAAGAGATAGAGAGAGAGAGAGGGAGAGAGAGAGGGGAGAGAGAGAGAGAGAGAGAGAGAGAGAGAGAGAGAGAGAGTATGTTTGTCCGTCGTGTTCGACGATGACCTCCAAAACAGCAGAGGAGGCAGCTGCTGTTTCGGAAATTGGGCAGAAATTTGATTATAGTGGAGATACCTTGCCCACAGCACATCCCCACTCTCTCGGCCAAGTAGGCATACAGACAGTCAGCGTTGGAGATGTTCTCCAAAGGCCAGCCAGCCCACAGGGCTGCAGCACA
The DNA here is from genome assembly GCA_028751875.1 of Rapana venosa. NCBI lineage: Eukaryota > Metazoa > Mollusca > Gastropoda > Neogastropoda > Muricidae > Rapana > Rapana venosa. The sequence goes on from CM054141.1 coordinate 66,850,233, forward strand.
TAAAGACTGTGCGAGTCAAGCCTCCTAGTCAGAGAGTCATAGTCAGTCACTAAAGACTAAGCTGTAAAGTGGAATTCCATGAGTGGGAAAGAAAGCCACTGGTCATACAGCCTCTCACTTTGCTGTTGCCCCCAGCGTCAATGGTTTCATCAAGAACTGTGATCAACCCCAGGCGCTGACTAAAGAGAAAGGAGGGAATTCCTAGCACAGAATTTCCAGAAGGTGGGGATTTTTTTTTTAATACAGACAGGCCCCCGGAATTCCCACCGGGGAAAACGACAGTTCTAAATATTCTCCAAGTTGATTTGTCTGTGATCTTGTGTACTGAGATCGATATAATTTACAATAACAAAGATCGATATAATTTACAATAAGATCGATATAATTTACAATAACAAACATAACGAATGTTGTGAACAGTATATTTGAAAGTCACCTTTTCTATGTAACTATAGGTGATGGTTGGTGTGATGGTTGTACAATCCCTAAATCGTATAGCTCCGCTGGGAATCTGTTTCAATCAAACCAAACAACAGATAAGTAAAGAATAAAAAATAAAATAAAATAAAGTATAATGGGTGGCGCTGCTTTTGTGACGACGCGCTCTCCCCGTGAAGAGCAGCCCCGAATTTCACGAAGAGAAATGTGCCTTGATTTTAAGTGGTATACCATACCAATACAATACAATACTGTACAATGTAATATAATATAATATGATATAAATACAATACAACCTAGATGTATTCTCTGACACAGCACACCTGTTTCATTACAGTAAGTTGAGTAACGACAAATAATTATTCAGGTGTACTGAACACACTCGACCTTAACATTACTGTGTCTGTGACCTTATAGACAGACAGTGACACAAATAAATATCTAGATAGAAGAAGAAGAAGAAGAAGAAGAAGAAGAAGAAGAAGAAAGACAAGGGTTTGGAATACTGGAAAGTGTTTGCTGCACAGTGAGTGTACTGTACTGTACTGGCTGTTATCTGGCCAGTGTGCAAATGTCAACCATACGTACAACTAACAACTAACGGTACGACTGACTGTTCGTCTGCCGCCTACCTTTATCCTTAGTGCGCATGGTTTTGAAGGTCAGGGTCGGTAGGATATAGTGTGGAGATAGAGTGTGTGTGTGTGTGTGTGTTGGGAGGGGGGGGGGGGGGGGGGGGGGAGTTGTAAGTGTTTTGTGTGTGTGTGAAAGGGGTTGTGTTGTGTGTGTGTGTGTGTGTGTGTGTGTGTGTGTGCGTGTGGTGTGTGTGTGTGTGTGAGTGAGAGGGGTTGTGTTGTGTGTGTTGTGGTGTATAGTGGTGTGTGAGTATGTGTGTGTTGTGGTGTATAGTGGTGTGTGTGTGTGTGTTTGTGTTGTGGTGTATAGTGGTGTGTGTGTGAGTATGTGTGTGTGTGTTTGTGTTGTGGTGTATAGTGGTGTGTGTGTGTGTGTGTGTGTGTGTGTGTGTGTGTGTGTGTGTGTGTGTGTGTGTGTGTGTGTGTGTGTGTGTGTGTGTGAGAGAGAGGATCGGTATTGTGGAGTGTGTGCGTGCGTGCGCGAGCACGCGCGTGGGTTTGTGTTGTGTGTGTGTGTGTGGGGGGGGGGGGGGAGGGTTGTTGTGTGTGTGTGGGGGGGGGGGGGGGGAGAGGGTGTGTTGTGTGTGTTGTGTGTGAAGTGCTGTTGTGTATTAACGGGATACAGTTATGAATAGCATTGGTGGCACTCGTACACGTGCGGATGCGCGCACACATACACACACACACACACACAAACACACACATGCGCACACACACACAAACACGTATGCACATTCCCAAACACACATGCACATATGTGCACGTGCACACACACACGGAGAGCACAGCACAGCACAACACAACTCAACACAGCACTACAATTTTTAGTGTGATGAATTCTATTTTACTCACCATATTCCGATTATATTCTTACGTCTGCCTTGATTATATATAGGTCAGATATGTGCTTATTAGTGTTTACATTTCATGTTTAATCTGATACGACGGCTTATTAGTATGTATCGTCTGCGAAACTCATCAGGGTTTTGTGTTTTGTTGTTATTGTTATTATTATTTTGGGGGAGAGGTGGGGGAGGGGGAGGAACTGGTTCTCCTTAATTTGTTTTGACAAAATAGGGCGCTATATATAAATTCCATAATTATCATTATTATTATTATTATTATTACACACACAACACATACATGCACGCACGCACGCACGCACGCACGCACACACACACACACACACACGCATGCACGCCTACACGCAGGCATGCACGCACACACCCACATACCCACACCCAACACACGCACCCACATACCCACACGCACGCACGCATGCACGCACATACACACGTACACACACACACACACACACACACGCACGCACACACACAATACATACTCCCCCCCCCCCCCACACACACACACGCACACGCGCGCACACACACACACACACACACACACACACACACACACACACACACACACACACACACACACCACACACACACACACACACACACATGTGCACCTGCTCGTGCCCACACGCAAGCACTTTTACAGACTTGTATGCATGCATGAGCACATCTAATGGTGCAACTAGCTAAATCTATTCTGAGAGATCAATGAATGTATCTTTATTTTTCAAGGGTAACAGAATAAGCATGCGCATACTTTTTTTTTTCATCCGGCCCTTGCCCCGATTAGGGACTATCAACAAAACAGGTAAAAAATCTTACTACAACAACGACAACATGATTTTGAATTAAAAAAAAAAATTTAACATTACATAATCCCTAACTGACGTGAGCATTAGTTTCAAGAGATACATAGATTTTGTTTGTTTTTTTAGAAAAGAGATATATGTTGATAAACATATAATTCTCAAATAAATCAAACATTAACATGAAAACTGATGCACTGATTATAATTAGGTAATATGGATAAAGTAAAATAGAGGGGAGACAGTAAGAAGCGAGAGAGAGAGAGAGAGAGAGAGAGGAGAGAGAGAGAGAGAGAGAGAGAGAGAGAGAGAGAGAGAGAGAGAAGAAGAAGAAGAAGACGAAGAAGAAGAAGAAGAAGAATGCCCGGAATGCGAACGGGAATCTCTCAGGTAAACATCGCTTCGCCACAACCACCCATACCACCCCCACCCCCCCCCCCCCCCCCCCCCCCCCCCCCCCCCCCTCCCCCCCCACCCCCCCCCCCCCCCCCCCCCCAACCGCCCCCATTCCCCGCCCCCACCTCCCAATTTCTCGACCCTCCAGCCTCCCACCCTCCCACCTTCTCTCATCCTTCATTACACACACACACACACACACACTCACACACACACACACACACACACACACACACACACACACACACACACACACACACACACACACACACACACACACACACACGCATGCACGCACGGACGCACGCACGCTCGCACCCAGGACTGAGATAATCCTCTTCCTCTGTGTGCCATTGTCACCATTGTTTCTTCAGTGTAGATAATTGGCTGTTTCAGTTGGATGTACGTACATGTGGCTAATTGGAATCGCATGCCAGTGAGGTACAAAGTCCTTCGGATGAGACTATAAACCGAGGCCCCTTGTGCGAACGCATGCAGAACATCTTGCGCACTCGTTAAATCCTGTTCCGCTTTTCGAAAGAGTAGGCCATTGTGTGCCGGTGGGAACAGATGACAAAATTTACAAAACCGCATACACACGGGGACAGGATGTAAAAAAATCACATGAGTGCTTATTCCATTATCCTCGATATTAAAAAAAAAAAATCTGAGCGCTTTGATTTGTTGCTCTACAAGATTCAGCACTATATAAATTCCATACATTATTATTATTATTATTATTACATGCCTAGAGCTCCAAGTTGGCCTGGAAGCAAGCTTTAAAGAGACAGATAGCAGATGCTCTGAAGACCAGTGTGCTTGTCTAAAGTAACATTATGTATAACTTACCTTTGTTAACATTATGATGAGAAGGTGAGGTTGTTCTGCAAGCTTTCTGTGTCCCTATAATTTTGAAGTGGAATTGAAAGTGAACATTCAACGATTGTACCCAGTTCTTGTATTGTATCGTTTGACTTGTATTGATTTGCATTGCATAGTGCAGGAGCCGAATCTTCTGTATGGAATTGCAGTGTGTTTATCGTTTTTGTGTTGCATATTTTAGTGAACGGGATAGGCTTAGTAGTCAGAGTACTCGCTTTCCCCCAAGCTAAGGTTGAAGCAACATTGAGCGTGGTTACCAGGTGGATGGGTGACCGTTTGCGCGCCTTGGCTTCAGTACAGTCCCCCAATTCACCCAGCTGTAAATGGGTACCTGCCCTCTTTAGGGTCAGGGAAGGTAAAGCAGCGAGGGAGAGGAGATGGGCGACGCCCTCAATATACTGGCCCCTAGAGAAGTGAGGTCTCGTGACGCCTCGCTCCCCAATGACCGCATAGGTCATGGGACACCTTTACCTTTTACTTATTGCTTATTTTAGTCAAGGCAGATATTTTCTGCGTGGTTATTTTATGTTTGTTGTCTCCGAGAAAAATATGTGGCCATGAGACAGTGCCACATTTTTTTTCTATTTGCAAGTATATATGTTTATATTAATTTTGTTTGCCTACATTTAGTGAATACTTTTGCCAGGGACAACACGAAACTCGCTTGTCGTGGGGTTTTAACGTGCGCCCGTGTTGGGCTGGGGGTTTGGGTTTGTCATGCATATCATGTGAAAGATTAGCTTCCAGGCCACCATCCATTGCAGCAGGTAAATGTGTGTGTGTGTGTGTGTGTGTGTGTGTGTGTGTGTGTGTGTGTGTGTGTGTGTGTGTGTGTGTGTGTGTTGTATACCACTTTAAGTCACGGCAGATTTCTCTGCGTGAAATTCGGGCTGCTGTCCCCGGGGAAAGCAAGTCGCCACAAGAGCAGCGCCACCCATTTTTTCTTCTTTTCTTTCCACAAGTGTTCTTGTTTCTACAGAATTTTGCCTCATTACCGTGGGTTCTTCTTATATGTGCGCTAGATAATTATGTGTAACACACGGGACCTCAGTTTATCGTCTCATCCCAAAAACTAGCACCCAGTCACCACTCACAGTCTAGTGGATGGGCAAAAGTTGCTGGCCCTAACGGGGATCGAACCACCACACACTTCGAGCCCGGACTTTTCGCTTTCTAGGCAGGTGCGTTACCTCAAGACCACGGATCCACCGTGTGTGTGTGTGTGTGTGTGTGTGTGTGTGTGTGTTGTGTGTGTGTGTGTGTGTGTGTGTGTGTGTGAGTGTGTGTGTGTGTGTGTTTTGGTGTGTGTGTTGGAAGGGGTGGGGGGTAATTTCGTTACATAGGAGGAGAAGCTGTTAAACCGTTTGGGAAGTTGGTAGTTTATGGGGAAGCGCCACACCAACGAAAGGCCCCAGCATGGAAATAAAGTCTCCTAGTCCTACTCTACCCTAGAGCTGGATTCATGCTCTTTACTCAGCCCCCGGTGTTCCCTCAGCACCACTACAAAGACAATGTCCATTCATCGGCCCACACTGGTCAGATTGGAGGCCTACACAAGCAGCCTGCTTCGTAGCATCCGTGGGAATGTTGGTGCTCCTTCCCAGGTTTCTGAGATGATGGCATGAGCCACGTGATTCCTATGAAAGTTGGCGATTGGTTGTTTGTATAAAATCGTTCTGAACCCTTTCATTTGCATACCACACTCTCAACATTCTTAGGTTAGTTGCCCGTTAGGTTTCTGTGTGATGGAGTGTCCCTATGTGTGGGTTCCGGGGTTTTTAAAGTTCTATTTTCTTGCATACCACCTTCTTCTTTTAGTGTGCGGTAGTGTTTGTGAGTGTCAGTGTGGTTTGCAGGGTTTTGTTCTTTGTTTTGTGGTCCACTTATTTTAGTGTGGTGTGTGGTGTGTGTGTGTGTGTGTGTGTGTGTAGTGTTGGTGTGTTTTGAGTGTGTGTTGTGTGTGTAGTGTGTGTGTGTGTGTGTGTGTGTGTGAGTGAGAAGGCAGCTTGCCCCATGGGGACCAGAACCAGTCAGTCCCAGGACAAGTGAAAGACAGATCTGTAAGTCTGTAGTGTCCTCCTGCTGGGCCTCTGTCACACCTGTCAACACACCTGTGTCTGTCCGCTGATACAGTTCTCTCTCTCTCTCTCTCACTTCTCTCTCTCTCTCTCTCTCTCTCTCTCTCTCTCTCTCTCCCCCCCCCCCCTCTCTCTCTCTCTCTCTCTCTCCTCTCTCTCTCTCTCCCTCTCTCTCTCTCTCTCTCTCTCTCTCTCTCTCTCCCCTCTCTCTCTCTCTCTCTCTCTCTCTCTCTCTCTCTCTCTCCTTGCCCTCTTTCTTTAAAATTTCAAACTTGACGTCAAGAAGGAGGGGGGTAGGATGGTTAAGACCTTCACCTGCCTAACAAGTAAACCCTGAGGTTCTGGGTTCGATTCCCAGCCTTGCTCTTTCTTTCCAGTTTGACGAAAAAGTCGAACTAAATTTAATGTCGAAGTCCTTCGGATGAGACTATAAAGCGAGGGAGGCCCTGTGTGCGAACGCACGCAGGCAGAACATCTTGCGCACACGTTAGAAACCCGTTCCGCCTTTGAGAAGGGTAGGCCATTGTGTGCCAGTAGGAACTGACGACAACAACCCCACCTACTAAAACAGCACGCACGCAGGTGTCGTATTTAAACACCATCCCCAAAGTCGGAATGCGGGTACCTAAAAGGTGAGTTGAAAAAACCGGTCGCATACTCTGTAGCGATTATGGCGCTTATGTTGTATTACATTATATTATATTATATTATATTATTTTGTATTGTATTCTTTTATATTAAATTATATTATATTATGTTATGTTAAATTATTTTATATTATATTATTTTATATTATATTATCTATATCTCACACACACACCCCTCCCTTTGGATGACACTATATCCCGAGGTCCAGTGTCCGAATTCACGCAGAACATCTTGCGCACATGTTCAAACCCGTTCTGCTTTTCCAAAGAGTAGGCCATACCGCATACACACGGGAACTGGATGTAAAAAAAACACCCAAAACAACCCACATGAGTGCTTCTTCCATTATCATCGAGATAAAAGAACATAATAAAACACAAGATTCATTATTCAAGATGTATTTCCTTTCACCCCTTTTGGGGTATGGAGGATTACAAACGAATTTAACAGGAGAATAAACCTAACAGCAACACACACACACTCACACACACACACACACACACACACTACACACACACACCTACACACACACCACACACACACCTACACACACACACCTACACACACCTACACACACACCTACACACACACCTACACACACTCACCTACACACACACCTACACACACACCTACACACACACCTACACACACACACCTACACACACACACCTACACACACACCTACCTACACCTACACACACACCTACACACATACACTACACAATACCTACACACACACCTACACACACACACACACACACACCTACACACACTCACCTACACACACTCACACACACCTACACACACTCACACACACCTACACACACTCACACACACACACACCACACACACACACACACACACACACACACAGAGCGATCTATACTATACTTTATATTTATCAGTATTATCACAGATCAGTTAGCCCCGCAAAGGCACCTTCCAAGAAGAATCGTTCGTCAGTATGGCTCTACCAGCTGACTGCAGCAGTGTATACATGTAGCTAGCCAGCCTGTTATCACACTGCACTGCTCGGTCATCCACTGGCGCGAGGTTTCCGGGCAGGGGCAGATAACAGCGCCCAGTAACCATGGCGACGGCCAAAACAAATAATACAGCGTGGAGAAAGAGAGAGAGAGAGAGAGAGAGAGAGAGAGCTCAGAGCTGAAGCCTCAGGCTCGTGTTGTCTCCCCCTTGATAAACCCTGTCACGAGTTGTGTCCCCTGTTTGGACGCCATTACATAGACAGATAAATATGGTTGAACCGGGACACGTTATGCATACATTGAAACCCTGTGTCTGTCTGTATGTCTGTGTCTTTCTGTCTGTCTCATTCTGTCTCCCTGTTCGTATGCATTACAGTATATATATGCATGTATTCTTTAATCATGCATAAAGTATGGATAGCATATGTGTGAATATCCCAAAAGTCGGAATGCGGCTACCTTCATGGTGGGTTAAAACGGTCGCATAATTATGCAAAGTCTCATTATTGGTGAACCTCAGAGCACTAGCTGAGTAAAGGAAAAACAAACAAACAAACAAAATCGTGTGTATGTGTGTGTGTGCGTGTGTGCGCGCGCATGCTTGCATGCATTTGTCTTCATGTGTGTATTGTGTACTTGTGTGCAAGCGCGTGCGTGCGTGCTTACTAGTCTGGCTGCTTTCATATAATTTTTACATTATAAAAATCTTTACAACAAGGAGGGGGGGGGGGGGGGGGGGGGGGGGGGGGGGGGGGGGGGGGGGGGGGGGGTGTCTCAAAGACTATAGTGTCACGTGACTATCAGACGCCTAACGGCAGCGTGACGCATTTTCGCTCATATAACAGACAATAGTTGCTGTCTGAGCGTTTGACGAAGAAGAAGAAGACGTGAAAAGATTTACTTTACTGGGTAACAGCAACAACAACACCAAGAACAACAACACTGTACCATGATTGCTAATAACTTGTTTTTATCATATATATACATTTATATTATATGTCAGGTATAGTTGCAGACCATCCCATAAAATCATGGGTTTTTTTTCCCCAGTACTTTATGTAAGCTTATGTTTATTGTATTCATAATCCTATTGCATGGCGTGTGCTGTTGTAAAAAAAAAAAAAAAAAGTATCCCGTGACTTATTAAAAAACCCACACCACAAAACACGCCACAATACGAAATATTCATATTTTGCCCATTGCCAGACCATCATAAATCATGTTCAGTACTTTTGTCAGCTTCTGTTTTTGTGTCTATCCTTCTGTCGTGTCTGTTGTCTGTCTGTCTGTCTTCTCTTCTCACTCTCTCCTCTCTCTCGTCTTGTCGTCTGTTTGTCTGTAGTCTGTCTCTTCTCTCTTTCTGCTGTTCCTGCTGTCCTGTCTTCGTCTGTCTTCTGTCTGTCTCTGCCTGTCTTCTCTTCTTCTCTGTCTGCCTGTCTCTTCTTTTCTCTGTCTGTCTTTCTGTTCTGTCTGTCTCTCTCCTCTTCTGTCTCCTCTCTTTCTCTCTGTATCTCCCGCCCTGTCTCTCTCGCTGTCTTTGTCTGTCTCTCCTGTCTGTCTCTTCTCCTCTCGTCTGTCCTCTTCTGTCTTTCTGTTCTGCTGTCTCGTCTTTT
>CM054141.1:66862074-66869574 GCA_028751875.1 Rapana venosa
TATGACTGGGCTTAGCCTAAAGTCTTTATCCTTGCACACGATTGAAGGATATTGACTTTCTGTTTTCCTGTCTGTCTGTCTGTCTGTGATTACATTGATGATCATGGTGGTGGCGATAAAAGACATGTAAAAGATGGAAAGGCTTTTCTGCTTGTATGTGGGAAACGTCTGCCACGGTCTGCTGTCCTCTTGCTGTGGGTTCTTTTATGTGCGCTAAATGTATGTTGCTAAATCTATGCACTAACTTCATCATAATTATCTTCAATATCAGAGAAGCATGGAGATTACAGGTGTAGCCAGTCTGACAGGTGAAAATACATCATCAATATCAGAGAAGCATGCAGACATACCACAGGTGTAGAAAGTCTGACAGGTGAAAATTCATCACCTCTCTTTTTAAAAAATAAAATAAAATAAAAACTTTTTAAAAAAATCATTATATCTTCAATTTCAGAGAAGCATGCAGACACACCAGTAGCCAGTCTGACAGGTGAAAATTCATCATCTCTCTTTTTAAAAATAAAATAAAATAAAAACTTTTTTTTAAAAGTCATCATCTCTACAATATCAAAGAAACGTGCAGACTACAGGTGTGGCAGTCTGACAGGTGAAAATTCATCATAATTATCTTCACTATCAGTGAAGCATGCAGACACACCAGTGGCTAGTCTGACAGGTGAAAATACATCATCAATATAAGTAAAGCATACATACCACAGGTGTAGAAAGCCTGACAGGTGAAAATTCATCATCTCTCTTTTTAAAAATAAAGTAAAATAAAAACTTTGTAAAAAATTCATCATCTCTACAATATCAAAGAAATATCCGGACTACAGGTGTGGCAGTCTGACAGGTGAAAATACATCATCAGTATAAGTGAAGCATACATACCACAGGTGTAGCCAGTCTGACAGGTGAAAATACATCATAATTATCTTCAATAGCAGAGAAGCATGCAGATTACAGGTGTAGCCAGTCTGACAGGTGAAAATACATCATAATTATCTTCAATATCAGAGAAGCATGCAGATTACAGGTGTAACCAGTCTGACAGGTGAAAATGGTTCATCTCTTCACTATCAGCGAAGCATGCAGACGTACCACAGGTGTGGCCAGTCTGACAGTACAGGTGAAATGGGACAGAAGCAGAAATCTACCTGGATCTGGTTTCACTCAGCACCTGGTTTCTAGAAACACACTCACGGATGTGTTATTCATTATTGACAGGCCAAACATGCGATGGCGTGATGCATTTATTGATCTGAGTTGGTTTGATTTCGTTTCGTTTGATTTGATTTTATATTATTGTATTTATTTTATTTTATTTTATTTTATCATTAGTGTGTGAGTGCAGGGGTGTGGGCTGAAATTTGACGTCCCTTTGTCGTAACATTATTCTTTTCAGAGACAGATAGACAGTCAGATAGACAGACAGATGTGTGTGTGTGTGTGTGTGTGCGTGTGTGTGTGTGTTTGTGTGTGTGTGTGTGTGAGAGAGAGAGAGAGGCAGGCAGGCAGACAGACAGACAGACAGACAGACAGACAGGCAAACAGACAGACAGACAGACAGATGCACCTTTCTATTATTAAAAAGAGCCCTCAACATGCACAGTGAGTCAGACTGGATAGGGGCAGGCGGTGACATGCGCTGCGCTGTGTGGGTGTGAGTGCAGTCGCTGTTTTTAAGGTTGCCTTTCTGTCAACAAAATGTGTTTCCACACAGAACAGAAAAGAAAAGAAAATCCCAAGTGGCAAGCTACCTAGCTATGATCAAACCGTTATCTATAAGACGACCGCTATAGCCGAGTGCTTAAGACCGTTCGACTTCCACCCCAGGGGTCCGTCTATCAAGTCGAGGGTTCGAATATTGGCGATGGCGTCTGGTGAGTTAGTTAAAGATGGGATTTATACGATCTCCTTGTTTAACGTCAAGTGCAGACCTGCCAGTGCCTTAATTCCCTTCGTGTATGATCTTCAGTTTAATGTCTATTCCAATTTAGTGATTTTAGACGGGAAAAAGTAATATAAACAAGATATACACATGCAGATGATCATAAGTAATATGCACGGTAAAGATCCAGACATTCGTTTCAGGGTTCGGTGGGTTACGGAGTCACCAGCATACCCAGCATACATCTAATCCTCGAAGTCGGAATGCGGCTACCTTCATAGAAGACAAAAACAGTCGCATACGTGAAATCCCACCATTGGTGAACCTCGGAGCTCTAGCCGAGGAACGAAAAAACAACCCAACAAAAAACACGCCCCCCTCCCTCCACTACCACAAACACAACAACACAACACTCACACACCACACACACACACACACACACACACACCACACACACACACACACACACACACACACACACACACACACACACAACACACACACACACACACACACACACCACACCCCACACACACACACACACACCACCAAACCCACTGCATTAGACACCCTGACACGAATGACAACATTGCCCTATATCATGTTTGTGATTCCGAGAATAATATACGTCCAGTTGGTGTCAAGAGATACCAACAATAAATAATAACACACACACACGCACACACACACACGCGCACACGCACACACACACACACACACACACCACACCACGCACGCAACACACACACCACACACACACACACACACACACACACACACACACACACACACAGTTGTGCTCAACTCTGAACGGAACTGATACACGGTGCAGCTTTACGAATAACTAATGTCTGCCTTTAAGAATGTAAGATCCGGGCAACGAGTATAGACACGCATATCATTATGTACATGCAAGGCGCACGTACATACTCCTGTGCGCGTGCACGCACACACACCACTCACACATACCCACACACATTCACTCACACACACGCAGCACACACGCACACACACACACACAAGTTTGACTTGACACACACACACACATCACACACAGCACGCACGCACGCACACACACACACACACACACACTACACACACACACACACACTCACCACACACACACACACGCACGCACGCACGCACGCACACACACACACACACACACACACACACACACACATGCAATGCATGCGTGTGTGCGCGGGAAAAAAAATGGATGGACGATTATTGAATGTGTAGTGTATGATTGTAGAAAAACAACTTTCATTCTTTATTTTTTAATTTCATTCTTTTATTTCGAGGAAAATGGAATAAGCATTCATCTGGTTGTTGTTGGTGGGTTGTTTTTTTTACAGCCAATCCCTGTGTGCACGCAGTTTTGTAAATTTGGTCACCAGTTCCCACCAGTGACTGATAGCCTAGTCTTCCGACAATTTCTGGACAAATACAATTTTGTTTCAACCAACAACAACAAAAATACTCATCCGAACATTTGATCACAGTCTAGGCCAGTGCGCAGGAGGGGGGGGGGGGGGGGGGGGGGGGGGGGGGGGGGGGTGGTGTAAGAATTGAGGTTAAAAAACACAGTGGAAAAAGAAATGTCCTGCCAAATGAAAAAAAAGAAAAAAAGGACCCTCGGCTAAAGAAAAAAATGCCGTCTCTATGTGTTGATGAATTATGGGGTAGTGGGGGCATTTTCTTTGAAAAGCTTTGGGTGTGTAGTGTAGTGTAGTGTAGTGTAATGCAGTGCAGTGCAGTGGGAAAAACCTGCCATGCCGCCCCATGCCTTTAGTGCACCGCTAGTTGAATACAATGCAGTAGAGCTTTCCGGTGGGTTTTTTTGTTTGTTTGTTTGTTGTTGTTGGTTGGTGTTGGTTTGTTGTTGTTGGTGGTGGGGGGGGGGGGGGGGGGGGGGGGGGGGGGGTAGTTGTTTGGTTTTTGTTCCTCGGCTAGAGAGATTCACCAATGGTGAGATTTTGCGTTAATTATTCGACCGTTTTCGCCCACCATGAAGGTAGCCACATTCCGACTTCGGGGATGCATGCTGGGTATGTTCGTGTTTCCGTAACTCACCGAACGCTGACATGCACGACGGGATCTTTATCGTGCATATTTGATCTTCTGCTTGTATATATACGCGAAAGGAATTAAGGCACTGGCAGGTCTGCATTTGAAGTTGAGTTGGGATATCGTAAAAATCCACACTCTTAAATTATCAGACGCAGCCGAGATTCGAACCCACGACTTGATGGACGGACCCATGGGATTGAAGTCGAAGGTCTTAACCACTCGGCAGAGCGTTCGTCGCTGTCGTGTTTTGAAAACGTTAGTGTCTGCGCCGTTGCTTTGTATGAGTGTGCACCTGGGTTTGTTACAGTTCTTGATGAAACCCTTGACGCTGGGGGCAACAGCAAAGTGAGAGGCTGTATGACCAGTGGCTTTCTTTCCCATTCGTGGAATTCCACTTTACAGCTTAAGTCTTTTAGTGATCGACTATGACTCTCTGACTAGGAGGCTTGACACGCACAGTCCTTATGTGCTGCAGCCCTGTGGGCTGGTTGGCCTTTGGAGAACATCTCCAACGCTGACTGTCCTTATGCCCACTTGGCCGAGAGAGTGGGGATGTACTGTGGGCAAGGCATCTCCACTATAATCAAATTTCTGCCTCATTTCTGAAACAGCAGCTGCCTCCTCTGCTGTTTTGGAGATCATCTTCGAACACACGGACAAACATAAAGCTTTCAAAACAGTGCATTGTAGCTTTTGGGTTGTTTTTTTAAAAATATATTTTGAATCATCAGTGTCGGCATTGCTTTTTAGTAAAGTGTTCTCTCAATCAGATGTGCTCACAGTCCAAAACAAAAATCTGTTGAAAAGTAATTTTGTTGTTGTTGTTGTTCTTCTTCTTCATCATCATCATCATCATCATCATCATCATCATCATTATCATCATCACCCTCTTCCTCCTCCTCCACCTTCTCCTCCTCCTCCTCCTCCTCCTCCTTCTCTCTCTTCTTCTCTTCTTCTTCTTCTTCTTCTTCTTTTCCTCCTCTCTCCTTCTTCTCTTCCTCCTCCTCCTCCGTCTTCTTCTCCATTCTCCTCGTCCCCTTCTTTTTCTTTCATGTTTCTACTGTAGTCATCCTAATCGCATTCTTCTTCAAGGTGATGGAAAAGCGAGTCTAAAGATATCAAAGTTTTATGTTTCCTGTTTTGGGGACAAGGCAAAAAGGAATGTGTGGTCATATACAGCCTTGCAAGGACAGAGCTTTATTATTGAACACGAAAACCTCCCTCTTTCTCTTTGTCTCAGTTTGTCTCTATCTGTCTGTATGCTTGTCTGTCGGTCGTCTGTCACTGTGTCTGTTTTTCTCTTCTCTCTCTCTCTCTCTCCTCCCCCCCCCCCCCCCATCACCCCCACATCTAATTCTACAGTTGACCTTGCCCTTTGCTACATTTTTATCGCTTTTTTAGTGTCCGTGTATTTGCTTACCTGGCTGCTGGCTGGCTGTGTGTGTGTGTGTGTGTGTGTGTGTGTGTGTGTGTGTGTGTGTGTGATTTCTGTCTGTCTGTCGTGTCCCTGTTTGTCTGTCTGTCTCTGTCTTTGTCTGCATCTCTCTCTGTCTGTCTGTCTGTCTGTCTGTCTGTCTCTGTGTGTGACATAGAAACTAAAGGTCATGTTTGGAATGATATATATATCTAATGCAAGTTCTCTCCCTGGCGTCTTTCAGGTCACACACGCTCGCAGCGCCGCACGCAGCACGCACACAACACATACTACACACATTACACACAACACACACGATGCGCTCGCACACACACATACGCACGTACGCACGCGTACACACACGCGCACACACACACACACACATACATACACGCACGCACGCACACTGAATGTGACACAAATTGTAAATCTTTATTTGCTTTTTTTTTTTTTTTTTTTTAATTTAGTCTAATATCACTTTGAGTGAACATACCTTGAATTAAAGTCACACACACACACACCACAACACACACACACACACCACAACACACACACACACCACACAACACACACACACACACAACACACACACACACACACACTACACACACACATACATACATACACACACACACACACACACACTACACTCGCGCGCGCGCCACAATACAGAAATACACACATACACTACACTCGCGCGCGCGCGTACAACACACACACACACACACACACACACACAGGTGAAGGGAACATAAAGGTGAGCCGACACTGGTACAGAAAGAGAAAGATGAAAGCAGAGCTGACGTAAAGTGTGTGTGTGTGTGTGTGTGTGTGTGTGTGTGTGTGTGTGGTGGAGGGGGGGCGGGAGGGGGGGGGGGGGCGGTTAGACTTGAGAGGAGGGTGTGGGAAAGGTGAGATGGGATGGGGGTGGAGAGAATTGGTTGGGGGAGAGGGAGGGGGAGGAGGAGGCGGTTTGCAGAGGACAAGGGGTGGGGGATGGATAGGCGGATAGAGGAGAGGGGAAAAATGGGAGGTGTGTGTGGGGGGAGTTGTTTGTGTCGCCTTGTCTTGAAGAAAGGGACCAGTGTGTATGTGTGTGAGTGTGAGTGTGTGTGTGAGTGTGTGTGTGGAGGGTGTGGTGTGGTATGTATGTGTGTGTGGAGGGGGGTGTTTGTGTTGGTGTGTATGTTTGTGAGTGTGTTGTATGTGTGTGTTTATTGTGTGTGTATGTATGGTGTGTGTTTGTGTATGTTGTGCGTGCGTGTTTGTGTATGTATGTATGTGTGTTTGTGTGTATGTGTGTGTGTAGGGGGGTGTTTGTGTATGTGTGTATGTATGTGTGTGTTTGTTTGTGTATGTATGTGTGTGTGTATTGTGTGTGTGTGTGTGTGTGTAGCGCACACGCCCGTGCATGCATATAATGTGTGTGCAAGGGTCAAGTCAAAGTTTTATTTCCAGATGGTACATTGATTAAGCAATACATTTGCTTTTTTCGTCAAGCCATCCATCTAGGAAAAACAAAAGTGTGGTTTGATGTGTGTGAGAGAGAGATGGAGAGAGTGTGTGTGTTTGTGTGTGTGTATTTTTTATTTACTTATTTTATTCTTTTATATCGAGGATAATGGAATAAGCACTTATATGTGCCTTTTTACATCCAGTCCCCGCGTGTATTCGGTTTTGTAAATTCTGTCATCTGTTCCCACCGGCACACAATGGCCTACTCTTACGAAAAGCGGAACAGGATTTAACGTATGCGCAAGATGTTCTGCGTGCGTTCGCACACGGGGCCTCGGTTTATAGTCTCATCCGAAGGACATTAGGGGAGAGTGGAGTCTGCACTGATGTTAACTCCAGGGAAAATACGTGCATGGATGCGTGCGTGAGAGAGGAGAGAGAGAGAGGAGAGAGGGGGGGGGGAGGGGGGGGGGGAGGCAAGGGAGATAGAGAGGGCAAGGGGGGAAGGAGAGCTTCAGACATATCAAGTTACCCCTTCTCTCTCTCTCTCTCCTCACTCACTCACACACCACACATACACACACCACACACACACACGCACGCACCACGCACGTCACACACACACCACACACACCCACGCACACACACACACACACCACACGCACGC
>CM054141.1:66887074-66909574 GCA_028751875.1 Rapana venosa
AAACACACACTCCCACACACACCACCACACAAACTCAAACACACCCACACACAACACACCACACACACCACACACCAAACCACACCAAACAACACTCCCCAAAACACACACACACAACACACCCAAAAACCCACAACACCCCCACCACTCACAACACACCATCAAAAACCACTCACACCACACACACACAAACACCCTCAACACACACTCAAACACACACTCACACACACACCGCTCACACACACCACACACACACTCACACACACACACACACAAACCAAACACTCCACACACACTCAAAAACACACTCACACACAAAACAGCTCACTCACAACACACCAACTCACACCACACTCAAAAACACACTCCACACACACTCAAACACACCCCACCACACACACCTCACTCTCTTTCTCGCTTCGCTCGTGGAAGTCAGTAGTAAAAAGAAATTTTAATGTGGTGTGTGTGTGTGTGTGGTGTGTGTGTTGTGTGTGTGTGTGTGTGGTGTGTGTCTGTGGTGTGTGTGTGTTTTGTGTGTTGTGTGTGTGTGTGTGGGTGTGTGAGTTTCTGTGTGGGGTGGTGGGGGGGGGGGGGGTGTGTATGTGTTGTGGGTGTTGTGGTGTGGGGGTTTTTGTGTGGTGTGTGGTGTGTGTGTTTGTTGTGTGTGTGTGTGGGGGTGTGTGTGTGGTTGTGTTGTGTGTGTGTTGTGTGTGAGTGTTGTTTTTGGGGTGGGGTGTATTGGTGTGGTGTTGTGTGTGTGTTGTGTGGTGGGTGTTGTTTTGGGGTGTGTGTTTTGTATGTGTGTGTGTGGGTTTTAGGGGTTGTGTGAGTGTGGGGTGTTGGTTGGTGTTTTGTGTGTTGTGTGGTGTGTGTGTTTTGTGAGGTTGTTGTTTGTGGAGTGTGGGTGTGTTGTGTGATGTGTGTGTGTGTTGTGTGTGTGGTGGTGTTGTTGGTGGTGTGTTGTGTGTGTTGTGGGGTATGTGTGGGGGTGTGTGTTGTGTGTGTTGTGTGTGTGTTGTGTGTGTGGTGTTGGTGTGTGTGTGTGTTTTGTGGGGTGTGTGTGTGTGTGTGTGTGTTGTGTGAGTTGTGTGTTGTGTGAGTGGGGTGTGTGTGTGTGGTGTGTGTGTGTGTGTGTGTGTGTGGTGGGTGTGTGTGGTGGTGTGAGTGTGTGTGTGGTGTGTGTGTTATGGTGAGTGGTGTTGTGTATGGTGAGTGGTGTGGTTGGGGTGTGTGTGTGTGTGTGGGGGTGTGGTGTGTATGTGTGAGTGTGTGTGTTGTGTGTGGGGTGTTGGGGTTTTGGTGTGTGTGTGTTATGTGGAGTGTGTGTGTGTTGTGTTTTGTTGGTGGTGTGTTTTGTTGGGGGTGTATGTGTGATGTGTGTGTGTGTGTGTGTGTGTTGGTGTGTGTGTGGTTGTGTTGTGATGGTGTGTGTGTGGTGTGTGTGTTTGGGGTGAGTTGTGGGGTGTGGTGTTGGAGGTGTTGGTGTGTGTGTTTTTGGGTGTGTTATGTGTGGGTGGTGGGTGTTTTGTTTTGTTGGTGGTGTGGTGGGTGTGTGTGTGTGTGGTGTGTGTGTTGGGGGGTGTTGTGGTGTGTGTGGGGTTTGTGTGTGTTGGTGTGTGTGGGGTTTTGTGTTGTGTGAGTGTGTGTGTGTGTGTGTGTGTGTTTGTGTTTTGGGTGTGTGGTTGTGTTGGGTTTTGTGGGTGTGTGGTGTGGTGTGTGTGGTAGTTTGTGGTGTGTTGGTTTGGTGTGTGGGGGTTTGGTTTGGGGGGTGGGTGTGTGGGTGTGGAGGGAAAATTGGTGTTTTTGTTGGTGGAGTTGTTTGGGGAAGGGGGGTTTGTTGTGTAGGGGGGTGTGGGTTGTTTTTGTTTGAGTGGGGTTGGGTTGGTTGTGGTGTGTGGGTGTGGGTAATTTTGGGTGTGTTGTTGGGTTGTGGGTTGGTAGGTGTGTTTGTTGGTGTGGTGTTTGGTTTGGGTTGTGTGGGGGGTGTTGGGAGTGGGTTGTTTGGGGATGTGGTGGGGTGTGTGGGGGGTTTTTTTGGGGTTGGAATGGTTGGTTTTGGGGGTTTGTGGGGGTGTGGGGGGTTGTTTTTTGGTGTTGTATTGTGTTGTTTTTTTGAGGGGGTGGGGGTATGTTGGTGTGTGGTGTGGTGTGAGTGTGGTGTGTGTGTGGTGGGGGTGTGTGGGTTTTGTGTTTTTGGTTTTTGGGGGTGTGTGGGGGTTGTGGGTTTTTTTTTGGTGGGGGTTTTTGTGTTGTGTTGTTTTTGTGGTGGGGGGGTTTGTGTTTGTGTGGGATTTTTTGTGTGTGTGTGGGTGTGTGTGTGGGTTAGTTTGGTGTGTGTTGTTTTTGGTGTGTTGTGTGTGTGTTGTGGTGGTGGGTGGTTGTAGTTATGGGGTGTGTGTGTGTGTGGTGGTGGGTGTTTGGGGGTGTTTTGAGGTGGGGGGGTGGTGTTGGGGTGTGTGAGTAAAGGTTGGTGTGTGGTGTTGGTGTGGGTGGGTGTGTGAAGATTTGGGTTGGGGGTGATGTTTTTGGGTTGTTGGGTTTGGTATGTTTGGTTGGGTTGGGGTGGGGTGGGGTTTGGGGTGTAATGTTGTTTGGGTTTTTGGGTTTGGAAGGGTGTTGGTTGGGTTGGTTGGGTTGGGGGGGAAAAAGGGGGTTTTTGAATCAAAAAATAGGAGAGTTTAAAAAATAGTTGGTGTAGACATCCATTGGAAGAATTGAACAAGGTTGGATTTTATATAGGAAAAGAAAAAAGGTATGACCTGTATTTAAAAAAAAAAAAAAATCATGAAATTTATTTATGGTGTGTGGCCATAAATGAGTGAAAAATTTTCCAAACCCAAACCCAAATTTCCCCAACACACACCCACAAAATCATAAAAACCACACAAAACAAAACCAACAAAAACCCCCAAAAAAAAATTTCCACCCCCCCCCTTTTCCATCCCACACACACACACACACCCCCAAAAACCCTCACACACACACACACACACACACACACACACACACACACACACACACACACACGAGAGGTACCATCATAGACGAACAAAAATGATCACCCCTGTCCACCCCCGAACCCTCCCCCCCCCCTAAAAAAAAAACCCAACAAAAAACAAACAAACAAAACAACAACAACCATCCAACCAACCAAACAAACAAAAACCCAACAACAAACACCACCATCACAAAACAACAACAACACAACAAAAATAACAACAACAAAAACCCCAACCCACCCCCCAAGAAAACCCCCAACCCCAACAACAACAAAAACAAACCCAAACAAAACCCAGCCCAACAATCAATACCCCCACACTACCACAGACAATACCACCACAAACGCCCTCACAGAAAACCCAACAACAGCAAAACACCAAACAAAAATACCAGAAAATGACAACAACAACAACAAACAAAAAGATAATGCTGTACATTTTTTGTTGTTGATTGTATAACTATCATCCGTTTCTTGCCAATTTTCTAACCATTCATGTTGTTTTAAAAAGACATTCCCCTGA
Source organism: Rapana venosa (assembly GCA_028751875.1). Classification (NCBI taxonomy): domain Eukaryota; kingdom Metazoa; phylum Mollusca; class Gastropoda; order Neogastropoda; family Muricidae; genus Rapana; species Rapana venosa. The sequence goes on from CM054141.1 coordinate 66,890,596, forward strand.
ACTGTTACAGGCTGTAAAGAACATAGTATTAAAGAACATAGTATTAATTTAATTAATATTTGTCTTATACAACATGTTATAACAATTTGACTTATATTATTAAAATGCGTGAGCATGGGTACGAATGTTTACAATGTGCGAGCGTACGTGCGCGTGCGCGAGTGACTGTGTATGTGCGGACGTACGGGTTTACTTGTGCGCCCATGAGTAAAGTGATTTTTGTTGGGGTGGGTTTGTGGCTGGCAGAGATATTGCTGATTTGTGGTGCATTTTATCTCATGATGGGTGCGTGCTGATGTTGGACAGTGTGTGTGTGTTTTAAATATTATGTTTAAATGTTTATTGTTTTTTATGTATGGCGAGTACCCCGCCGGAATTTCTCTGTCTTTGAGATAATAAAGCTTTTGAATTTGAATTGAATTGAATTGAATTGTAAAAAGTTGGTGTTGTGTTGAAAAGAGCTGATAATTGGCTGCTAACTCTCTCACTCTTCTTTCTTCACAAGGTGTCTGAAATTCTAAGTGGTTTTTATTTCTGTTTGTTGTTTTATCTTTAAGGGAGAGGAGGGGTAGGATTGGTAAATGTCTTATCGTTGTGCGTGTTTGTGAATGTGTATGTGTGTGATTTCTCTCTTTCTCTCTGTTTCTGTCTCTGCTCTGTCTCTCTCTTTCACACACACAAACTTTGAAACCTTCACCTTCACCTTTAACTATCCCGTAGTCTAGTACTAGACTGTTGAGGCACCCCTGAAGATTTTTGCAACCAGCTTCCTCCACTCCTCATCTGTAAACCAGTTCCCACCTATTATTACAATGAAGAAGAACAGGAGAATGGACCAAGAAGGCATAAAAAACAAGGAGGTGACAGGAAGAAAAGGAACAAGACAAAAACAAAGAGAGGGATAGAAAAGAGGGAATATCTAGCACAGGATTTCCAGAAGGTGGAGGGGATGCTTATACTGACAGATCCCCGGCATCCCTACGGGAGTGTAGCTGTGTACTAGTCTGTTGGGAGCAGCAAACCTGGTCAATTGGAAATTGATAACACGACATAGTAGAAACGGTATCGGAGTGTATCAGCTATCAGTGGTACTCATGTGACAGTCATATTTCATTTTCATCTTGTTTAGTCCTACCGACCTCGAAGGCCATATCAGGGCTGTCACCTCATTCGTGTTGAGCAACTCCAGTAACATTCACCTCAATCCACACCTTCCAAATCCCTTCAAATATTCAAAACCGTCAATATGAAAAAAAAAAAGTTAAATGACAAAAATATCTGAGTCATTTCATTCCGAAAGGCCAGTAAAACCAGGCTGTGCCGAGGATGCCAGCCATTCCGCTTAATTCATCATCCCCACCTTACCACACACACACACACACACACACACACACCACACACACACACACACACACACACACACACACACACACACACACACACACACACACACACACACACAAGCGGACAAAGGATAATGCATAACTTCAATGTTCTAAAACGACTCATAACAAAAGTGCTATAATATGTGAAATATTTGCTTGAAAAGAAAAAAACAACCGGCAGGCGAGTGGAGTGAAAGGCATTACAAAATAAGCAAGATCATAGGAAAGATCATAGGAAAGGAAAAAGACAGAAAGAAGAGAGAGTGATAGAAAAGGGGAAATTTCTTGCATAGAGGTTTTTAGAAGGTGGGGATGCTATAATATACAGGGAGAGTCCCCGGCATCCTCACGGGAGCAAGTGACAGAGGTAGCAGCAGCAGGAGTGAGAGAGAGAGAGAGAGAGAGAGAGAGAGAGAGAGAGAGAGAGAGAGAGAGAGAGAGAGAGAGAGACAGACAGACAGACAGACAGACAGACAGACAGACAGACAGACAAAGAGAGACAGAGAGAGACAGAGACAGAGAGTGAGAGTGAGAGAGAGATAGAGTGAGAGAGAGAGAGAGAGATGAGAGTGAGAGAGAGAGAGAGAGAGAGAGATAGCGAAAGTGAGAGAGAGAGTGAGAGATGATCTTTTTAAAGGCAAGAGGAAACAAAGAGAGACCACGGGAGCTTTTTTTTTTTTTATAAAGGAAACAGGAAGCAAAGGAAGGCAGACAGGAGCTTTTTTTCCCTTTAAAAAAAAAAGAAGGAAATCTGGCGAAGCTATGAGGATTGTTAAGAGAACACGCTTGATGTGTGGTCCTATTTCAGTCTGTGATATGAAATATGTGTGCAGCTGACTTTCAGAAATCTGCGACTGAGAAAAAGAGGTCAGTGAAGGTCAGTTGTTCGCTTAGGTTGTCGGACTCTTGTGTGTCAGAATAAAGTAGGCCTGGTTTTGTGAGAGAAAAAAAATCCCACTTGATATGCCTCTAACTCCATGTCAAAGTTGTGAAATCATGATGTATGTGTGTTTTTATTCCTTTTATTCAAATTTTCATTTCGATGATAATGGAATAAGTACTCACGCGCTTATTTACATCCCTGTGTGTAGGCTGTTTTGTAAATTTTGTCATCTGTTTCCACGGGCGCACAATAGCCTACTCTTCCGAAAAGCGAAACACGTTTTAACGTGTGCGCAAGGTGTTCTGCGTGGGTTAGCACACGAGAGCTAGGTTTATAGTCTCATCCGAAGGACTTTTGGGGGGAGTGGAGTCTGCACTGATGTTAACTCCATGGGAAAATAACCCCTTGAACGGGAATCGAACCCGGGTCAGCAGTGTGTGTGTGTGTGTGTGTGTGTGTGTGTGTGTGTGTGTGTGTGTGTGTGTAATATATATAAAGGGGACATTACCGTGACGCACCCAACAACACAGAGGCACAGATTGGGTGGGAAGTCTAGACAGACAGATAAAAAAAAATCCCCTGGCAACAGATGGGCATCTGGGAGTCCTGACCTGAATGTGACCCAGTCCCCTTTCAGTGCCTCAATTAATAAAAAAGAACAGAAAAAAAGAAATACAGAAAAGGGGAAAAAAAGAAAAAGAAAGGGAGGGGGACCACTTTCCAGAGGAAGGTTTTTCTCTCCTCATCTTCTGCAGTCTGCCTCTTTCCTGCAGTCTGCCTCTTTCCTGCAGTCTGTGCCTCTTTCCTGCAGTCTGTGCCTCTTTCCTGCAGTCTGTGCCTCTTTCCTGCAGTCTGTGCTTCCCTTGACAGTGGTTGCCCTACACTGGAGCAGAGCAGACTTGGCTTACATAGAGAAGATAGCGATGATAATAATAATAATCATGATGATGATAATAATGATAATGATGATGGTAATAATAATAATAATAATAATAATAATAATAATAATAATGATGATGATGATGATGATGATAATGATAACAACAGCAACAACAACAATGATGATGATGGTGATGGTGATACTACTACTACTACTACTACTACTACTACTACTACTACTACTACTACTACTACTACTACTACTACTACGACTACTGCTGCTGCTGCTGCTGCTGCTGCTGCTGCTGCTGCTGCTGCTGCTGCTTCCAATAATAATAATAATAATAATAATGGATGATGATGATGACGGCGATATATACAATTGACGATTATAATGGTGGTGATGATGACGATGACAAATACAGATGATGATGATGATGATGATGATGATGATGATGATATAAGAACAGGCAGGTTTTTTAAACTAAGAAACTGCACTTATTTTGCGGGTGGTAGGACGGGAAGAAAACGCGTGTGTGGCTCGGAATCTGGCAGGAAGGGGTGTGTGGTAAACAAAGAAGTCCCTCTGCCCTTGAGGAACGATGTCTAGTTTCTGATCATCCGTAATTCACGTCACTTATAACTGGGTCCTCTGTGTACAAGCACTGCACTAAGACTGGTATCACTTAAAGTGGAAAGACGTTAAAATTGAAGACTTACTGCACTAAGAGTGTGACTACATCCCAGTCAGTCTCGGCCTCTCCCTCTGTCGCACTTTCTGTCTGTCTCCTTCTTCTTCTTCTTTTGTTTTTCTGTCTGTCTCTTAATTATTATTGTTGCTTTTTTGTCTCTGATACTGCATGCGTAGCCGAAAATGTGTGCCATTTTCACACAAAATTCAGTTCACACACGCAAACGCATGCATAAACATGTAGGTACACATGCGCGCAAGTACAATGTCAAGCATATGTGCAACAGCTGGTTTTTCTCAATAAGGTTATTAAGCCAGCAGCGGTTCTGCAAGCTGTCGTCTGCTGTCAACTGCCAGGGAGCGTGCACGTGGGGGAAAGTGCACTGTCAGTTATCGGGAATTTCGTGTTCGTTAATAATGTTATGGGCAATCAAGTATTTGGGACAATTTTGGCGTCGTTAAGTTTTGATTGTCAGAGTTTTTGATAGTTGCTTTTTCAATAGATAAAATTATCTTCAAAAACCTACTTTTCCCCTGATGTATCCAGATCTATCAGTTGTCGAGCACTAGACATGGTTAGATCACACCATCTCCGGGGTTGGGGGGTAGGGGATTCTAGTTATTTTTACAGTTCTCATCCGCATAATACACATATCTGTCACAAGCCAGTTTTGTAAATGGACAGAAGAGTGACTGAGATACCAACTGGACCTTTATCAGAAACGATCTGACCCTAACGAAAGGATGTCGCAATGGTTTGGCCATCAGCTGCTCGTGCAAGCTTACTGTTCATTTCTCACGTCTATTTTATGTTGGTTTTTGTTTTGTTTTGTTCCGGCTACCACTCCCAGGTTCCCACCAATGGCCAGGTTTTGCGTTTGCCTGTGCAGCCGTTTTTGCCCGCCGACTTCGGGGATGTGTGCCAAGTGTGTTCGTGTTTCCGTAACCCACCGAACACTGACATGCACCACGAGATCTTTAACGTGCACATTTGATCTTCTGCATGTATATATATATATATAATATATATATATATAATATATATATATAATTATATAATATAAGGAAGGTGGCAGGATGGTTAAGACGTTTGCCTGCCAACATGTAAACCGTGAGGTTCTGGGTTCGATTCCCAGCCTCGCCCTTTCTTCCCAGTTTGACAAAAAAATCGAACTGAATATCAAAGTCCTTCGGATGACACTATAAACCGAGGCCCCGTGTGCGAACGCATGCAGAACATCTTGCGCACAGGTTAAATCCTGTTCCGCTGTTCGAAAGAGTAGGCCATTGTGTGGCGGTGGGAACAGATGACAAAATTTACAAAACCGCATACACACGCATAAAAAAGTCATCTGAGCGCTTTGATTTGTTGCTTTACAAGATTCAGCGCTATATAAATTCCATACATTATATATATATATATAATACACGAAGGGAATCAAGGCACAGACAAATCTGCTTTTGAAGATGACCTGGGAGATTGTAAAAAAATCCCCACCCTTAATTCACCAACGCCGCCGAGATTCGAACCCACGACTTATGGACCCGTGAGATTGAAGTCGAACGGTTTTAACCACTCACTCGGCTTTAGCGCCTGTCATATTATCTTTCATCATTATAATGACGAACACAGACTACCCAGCAAAGTCGAGCATGAGGTGTAACCTCTTCCTGTGATAGGCATATCATCATGTTACCAAGCCACACCCCGCGGGGAGTGGAGGAAGCTGGTTGCAAAATCTTCATTGGTGGCGCCCCCCCCCCCCCCCCCCCCCTCCACGGTCCGCGGGACTAGGGGATAGGTGAAGCGAGGTGAGGTGAGGAAGCCACACAGATGTTGTATTCCTCTGAGGGATGGTTTACCAGTCACCCAGCTTCACTGTGTCCCTGTCAGCGTATAGGTATGGTGGAGGTGTTGTTGCTCAGCTTCAGTCTTCATGTCAAGGTGTATGGCAGCACACACAAGATAGGCCACGGCACGAGTGTTATGCCTTTATCATTTTAAAAAACTATACGTGAATAAAAATTGTCTACAGGAAAATTTTGATGTGGGTCTTTCTTGTTCTAGATAGACACATAGATCAGACAGATTGATAGACAAAAAGATAGATAGACAGATGGATAAATATATAATAATAGATAGATAGATAGACAGACACAGACAGATAGAAGAGTGAGGAACATATATAGATTGTAATAGATAGATAGACAGACATAGACAGAAGACAGACGACAGATAGATAGATAGATAGATAGATAGAATAGACAGACAGACAGACAGACAGAAGTAAAGATAACAGACAGATAGACAACAGACAGATAGACAGACGAGAAAATTTTGATATGAGGTCTTTCTTGTTCTAGAACAGACAGACAGACAGACAGACAGACAGACAGACAGACAGACAGACAGACAGATAGATAATAGACAAGAATAATATGAATACATGATCAGATAGATGATATGATATATAGAGATGAGAGACAGAAGAAGACAGAAGACAGAGAGATAGAGAGATCGCGTATGAGAAAGACAGTAGACAGACAGATAAACTAAGAAACAATAGATAGATAGATATAGATATATAGATTTTACACAACAGACAGAAGGTAGTAACGACAATAGATAGATAATAAAGCATAATCGACAAGAGATGAACAATAAGGCAGACAACAGACAGAGAACAATAACGAACACTCCGTATATTCTCCAAAAGGTTACGATTGTACAGAGACATCTTCTGTGACAACAATGAAATAATTATGGTGCTATATCTGTATGATAAAACGCACTACAGTATATACAAAACGAGTAAGAAGCAATACAGTACATCACAAAGCAATACACGCTACACTACGATCTGATACTATTTAAGGCAATACAAAACACGACATGAAAATACAATAGAACGCAACACAATACACTACACTTCGAACCAAAGGAATACAGTGTACACACTATCTTTGAGCAGACTATACCTACATTCCAGTACAACTAGATAAGTACTAGTCCAGCAAACGAATGTGACCAGTAGGTCCATTGTACGGCCCATCTGATAACAGAGCGGTATACACTATGATGTAATAGATAGAATATAGGCCCAGTAAAGCTAAGCGCGCGTCACATTGCTCCATCCCTATCACTGCTCCACAACATTCTTTCCTACCTTGACAATGGAACAGCCATCAGCCACATCAGTATTTGGTTAATCCTGGCGATTTCTTCTGTTCGGGAACTGGGTTAGATACCCGTGGCCATTGTATTGTATTGTATTGTATTGTATTGTATTGTATACTGCTTTAACTCATTGGAGTCGCAGTGAAATGGATCCCGCCATTTTGTGGTGACGCATGATTTTGGCTATATTTGAAAAATTCAGCAGACTTACCCAACATAATAATGACATACTCATTATATATCATTGAAAAGTTTATAATGTCTTCTTTTGAGATTGTTTCACAGTTTTTTAATAGATGACTGTATTTATTTTTTACAAATTTCCAAAATATGTCGCTGAATGCTGAAAAATAAAAAGTTTTGAAAATTAGGGTTGGTATCTTAAATGGCTTGAACTATTCATCAACTAGTCCCCTTGAACCAATGTGATGATTTTTCACCAAAGTAAACTTCCCTGAAGCTGGCTGAATCCATATGATATCACTTTTTGTACAACAGACTTATTTTTTTTAAAGAATCATAACACTGGGTGCCTGAAATCCCAAAGATATCACTTGTTGACATGTCAAAGAAAACTGGCCAACAGATAAAAACTAGGCAAGCTTATGGTCAAGGAAAGCAACTGTGTTTAGAAAAATGATTGCCCTACAGGCCAGAGTAATTTCCCTTGAGTTAACCATTACTTTGTGTTTTTGAAAAAAATCGTAAGTCTGCCGAATCTTAAGCTTCGGCACGTCACAGTAAAGGAAAAGAGTGCCGAATCTTAAGCTTCGGCACAACCTCAATGAGTTAAATCACGGCAGATTTCTCTGCGTGAAATTCGGGCTGTTATCCCGGGGAAGAGAGTGCGTCGCCACAAGAGCAGCGCCACCTATTTTTGTTTCTTTTCCTGTCTGCAACTGTATTTGTTTCCCTATCAGAGTGGCTTTTTTCTACAGAATTTTTCCAGGGACAACTCCCTTGTTGCCGTGGGTTCTTTTACGTGCGCTAAACAATTATGTGCAACACAATAGGACCTCGGTTCATCGCCTCATCCGCAAGACTGTGTCTGGTGTATGCATGTATGTATGTAGTCCAGGCGTCCACACGTTTTATTTACTTTATTTATTTTATTCTTTTATTTTGAGGATAATGGAATAAGCACTCATGTGCCTTTTTTAATACCTTGTAGTCCCTGTGTGTATGGGATTTTGTGAATTTTTGTCATCTGTTCCCACATCCACACAATGGCGTACTCTTTTGAAAAGAGGAACAGGCTTTAACGTGTGCGCAAGATGTTCTGCGTGTGCTCCCACTAGGGGCCTCGGTTTATAGTCTCATCCGAAGGACTTTTGGGAAGAGTGGAGTCAGCACTGATGTCAACTCCAGGGGAAAAATCCCCCTGAACGGAATCGAACCCAGGTCAGCAGATCACGAGCGCAATATGCTACACTCTCCCCCTCCTCCCCCTCCTTCCCTCGTGGATCAGTGGTCTAAAGGTAACGGCACATGTACCCCTTTAGAAAGCAAGAAATCGCAGTTTCCATCCTCGATAGGACCCGAATTTTCCCTCTATCTTCTAAATCTTGAGTGGTGGTCTGGGTGCTAGTCTTTCGGATGAGACGGTAAACTCCAGTGTGCAGCAAACATAAGAAACCACGGCAATAAGAGTGTTGTCTATGGCAAAATTCTGCCGATAAAAAAAGGCACGCTCTTTGGGAAACAAATACACATACTGACAGTAAAAGAATTGTTTTAAAAAATGTGATGGTGGCGCTGATCTTGTGGCGACACGCTCTTCCCCAAAGCAGAACAGCCATGGATGTCACGCCGAGAAATCTGCCGTGACTGGCAGCGGTATACGGGTCAGGTGTACGGGGCCGAGAAGTGACTGTCAAGACATCGGCTTTGTGTGGTTTTAAGTTGACAGTGTTTCCAAGAAAGTGTCCCAGCGTACAGGATACTGCGTATTGCTAAGCTGCGCCGGATCCCCCCCCCCCCCCCACCCCCCCCCCCCCCACCCAACAACCCCCCCCACCCACCCCAAAACCCCCTCCCCCCCCCTCCAAAAAACCCCACCCCAATCTGCTTGGCAGGTGCTTGATTAACTGCGTGAGAAATACGTTGGCTTTCTTCTTCTTCTTCTTCTTCTTCTTCAACAACTGCCTTTGTCTGTCATATAAGCGACAATGCATTGCGCCGCCGTTAAGCGCCTGAGAGCATCGATTTCAGCGTGGGAGAGAATTGTGATTGTAGGTTTTTCTGGGATACAAAAAAAGGAAAGAGAATGGACGAAGAAGGAAGAAAGTAGACAAGAATGGGGGTGACAGGAAGAAAAGAGAACAAGGCAGAAACAGTAAGAACGCAGGATAGAAAAAAGGGAATTCCTAGCACAGAATTAACAGAAGGTGGGAGTTATACTGACACAGGCCCCTAGCTCCTAGCACCCCCACGGGGGAAATAATAATAATAATAATAATAATAATAATAATGTATGGAATTTATATAGCGCTGAATCTTGTAAAGTAAACAAATCAAAGCGCTTGCATTCAAATCATTCATACGCATGCAACCATCCATAAATATCAAGATAAACAAATATCAAATTTATATACACAACATACTTAGGTGGGGGTGGGTGGTGGAGGTGAAGGCAGCTATTGACAAGTAGGATCAGACAACAGGGGACGATCTCAAATAGCGTATAAGTGCGTTTTGAGGCTAGATTTGAAAGAATCAAAAGAAGTTGGTGTGACGTAAGGGGGCGTTTTCGTAGAAAAGAATATTAACGTGCATACTTTTTAAAGCATGTTTACTCAAGTTCTCTCTATATAAACACAATACAAATGTACATTAAACACCAAAAATATAATTTCTAACCCTCGCCCCCCACCATTTTTAACGACATATGTTATGCACATGAGCATAGTATTACTACATACACGAGTTTTCGAGCTTACTGCAGTAATTTGTGCATTACTTTTGTTACGAACTTCTAACTGGTACAAAGTACTGAAGGAGCAAGTAATCAATCAAAAACTATTCCGCACTTACCCAGTCAGGTAAGTTAACGTGTAGTCTTGATCTTCTCTGGCCATGGTTATAGTGTACATATAACAGTTACAAGTCAAGTCAAGTCAAATCAAGTCAATCAAGTCAAGTCAAAAACACTTTAATCATCCCATGAAGGGCAATTACAATACTGTTTCTGCTTACATAAAAACCCATGTTAACTTTGTATTTATAATATTATTCTTTTATTTTGAGGATAAAGGAATAAACACTCATGTGCTTTTTTAAAAAAAAATCCAGTCCCGGTGTGTACGCAGTTTTGTAAATGTTATCATCCGTTCCCACCGGCACACAATGGCTTACTCTTTCCGAAAAGTGGAACGGGTTTCAACGTGTGTTCATGATGTTCTGCCTGCGTTCGTACTCGGGACCACGGGTAAGACTCATCCGAAGGATGAGACTCCTGCTTTAGGAGGAGTGGAGTCAGCACTGATGTTAACTCCAGAGGAAAAAATCCTCTTGAACGAGATTCGAGTCCGGGTCAGCAGATCACGAGCGCAATGCGCATCACTCCACCAGGCTATCCCGTCTCCCTTTCTCTTGCTCTGTGTGTGTGTGTGTGTGTGTGTGTGTGTGTGTGTGTGTGTGTTTTGTGTGTGTGTGTGTTTTGTGTGTGTGTTGTGTGTGTGTGTGTGTTTTGTGTGTGTGTGTGTGTGTGGTGTGTGTGTGTGTGTTTCTGTCTGTGTTTTTCTGTGTGTGTGTGTGTGTTTGTGTGTGTGTTTGTGTGTGTGTGTGTGTGTGTTTCTTGTGTGTGTGTGTGTGTGTGTGTGTGTTTGTAATGGGGAAATGGTGTATTAACAGGAACGTTAGCGTCTCATTACAGCCTTATGTTATTTGCGTAATTGTTAAAATGTACGAATACCCCCCCCCCCCCCCCACACACACACACACACACGCACCACCCCCGCCCTGTTTAACCAAATTTGGAGGTGGTCGATCACTGTGGTGTGGCTTGTTTTAAAACTACAGTAATTGTAACTGGCTGCATGGGAATGAGTAGGATGAGTGAAAGCGCTTTGATTTGTTTTTTGTTTTTTGTGTGTGCAAGATATAGCGCTATATAAATTCCATGTATTATGATGATTATTATCATGATTACTTGGCGGAAAAATCTAAAACTATATAGACAGTAGCCCTTGTGGTCGGGCTGACCTCTGTGCATGTCATGATAACCCTGGTGTGTGTGTGTGTGCGTGCGCGCGTGTTTGTGTGTGTGCGTGCGCACGCGTCCGTGTTTGTGTGTGTGCGTGCGTGTGTGTATGTGCTTACATGCGCCCACGTGCGAGCGATCTCCCTTGGTTGACTCAGGGGGGGGGGAGAGAGAGAGTGCATACACACGTAGCCATAAGTCAGTATGAGAGAGATATTATGAAAGTTGGTCTGGGTTGCGAAATACCCAAATAGGAACTGAAATAGTCACTGTGTCGTTGGCAAATCAACGTCGCAATACATGGGACAGAGTACACACACACACACACACATACACCACACACACACACACACACACACACACATACACACACACACACCACACCACACCACACACAACACACACACACACCACACACACACACACACACACACACACACACACACACACACACACACACACACACACACACACACACACCACCACCACCACACACATACACACACACACACACACACACACACACACACACACACACACACAACACACACACACACACACACACACACACACACACACACACACACACACACACACACACACACACACACACACACACTTTTTCACTCTCTTTGTGGTTGTGTGCGTGCGTGCATGCGTGTGTGTGTGTGTGTGTGTGTGTGTGTGTGTGTGTTGTGTGTTTCTCTCTTTATGGTTGTGTGTGTGCATGTGTGTGTTGTTTGTGCAATACTTAAACAGACTGTCGCCACTTCCTGTTGTTTTATTGTTGTTGTTATGATTCTTCTTTTCTGTTTGCCATTAAACCAATATGCAGAGGCACAAGCACGCGCACGCACATATAAACAGCTAGTATGCATCTGTACAAGCATACATACGCACACATAAACACGGCATATAGCTAAGTACCTGCTCACACGTGCATGCATACATACATGCTTACATACGTGTTTACATGCATGCTTACATACACACAGTACAGTCATACACCCAATACAGTCATTCATACATACAACAATACATACATGTATACATACGCACATGTATACGTACGTACACACATACGTACGCACCTACTTACGTACATACATACATAAAAGGTAAAGGTGTCTCATAACCTATAAGGTCTTAGGGGAGCGAGGCATCAGAGACCTCAGCTTCTCCAAGGGCCAGCATATTGATGGCGGCGCCCATCTCCTCTCCCTCGCTGCTTTACCTTCCCTAACCCTAAAGAGAGCTGGGTGAACTGGGGGACTGCACTGAAGCCAAGGCGCGCAATCAGTCACCCATTCACTTTGTAACCACGCTCGATGCTGCTTAACATTGGCTTGGGGAAAGTGAGTGCTCTGAATCTGGACTATCCCATCCCCATACATATACATACTTTACACATTTATACATATATCAATGCCTACATACATGCTTACGTGCACACACACACAATACATACTACCAACCTACTTACCAACCAATCAACCAATCAGTCAGTTACCTAACCAATCCAGCAAGGTCATCAATATTTTATGTTGTTTCCAAATAATTCATTCATTTAACAAACCCATAACAAACCAAACTCACAAACAAAAATAATAAGCAGTAGCACATTAAAAGTGAGTACAAGCAGATGTGTTGTTTGTTTGCCTGCGAAACGTATATCGTGTTTCTTTTTGTTATTCAGACTTACAACTTGTTTGTTTTGGCTCGAATTGACTTCAGTTCTAAGTCCATTCACTACTTGGTGATGTAGACACACCCGCAGTCACACCACCACACTGATATACATACCCCATCTCTCTTGCTTTTTTCTCTCTGCCTGTGTGTTTGTGTCTGTCTGTCTGTCCGTCCGTGCGTCTCTCTCTCTATGCCTGTCTGTCTGTCTTAAACACACACACACACACACACACAGCCGCGCACACACACACACACACACACACACACACACACACACACACACACACACACACACACACACACACACACACACACACACACACTTGGGGGACGGGATAGCCTAGTGGTCAGAACATTTCGCTCGCAATCTGACGACCCGGGTTCGATTCCCTTTCAAGGGGGATATTTTCCCCTGGAGTTAACATCATCAGTGCAGACTCCACTCTCCCCTTAAGTCCTTCGGATGAGACTGTAAACCGAGGCCCCGTGTGCGAACGCACGCAGAACACCTTGCGCACACGTTAAATCCTGTCCCCCGCTTTTCGTAAGAGTAGGCCATTGTGTGCCGGTGGGAACAGATGACAGAATTCACAAAACCGCATACACACGGGGAGTGGATGTAAAAAAAGCACATAAGTGCTTATTCCATTATCCTCGACATGAAAGAATAAAATAAATAAATAAAAATAAATAAAGTAAACACACGTATATTTTTGGAGTGATTATAGCTGTAAGTTAAAGGGAAATAAAGTTCCAACTACTACTGCTGCTGCTGCTGCTGCTGCTGATGCTAATGCATCTGCTACCTCCACTACCCGCTGCTGCTACTAGTTCTGTAAAGTGAAAGTGCTCATGTAGTTACTCCTCCTCCTCCTCCTACTACTACTACTTGTAGTTACTCCTCCTCCTCCTCCTACTACTACTACTTGTAGTTACTCCTGCTCCTACTACTACTACTATTACGACTGTTGTTGCACCACAGAAAGAAACAGAGAGAGAACGAATGCATAATCTTTATTTTTTAAGGATTTCAGATAAGCATTGGCATACTTTTTTTTCACCCTGACCTTGCCGTGATTAAGGACTACACACACACCCACGCACGCACGCAAGCACAAGCACACACACACATACGCGCGCGCGCGCGCGCACGCACACACACTCGCACAGAGAGAGAATGGGAGAGACAGACAGACAGAGAGGTAGAAAGACAGAGAGGTTTCATTTAAATGTTTATTTTAGTCTCTTTTTTATTTATTTTTTAGAGAATATAATGGAACAACCACTCATGTGCGTTTTTTGCATCCAGTCCCCCTGTGTATGCGACTTTGTAAGATGTTGTCATCCGTTCTCTCTCTCTCTCTCTCTCTCTCTCTCTCTCTCTCTCTCTCTCTCTCTCTCTCTCTCCACACACACACACACACACACACACACACACACACACACACACACACCACACACACACTAAAGTAAGATCTAATGCAACACAGTTGGGGGGGGGGGGGGGGGGGGGGGGGGGGGAGTCATGCACATCATGTCAGACAGCCTGATCAGTGAGTAATATGTTGTAGTATTGAATTATGAAGAGTTTATTTTGTTGTGTCAAATCAGTCCATGCGACTTTTATGACAATAAATAATTTCTGATTCTGATTCACACACACACACAGACAGAGACAGACAGACAGACACAGACACAGACAGACAGACAGACAGCATACAACCCCACCCACATCCAACAAAATGTTCCCGTAGATAACATGGCGAAAGCTGACTCACGTCGATGTTAGGCCTAGCTAGCTAGTTAGGCTTTGGCTAGGCTAGGGAGGCTATAGCCTAGCATACTACCAGCTAGGCTAGACCAGTATCCGGTTGTATCGGGTCACGATTCAAAGCCAAGCAAAGCCCTCAAGTCAGTAGGCCTATTTACCTCTTCGCTTCTGTTCGTTCGTGAGTCGTCGAGTGCTAGACTACTACTACTACTACTACTAGCTTAGTATTACTGCACTGCTACTATTTCCACTACCCAGTCGATCTCCCTATCTTCGATTTTGAACATCGCTACTGCTGGGAAACTTTAAAAGGAGGGACTGCCTGTGACGGTGGGGAGTGTGTGTGTGTGTGTGTGTGTGTGATATGTGATCCTTTAGGGGGACACTTGTGCTGTTTTCAATTGTGTGGCCAAAAAAAACCCCACAACAACACCAAACAGCTATCGCCTGCAGAACTGAAAGTGGATCGTTGTACTGTGCCTGTGGTTGAGAAGACAAGTGAAGTGAAGTGAAGAGAGAGAAGTATCCGACTCTTGTTTTGCATACATGTATGCACGCACACTGGAGTCCAATTGGTGCATCGCCTTTCAGTTGTTGTTATTGTTGTTGTTGTCTTCAATTTAACGGTCTCTTCACACTCAAGCGATATTAGACGAAAGGCCGTTCAGTGCTGTGTGAAAAGTTGGACCAAAGTGTTGTGTGATTGCCCTGCAAGACTTTTGGACAAGGAGAGAGATAGGTAGGTTGGGGGGTCGACCAACCAACCCCCCTTTTTGCTGGGGTGGGGTGTTGACAGTGTTGAGAGGGAGTTCATAGTCTAGTCTCTCTCTCTCTCTCTCTCTCTCTCTCTCTCTCTCTCTCTCTTCTCTCTCTCTCTCTCCTCTCTTCGTGTGTGTGTGTGTGTGTGTGTGTGTATGTGTGTATGTGTGTGTGTGTGTGTGTGTGTGCGTGTGCGTGTGTGTGTGTGTAGGTCTATGCTTCATGGAGAGGTGCAAGGTGTGTAGTAGTGTAGTGGTGTATAGATGTGCTGTTTGTGTGTGGGTGACCTAACGTACTTCCCATGCTTGTGTGTGGCAGTGTTTGGGATACATTTCGGAACACAGGCTTGTATATGCAAGAGTACGTGCGCGCGGGCACATCGCACGCACGCATGCGTGTACACACTCGCGCGCGTGCACCGCAAGTGCACGCATGTATACGTACACCACCACAACGCCACCCCATTCACTCACACAGCACACACACACACTCACACACATACGCACCAGACACCAAACACCACAAACCACAACAACCACACCATACCGCACCACCCACCACACCACCTACCCACAGCACCACACACCACCCACACACACACACACATCACAGTCACACACACATTCCACATCACCACCCATCCACCACACCACACACCGCGCGCGCGAGCACACACACACACACACACACACACACACACACACACACACACACACACACACACACATCACCACACACACACACACACACCACACACACACCACACACCACCACCACACACACCACACCACACCACCACCACCACACCACCACCACCACACACACACACACCACACACACACACACACACACACACACACACACACACACACACACACACACACACCACGCACACACAGAGTACTGAAACAGATATCAGTGTGACATATTTGTGAGGTCATGCCGATTGTGTCATTGAAAGCAGTGACATGTACTGTTCATCTCCGTGTTGTCGTTTTTCCCCCCAAAGATTTTTATTTTAAGCTGCAAAAGTGATACAACATGTCCAATCCAATCCAATCCAATCCTGTTGTGTACAGCCCCGCCGACCACAGAGGCCATATCAGGGCTGTCACCTCGTCAAATCTTAAATCTCAGATTAAAAAAATGTGCAACTATAAAAAATAAAAAAAAGTATACAGATTACAACACGGTATCCAACCAACTCTACTGTCATTCCCTGTAAACAACATGTCAATCCAAGTACAAATTAATAAGGCTAACTAGTTAATGACTTCTGTTGGGTGCACTCTAGACATAATTTTGTGTATCAGAATCTGGTTTTTCTCCTTTTTTTCCAGTTCTTTTTGTGTCTTCGTTTTTTTCGTTTTTTTCTCCGTTATCAGGTGAGATAATGCTATCACTTGGATCATATCAAGGGTTGGTTATATGGCATTGTGTGTCCGGTTTTCCCTAGATTATCCGTGCGTTATATGGCAGTTAGATACTAGTATTCATGTGTGTGTGTGTGTGTGTGTGTTTGTGTCTGTGTGTGTGTTTTGTGTGTGTGTGTGTGTTGTGTTTTGTGTGTTGTGTGTGTTTGTGTTTTGTGTGTGATTGTGTGTTGTGTGTGTGATTGTGTGATTGTGTGTGTGTGTGTCTGTGTGTGTATGCGCGCTCATGCACGTACGTACGTGCGTGTGTATGTTCTGACTTTTAATCTATCGTCTTTCCACTTTAAGTCATATTAGATGTTAATAGTTATATCAGGTGTGTGTGTGTGTGTGTGTGTGTGTGTTGTGTGTGTGTGTGGTGCGGTGTGTTTTGGTGGTGCGTTCGTCGTACTTGAGTTTTCTCTAATTTCTATATATACATATTCATAGTGTTCACACACACAACAGTCAACAGAGAGAGAGAGAGAGAGAGAGAGAGAGAGAGAGAGAGAGAGAGAGAGAGAGAGAGACAGAAGACAGAGACAACAACAACAACAATAACAATAAACAACAACAACAAACAACAAAACAATTATATACCAATTAGAAACAGAACAAACCAACAACAATACACACACCACCAAATCAAGTACAGAATCAAATCGCACACACACACTCACACACACACACACAAAATCAACACACAACACACACCCACACCAACACACACACACACACCACACACACGCACACACACACACACATACACACACTTTCCCGTCTGATATCACTATTTAGTGGAAGGACGTTAAACTGAAGAACTACTACTACTACTACACACACACACACAATCAACACAACCACCCACACACACACACACTCTTACACGCATAAACGCAGAAGGCATATATATATATATATAATATATATCAATATATATAATATATATATATAATATATACATGTATAATTAAGTCACGACTAAGACATCATGGTGTCACTCTGCAGTAGCGTCACTAATCAGTAGACCTGTATGCTAGGCCTGTAGTCATTACCCTGGAATAGGCCCTAGTGCATAATTCATGGCCTCCAGTACCAGTTACTTATACTGTAGACATTTTGTGTCAGAATCTACTCAAGTATACAAAATCATATCATTCTTTTTTTAAAAAAATTTTTTTTTAAAGCTAACCATTCATATGGGGACGGGATAGCTCAGTGGTCAGAGCCCTCGCTTTCCCCCAGCTAAGGTTAAGCAGCATCGAGCGTGGTTACCACTTGGATGGGTGACCGTTTGCTTTGACTTCAGTACAGTGCCCCAGTTCACCCAGCTGCAATGGGTACCTGCTTCTCTAGGGTCAGGAAGGTGAAACAGCGAGGGAGAGGAGATGGGCGCCGCCCTCAATATGCTGGCCCCTAGAGAAGTTAAGTCTCTGACGCCTCGATCCCCTAAAACCTTATAGGTTATGGGACACCTTTACGTTTTGCTTTTTAACCATTCATACTTTTACATACATGCACATGTTGTTGTTCTCATTGGTCAAGCTTTTGTGACGGACTTTTTCATACATCTGAAAGTTCTACGAAACTCAGTGGCATTATTTGTTGTTTATCTGGTTTGAAATTATTATTTCACATTATGTTTATGATTTTGATATGATGCGTGTAGGCGTAGTGGTCTTTAAATTTTCTGTTATGCACAACTTTGCATAGACTTAAGCCAACTTAAGGCAATGCGTTCTCAGTTTCATAGTCGCATAGACTTTAGCCAGCATTAGGCAATGCATTCTCAGTTTCTGTTATTTTTTATAGACATAATTGCATAAACTTTAGCTAGCTTTAGGTGTTGTTCTAAATTTCTGTTATAGATATTGTTCTCAGTGTCTGGTGTAGACATAGTCGCATAGACTTCAGCCAACTTAAGGCAATGTGTTCTCAGTTTCTGTTGTAGACATAGTCTTAGGCAATAAAATGAGTTCTCAGTCTCCGTCAAAGACAGTCATAGTCTCCAACATCCAGTGACATGTCTTGTTCGGTGTTTGGGTTCTTATTAAGCATTGTGGTTTCAAGACGTTAATGGAGATGAAAGTGAGGCAAGTATAACAAATCGGGGTGTGTGTGTGTGTGTGTG